>CAWUFW010007786.1:600000-964521 GCA_963921515.1 Calotriton arnoldi
CTTGAGGGCGGTGTACATTCTGGGACAGTTGAATTTTCATGCGGACGCTTTGAGCCGCAACCTTCCATCCTCTGTTCTGTACCATCTCTCTCTTCCTCTGTTTCAGTCCCTTTGTCTTCGGTTCGGGACTCCCTGGATCGATCTCTTTGCCTCTCCTCACAACGCTCTTCTACCCCGGTTTTGTTCGGAGGTGCTGTGTCCTCAGGCTTGGGCGGTGGATGCTCTATCAATTCCCTGGCCTTCGGGCCTTCTGTATGCGTTCCCTCCTATTCCCCTCCTCCCGAGGGTGCTGCAGAAGATTCGGGGGAGAGGGTTTCGGTCCTGTTGATTGCTCCTTTCTGGCCTCGCCGCATTTGGTTTCCTCTCCTGTGGCGGCTGGCGGAGGGTCGGTTTGTCCGGCTTCCTTTGTGCCCGGCTCCTCTTCAGTTTCCGCTCCTGTCTCTGTCTTGTCTTCGTCGTTTGCAGCTGACGGCTTGGCTCTTGAGCGGTTGACGTTGGAGTCTTTGGGCTGTTCCTCTGTGGTGGCTCGTGACATTCAGTTATCGCGGCGCCCTTCGACCCTTAAGTGCTATGGTCGACATTGGGGTTCTTTTGTCTCTTGGTGTTCTTCCCATGGGGTGGATCCTGTGCTGGGGGATCCTGCTTCTGTGTTGGATTTTCTCAGGGATGGTTTTTTGTTGGGCCTTTCCCCTTCCACTTTGTCTGCTCAGTGGGCGGCGGTCCGTGCTTGTAGGGGTCCTGGGGCCTCATTGGAGGTTCTTGCTCCATTGGTCAGTCGGCTTCTTCGGAGTTTTCGGCTTCGTCGGCCGGTCTCTCCTGTGCTCGTTCCTTCTTGGGATTTGCCTACTGTTTTGCGGGGTCTGCAGTTGCCCCCTTTTGGGCCTTTGCTGGAGGCGGATTTGTTGTGGCTGTCCGCTAAGGTGGCTTTTTTGCTGGCCATAACCTCCGCTCGCAGGTTGGGTGAGTTGGGTGCCTTGCTCATTTCGTTTCCTTATTTGCAGTTCCTGCAGGATCGGGTCGTTTTGCGGCTTGATCCGGCTTTCCTGGTTGTCGGTACGAACCAAAAGATTCGACCCGTGGAGATGAACCTGAAAGAACTGCACAGCCTCTCGTAGTAAGGACTGGGACGGGGAGGACCCATGAGGGGGTAATGGGTCCCTTGCTCACTTTGCCACTAGATTCAAGCAAGCCTGGCTGATGACGGCTGAAGTGCCAGAAACCGGTCCTAGGATGCTTGTTTCCGGTCCAGGGAAGACATGGCTTGGCAGTTCGGGCTGGACTGTTCCCATGAGGCACAGGGTCGGACTGATTTGCATATGGCCATGTCTGAACTGGGGTGGTGGAGTGAGCTAAAGAATAATGATGGATTAAACCCAGATCAGTTGACTGGGGGTGAGTGTTTGATTGGCTCAAACGTTCCGTCCATCATCCCCTTTTGTATCGCTTTGGTCACCCTAAGTTGGCGGGGGTATGCCCAGACGTGGGTCCCTTGCTCACTTTGCCACTGGATTCAAGCAAGCCTGGCTGATGACGGCTGAAATGCCAGAAACCGGTCCTAGGATGCTTGTTTCCGGTCCAGGGAAGACATGGCTTGGCAGTTCGGGCTGGACTGTTCCCATGAGGCACAGGGTCGGACTGATTTGCATATGGCCATGTCTGAACTGGGGTGGTGGAGTGAGCTAAAGAATAATGATGGATTAAACCCAGATCAGTTGCCTGGGGGCGAGTGTTTGATTGGCTCAAACGTTCCGTCCATCATCCCCTTTTGTATCGCTTTGGTCGCCCTAAGTTGGCGGGGGTATGCCCAGACGTGGGTCCCTTGCTCACTTTGCCACTGGATTCAAGCAAGCCTGGCTGATGACGGCTGAAATGCCAGAAACCGGTCCTAGGATGGTTTTTTCTGGTCCAGGGAAGACATGGCTTGGCAGTTCGGGCTGGACTGTTCCCATGAGGCACAGGGTCAGACTGATTTGCATATGGCCATGTCTGAACTGGGGTGGTGGAGTGAGCTAAAGAATGATGATGGATTAAACCCAGATCAGTTGACTGGGGGTGAGTGTTTGATTGGCTCAAACGTTCCGTCCATCATCCCCTTTTGTATCGTTTTGGTCGCCCTAAGTTGGCGGGGGTATGCCCAGACATGGGTCCCTTGCTCACTTTGCCATTGGATTCAAGCAAGCCTGGCTGATGACGGCTGAAATGCCAGAAACCGGTCCTAGGATGCTTGTTTCCGGTCCAGGGAAGACATGGCTTGGCAGTTCGGGCTGGACTGTTCCCATGAGGCACAGGGTCAGACTGATTTGCATATGGCCATGTCTGAATTGGGGTGGTGGAGTGAGCTAAAGAATGATGATGGATTAAACCCAGATCAGTTGACTGGGGGTGAGTGTTTGATTGGCTCAAACGTTCCGTCCATCATCCCCTTTTGTATCGCTTTGGTCGCCCTAAGTTGGCGGGGGTATGTCCAGACGTGGGTCCCTTGCTCACTTTGCCACTGGATTCAAGCAAGCCTGGCTGATGACGGCTGAAATGCCAGAAACCGGTCCTAGGATGCTTGTTTCCGGTCCAGGGAAGACATGGCTTGGCAGTTCGGGCTGGACTGTTCCCATGAGGCACAGGGTCAGACTGATTTGCATATGGCCATGTCTGAACTGGGGTGGTGGAGTGAGCTAAAGAATGATGATGGATTAAACCCAGATCAGTTGACTGGGGTTGAGTGTTTGATTGGCTCAAACGTTCCGTCCATCATCCCCTTTTGTATCGCTTTGGTCGCCCTAAGTTGGTGGGGGTATGCCCAGACGTGGGTCCCTTGCTCACTTTGCCACTGGATTCAAGCAAGCCTGGCTGATGACGGTTGAAATGCCAGAAACCGGTCCTAGGATGCTTGTTTCCGGTCCAGGGAAGACATGGCTTGGCAGTTCGGGCTGGACTGTTCCCATGAGGCACAGGGTCAGACTGATTTGCATATGGCCATGTCTGACCTGGGGTGGTGGAGTGAGCTAAAGAATGATGATGGATTAAACCCAGGTCAGTTGACTGGGGGTGAGTGTTTGATTGGCTCAAACGTTCCGTCCATCATCCCCTTTTGTATCGCTTTGGTCGCCCTAAGTTGGCGGGGGTATGCCCAGACGTGGGTCCCTTGCTCACTTTGCCACTGGATTCAAGCAAGCCTGGCTGATGACGGCTGAAATGCCAGAAACCGGTCCTAGGATGCTTGTTTCCGGTCCAGGGAAGACATGGCTTGGCAGTTCGGGCTGGACTGTTCCCATGAGGCACAGGGTCAGACTGATTTGCATATGGCCATGTCTGAACTGGGGTGGTGGAGTGAGCTAAAGAATGATGATGGATTAAACCCAGATCAGTTGACTGGGGGTGAGTGTTTGATTGGCTCAAACGTTCCGTCCATCATCCCCTTTTGTATCGCTTTGGTCGCCCTAAGTTGGCGGGGGTATGCCCAGACGTGGGTCCCTTGCTCACTTTGCCACTGGATTCAAGCAAGCCTGGCTGATGACGGCTGAAATGCCAGAAACCGGTCCTAGGATGCTTGTTTCCGGTCCAGGGAAGACATGGCTTGGCAGTTCGGGCTGGACTGTTCCCATGAGGCACAGGGTCAGACTGATTTGCATATGGCCATGTCTGAACTGGGGTGGTGGAGTGAGCTAAAGAATGATGATGGATTAAACCCAGATCAGTTGACTGGGGGTGAGTGTTTGATTGGCTCAAACGTTCCGTCCATCATCCCCTTTTGTATCGCTTGGTCGCCCTAAGTTGGCGGGGGTATGCCCAGACGTGGGTCCCTTGCTCACTTTGCCACTGGATTCAAGCAAGCCTGGCTGATGACGGCTGAAATGCCAGAAACCGGTCCTAGGATGCTTGTTTCCGGTCCAGGGAAGACATGGCTTGGCAGTTCGGGCTGGACTGTTCCCATGAGGCACAGGGTCAGACTGATTTGCATATGGCCATGTCTGAACTGGGGTGGTGGAGTGAGCTAAAGAATGATGATGGATTAAACCCAGATCAGTTGACTGGGGGTGAGTGTTTGATTGGCTCAAACGTTCCGTCCATCATCCCCTTTGTATCGTTTTGGTCGCCCTAAGTTGGCGGGGGTATGCCCAGACATGGGTCCCTTGCTCACTTTGCCACTGGATTCAAGCAAGCCTGGCTGATGACGGCTGAAATGCCAGAAACCGGTCCTAGGATGCTTGTTTCCGGTCCAGGGAAGACATGGCTTGGCAGTTCGGGCTGGACTGTTCCCATGAGGCACAGGGTCAGACTGATTTGCATATGGCCATGTCTGAACTGGGGTGGTGGAGTGAGCTAAAGAATGATGATGGATTAAACCCAGATCAGTTGACTGGGGGTGAGTGTTTGATTGGCTCAAACGTTCCGTCCATCATCCCCTTTTGTATCGCTTTGGTCGCCCTAAGTTGGCGGGGGTATGCCCAGACGTGGGTCCCTTGCTCACTTTGCCACTGGATTCAAGCAAGCCTGGCTGATGACGGCTGAAATGCCAGAAACCGGTCCTAGGATGCTTGTTTCCGGTCCAGGGAAGACATGGCTTGGCAGTTCGGGCTGGACTGTTCCCATGAGGCACAGGGTCAGACTGATTTGCATATGGCCATGTCTGAACTGGGGTGGTGGAGTGAGCTAAAGAATGATGATGGATTAAACCCAGATCAGTTGACTGGGGGTGAGTGTTTGATTGGCTCAAACGTTCCGTCCATCATCCCCTTTTGTATCGCTTTGGTCACCCTAAGTTGGCGGGGGTATGCCCAGACGTGGGTCCCTTGCTCACTTTGCCACTGGATTCAAGCAAGCCTGGCTGATGACGGCTGAAATGCCAGAAACCGGTCCTAGGATGCTTGTTTCCGGTCCAGGGAAGACATGGCTTGGCAGTTCGGGCTGGACTGTTCCCATGAGGCACAGGGTCAGACTGATTTGCATATGGCCATGTCTGAACTGGGGTGGTGGAGTGAGCTAAAGAATGATGATGGATTAAACCCAGATCAGTTGACTGGGGTTGAGTGTTTGATTGGCTCAAACGTTCCGTCCATCATCCCCTTTTGTATCGCTTTGGTCGCCCTAAGTTGGTGGGGGTATGCCCAGACGTGGGTCCCTTGCTCACTTTGCCACTGGATTCAAGCAAGCCTGGCTGATGACGGTTGAAATGCCAGAAACCGGTCCTAGGATGCTTGTTTCCGGTCCAGGGAAGACATGGCTTGGCAGTTCGGGCTGGACTGTTCCCATGAGGCACAGGGTCAGACTGATTTGCATATGGCCATGTCTGACCTGGGGTGGTGGAGTGAGCTAAAGAATGATGATGGATTAAACCCAGGTCAGTTGACTGGGGGTGAGTGTTTGATTGGCTCAAACGTTCCGTCCATCATCCCCTTTTGTATTGCTTTGGTCGCCCTAAGTTGGCGGGGGTATGCCCAGACGTGGGTCCCTTGCTCACTTTGCCACTGGATTCAAGCAAGCCTGGCTGATGACGGCTGAAATGCCAGAAACCGGTCCTAGGATGCTTGTTTCCGGTCCAGGGAAGACATGGCTTGGCAGTTCGGGCTGGACTGTTCCCATGAGGCACAGGGTCAGACTGATTTGCATATGGCCATGTCTGAACTGGGGTGGTGGAGTGAGCTAAAGAATGATGATGGATTAAACCCAGATCAGTTGACTGGGGGTGAGTGTTTGATTGGCTCAAACGTTCCGTCCATCATCCCCTTTTGTATCGCTTTGGTCGCCCTAAGTTGGCGGGGGTATGCCCAGACGTGGGTCCCTTGCTCACTTTGCCACTGGATTCAAGCAAGCCTGGCTGATGACGGCTGAAATGCCAGAAACCGGTCCTAGGATGCTTGTTTCCGGTCCAGGGAAGACATGGCTTGGCAGTTCGGGCTGGACTGTTCCCATGAGGCACAGGGTCAGACTGATTTGCATATGGCCATGTCTGAACTGGGGTGGTGGAGTGAGCTAAAGAATGATGATGGATTAAACCCAGATCAGTTGACTGGGGGTGAGTGTTTGATTGGCTCAAACGTTCCGTCCATCATCCCCTTTTGTATCGCTTTGGTCGCCCTAAGTTGGCGGGGGTATGCCCAGACGTGGGTCCCTTGCTCACTTTGCCACTGGATTCAAGCAAGCCTGGCTGATGACGGCTGAAATGCCAGAAACCGGTCCTAGGATGCTTGTTTCCGGTCCAGGGAAGACATGGCTTGGCAGTTCGGGCTGGACTGTTCACATGAGGCACAGGGTCAGACTGATTTGCATATGGCCATGTCTGAACTGGGGTGGTGGAGTGAGCTAAAGAATGATGATGGATTAAACCCAGATCAGTTGACTGGGGGTGAGTGTTTGATTGGCTCAAACGTTCCGTCCATCATCCCCTTTTGTATTGATTTAATGTCAAGCAACTAACTGATAGCATTAACCAGGGAATCAAAGTCCAGATCGATGTGTAGAAAGTATTCTCCGATTTGCAGACATTTGAAAAACTGAAAGTGTGGAAAATTAAATTTATCTTGACTCTCCAAAAAAAGATTTCAATAAACCAAGATGAAATAATTTCTGAACGAGGTGTAAGTCAGAGTTAAGTTAGGGAACTCCTTTGGAAAAAAATAAGCCAGGTACTATTAGGTAATTTGATATCAATGAATAACCATGGAGAGTTGGTGTCTTATACTGCTTATAGATGTCTGGTCAGGTGAAGCAGAGATCTGTTAAACACTTAAATCTAATTTGTTATTGATGTTGTATGGAATTAGCAAATCAATGTAAAAACAAGTATTGGGGACACAGCCAGGAGAGGAAATTGGGGGAGTGAGAGAGGTCATACTTGGGCTGGGGTTGTACACAAAAAGAAAGAGTACTGAGGAGCTATCCTATATTTTATATATTGAATTTCTACACCTATTAAGGATTCTTATACTCAATGTTAAGAGTCCAAATGCTAACTTTAAGGGGACACGTGAATTTGGAATTACAATATTTAGAGTCAAACGTTGCCTCCTTACTAGAGGCCAGAATTCAATATAAAAAAAACCACATCCTTAAACACCTTTGGGTCAAATTTTCTTTTGCTTCTTATGGGAAATCGGGTGGTTGGTTGGGGGAGGGGGGCGAAACCTACTCCAGCAGCCGCCACAATCATTGTTGGGTGAACAACAAAAAGTCACTATATTAACCTGTGCTTAACCTTGTGTTAGCTTGGCACAAAAGCAGTCAGGCTTAACTTAGAGGCAATGTGTAAATTATTTATGCAGAACAAAAACATTAATAAGGTGACAACACAACACAGAAGAAATCTCACATCAATTTGGAAAATAGAGTAGAATGTAATAAATTATTTGACACCAAAATGACAAAAATCCAACCAGTAGAACCTGAGATGTGCAATTTCAAAAATGTAATGTAAGTATAATGCCTAAAAAGCAGTAATTTGCACTCGTGGTCATCTGGTCGTGCTAGACCATGGTAAAGTCACAAGTTTAGGCCCAATGCGATGGAGTGTGGGTCGCATACAGGGACCAGGTTAGTGCTGCTGAAAAGTTACCTTCCCAAAATTCAGCACAAAGAGTCCAGTTTGTGGTGGAGGAGGCAGTGAGGTGCATCTGTCGGGCATCACAGATGGTCGTTGCTGAAGCTTTGCATTCACGGTCACCAAGGGCTGTCGCTGCTGTAACGCGAAGTGCAGATCTCACGCTGCTGGTCTTCAGTGCCGATCGCTGTAGCAAGAAGAGTCAGTTTCAAAGAGGGTTTGCATTGCCCGGCGGTGCAAAGAGTCCAAATCTTCAGGATTGCGCCTTGTCTTCCAGGAGGAGTTCAACTGATGCCACACAAAGAGCCCAGGATCTGGGAGGCACATCTCTGGGATCGTGAACTCACTCACTGGCAGGTCCAATTGCGGATCCAGGCAGGTCCAGTACAGCAGGTCAGCTGGGCAGTTGCAGGGACGTCTCTGACCTCCTGTTCAAAGCTACAGGGACGTAACAAGCTCCAGTCAGCTGACCCTTGGAGTCACTTGAGGTAGCCTGGAATGAAGGGAAGAGGTCCACTCTTCCTTCTTAGACAGCAGGGTAGGCTTTAGGCAGCTGAGCACTCCTCTGGCAGCAGGACAGTACTTCTTCCGTAGTATCCACAGGTCCAGGAGTGTACAGAAGAGTTGGTCTGAGGATCCAATATGTATACCTGGTGCCAGCTTTGAAGTGGGGACATTTCTAGACATCACAAGGAAATGCCAACTTTCTGACAGTGGCATTTTCAGAATTGTGACTTAAAAACCCACTTTACCATTAAAGAGGGTTTTAAATTGCAATTCATTAAGGACCAAACTTGACTTTCCTGCCTGTTCCCAATCAAAAGTTAGCATTTATTAAATTTAATAAGGTAACCCAATGTTATCCTATGGGAAAAACATTGCAGTAGTGAAAAACTAATGTAACAGTTTTTTACTACCAGGACATGTAACACTTGAATGTACATGTCCCACTATTTAAATACACTGCACCCCACCCCATGGGCTGTTTAGGGCCTACCAGAGTGGTGACATATGTATTAAAGAAGGTTTAGGTCTGACAAAAGGTTTATCTTTCCAGGTCTAAATGGCAGTTTAAAACAGCACCGAGGTTTCAATGGCAGACCTGAGACATGTTTAAAGATAGTACCTTAGTGTGTGGCACAATTCATGCTGCAGGACCACTATTAGCATTTCATATACAGGCCCTGGATACATATAGTACCACTTTACTAGCGACTTATAAGTAGATTAAATATGCCAATTGGATGTAATTCAATGCATCCCTCCTCATCCCGACACCGGACGCCTGCCGCCGGTGCTTGGCTCCCGCCTGGCTCATCGTGACCCCTGGGGTCGGCCGACTTTCCGACACCGGAGGTCTGCTGCCTACCGCCTGGCTTGCCTTCGGACCCTGGGGTTGCCGGCCATCCAGTCATTGGACGCCTTTCTGCCCATCACCTGGCCTGCTTCGACCTTCCTGGAGGGAGAGCGTCCCTCTCCCTGCTCTCTTCGTGACCCCATCTACCGGCCTACTTTGCCCCCTGGGGTCGGCCGCCATTCCGTGACTCTCCGGGCTGCCATCAAAGCTATGTTGATGCAGATGGAGGTAAAAGATTATACGAGAGATTATAAAGAACCCGTCATGCATTCGACTCTATCTACTTAAAAATTCTTCCATCTAATGAAACAATTGCCTAAAATCAAGATTTGCTCATTCCTGCTGTTGGCCATGGATGAGGCCTGACTGGGCAAGAGGGCCTGTTCAATCTAGCTGCTCGCTACGGGCTGTACATTGAGAACCTACTGGTCCTACGAGGACTGGGCTGCCTGGGCTACTCTCACGCAGTGTCTGAGACCCGGAGGGCTGCCCTCGCACTTGTGCTGAGCCCCGGAGGTCCGAGTCGCGCTGGAAGGACTGCCCTCGCACTTGTGCTGAGCCCCGGAGGTCCGACTCGCGCTGGATACTTGGGCACGGTGGCAGATCGCTGAAGTGGCCTGGATTGGCTCTGCCCGCCTCCCACGGTGGTTGCGTGGCGTGGGGGAGCAGAGCTCCAGGTCTTGATGGACGCACGGGTGAGTTTGAGCCCTCTTTCCACCGTGGTCAAGGTGCAGTGAGCTCTCTTATTTACAGCGCGTTGCTCTGGAGCTGATGAGGTTAATCTACTTGCCCTGGAGGTCTGACTCACGCTTGTTACTAATACCCTGAGATGGACCTAGATTTGTTTGTGACCACCGCCCTCTGCTGGGAAGGCGCCTCACTAAGGAGCGAAGTTCCCGGGCTTGCTGCCCAGATGAGGTGTTGGGCTGACTACTTCTGTTAATTACAGCGCGTTGCTCTGGAGCTGATGATGTTAATCCACTTGCTGGTTGTCTGGAGGTGTAACCATGGTTGGTGGGCCCCGGATCTCGTTTGAGTCGATGGTTTACACTGCTATAACTGTTCTATACTGCAATTAATATGGCACTTTAGAGTGTATTGTATATACTGCATATAATTGTATGATAACTACCAGTCCACTGCTTGATTCCTGATTGCGACTCGACATTTCCACCATTCAACCATGCGCCCGCCTAACCCCTCCCGGAACTCTAATCTCGTGCGCTACGGACCCAACTCCTGGTCCATTAACTACCCACACAAATTGACCAGTAATGCAAAAAAGAACTTCAAGCACAGTACTCTAAAACAACACCCGGAAACACTCATTGTAGATAACTACCACACAGCGACCAACGGCAATACCAAAACCAACTTCATTATTTACACTGATCGCCCGACTAAATGGAAAAACACCTTCTCTCTCCACCTTCAAGTCGCCAAGTCAGTAATCATTCCCTATGGTGAAAAAATCTCCACTACCATATCTCCGACCTTCAAAGGGGAACTCACCATCTCCATCTACAGGACTGGAACCATTCTCATACAGGCCACCGACCCGCACCTCACCACTTTTGACCGCCACTTCCCCACACTTCTCTCCTCGTTAACTCAACAGAGACATCAATCCCTATCTCCCCTATCCCCCACCACCCTCACCAACAACGTGGAACTGATCCAATCTCCCTGCCCTGAATAACCTCTCTCCAACTCTTGGACATCCACCATCACTCACTACAATCACACTACCCCTATCATTACTCTCCGTCGCCAAACACCCACCATGATTACTTCAACTGTTCACACCAAGAACAACAAACTCACAATTAACAAACCCCACAAGGCCGATCTCGATCTTAACAGCTCGGACCCTAACCTCAGCCCTCCCGCGACTGAAATCCCCCACAGGCACTCCCCTCTCGACCCCTGATAATCGGAACCCTCCCGCACATTCTACCCCTTCCTCCAACACAGCCCCTGTTCCTCCGACCCTCACTTCCCCCTTGTCCAACGCCATCTCCAATCCAGCGGTCACTCTCCACCCTAGTACCACTGCTCACTCCCCTTCCGATGTCCCACGTCCACAGGCACAACCCGCCTCCACCGCTTACCTCACTGACAACCCCCATGACATCCCCATGTCCAACGTCTTCACCAACTCAGCAGACACTTTCCCCCCTATTACCACTGCCCACTCCCCTCCAGCCATCGCACACCCACATACACAACCTGCCTCCACCGCTAATCTCATTGACATTCCCCGGAACTCTGACTTCCTACCTAGAACTTCTCTCCCTCCTCACTTGGACAGCAGACCCACTACTCCCCCCCTGAACTCCTTAAATGGGAACATTACTAATCTGGCTCCCCGCGTCCAACCTCTCCCCTCTCCTAATCCCACTGATTCCGTACAACCCCTGACACCGGACCACTCTCCCTCCATAGACCCAAGTCATTCTCGGCCCCTGCCTAAAACCTTAAACCTTCTCAGCTCAATAACACAGCAACTGAACAGAATGGAGCGGAAAATTAACTCCCTTGCGGCCGATTTCCTATACTTACAGCAAGACCTTCTCAACAGGACCAAGCCACCGTGCTCCCTCTCCCCGGGTAGATTGGCTCCTACCCCCCTCAATACCCCTCCCATGGCCCCTCAGAGCACCCCTCGCCCCTCCAGTCCGTCAACGAGTCAGGCACTTCGACCCAACCGGGATCGCCAACCCTTTTCGGTACCGAAACCTGATGAGATCAACGATTCTTACCTCACTATGAGCCTGAACTCAGCCCCTCTCCCCATACCTGTTATTATTGGCACTAACAGAATACCAAAAACTGTCCACTCGCCCAGACCTCCTGCTCAATACTCCTCTATCCACCTAACGCCCCCCATCATCGAGGCTCCCCGCCATCTCTCTTGCATGCTCCTAAACTGCAGATCAGCAGTTCAACACGCCACAGACATTGCTGAAGCTCTACTCGCTGAAGAAATCGACATCGCTTTCCTCACAGAATCCTGGCTCAATGTCCACTCCACCCCCATTCTTGACATTCTCACCCCTCCAGGGTACAACATCATCAGACAAGACAGGCCGATCAAAACTGGGGGGGGACTAGCCATCATTTACAAAGATGGAATACAGATGACCAAACTTAAACCTGCAGAATACCTATCGTTTGAATACCTAGGTGTCGAACTCACTACCAAAGGCACCTCTCCCATCAAATTCCACACCATCTACCATCCTCCTGGAGAGCGTACCCTTTTCCCCGAAGAACTAACAGACCTAATAACACGTTTCTCCATGACAGACACAAAAGACGTGTTCCTGGGTGACCTCAATATACACTGGAACGACCCAGAAGACTCCACTGTCCAAAACCTATCCAACCTACTTGAGATATACAACCTCAAACAACTCTGCAATAAACCAACTCACATCAAAGGGGCAACACTGGATGCGATCATTACCAACAATGAACTGGTCTCTCTGAGAGCGATTTCTCCCATTGACTGGTCCGACCACCACCTCATTCTGTTCAAGATTGACGCACTTGTCAGCCACCATCCTATTCATGATGACAAACCTAAACACTGGACCAGAAACATCAAAGAAGTCCCTTTACCCAAACTTGAATCCATGATTCATGCTCATCTACAACTCCAACCTTCATCATGGACGGCCGATGACCTCACTACTCACTTTAACGCAAAAATGACAGAGGTTTTAGACCAAGTAGCCCCACTCAAACTCAAACAAATGAGGCGAACCAAATCTAAACCCTGGTTCAACGTGGACCTGAATAACGAAAGGCGTCAACTCAGACAAACGGAAAGGTCTTGGAGACTAAACCCCTCGACCTTGCACCTAGCACAACTTAGATCTGCTCGGCAGGCATACAAAAAACACATTTTCAGCGAAAAGGCGTCCTTCTTCCGCAACCAACTAGATCTGGCGAAAAACAGACCGAGAGAACTCTTCAACATTGTCAAAAGCCAAACAAACTGCACTCCCTCTCAAGAAATCAAAGCCACCAAAGAGCGATGTGAAGAAATTGCCACCTTCTTCACTAATAAAGTCGCAAAAATTGATCAATCCTTCATCCAATCAGACCAATCAGAAAGAGTTCTTACCAGGGACAATCAGGTCTGCCTCCAGCTAAAAAACAATGCGCATTCGTCCGACTTTCAGCTAATGTCGGAAAACGAGGTCTTCAGTATAATTTCTAACCTAAAACCCTCCTCCCACACTATGGACCCCCTCCCATCCACAACTATTAAAGAACTCAACCACACCATTTCCCCTTTCTGGACAAAAATCATCAACGCCTCTCTCACTTCAGGCCGAGTCCCAGAATCCCTGCAACTAGGACAAATCACTCCCATCCTCAAGAAACCAGGAGCCGACCCTAATGATCTTAACAACCTCAGACCTATCTCCAACCTCCCGTTCCTTGCAAAAACATTGGAGAAATGCGTTCTCCACCAACTCAACAAACACATAGTTGAATTCAACCTCCTGGACACCTTTCAATCAGGATTCAGGAAAGGCTGTAGCACTGAAACAGCTATGCTCAACGTCTCGGACGATATTCACAAGGCTTTGGATGAAGGTGATGCCTGCCTTCTCATCCTTATTGACCTATCTGCTGCATTCGACACAGTAAATCATCCAGCCCTTCTGGAGACCTTGTCGAAGCGCTCCGGCATTAATGGCACAGTACTAAAATGGTTCACCTCCTTCCTTCAACACCGCTCGCAACAAATTAAAATCAACTCCTGTCTCTCGAAGCCAACACAAGTCACACTAGGGGTCCCGCAAGGCTCGATCCTCTCCCCGTCCCTCTTCAATCTCTTCATGGAGCCCCTCACAATCATCTTGAAAAAAGCTGGAGTGAAATACCACCTATACGCCGATGACACCCAAATCTATTTCAAAATCAAGTCTCCCAGCGACATCCGACACCTTAATGTCACTCTAACCGACATCCAAACTTGGTTCAACGCTAACCACTTAAAGCTCAACCCAGATAAAACGGAACTAATCCTATTCTCTCCAAAAAGCAACCACCGACCAATCCAAGAGTGGCTCAAGAATCTGGTTGCCCTAAACTGCCCCCTCGTCCTATCAGACTCAGTTAAGTCTCTAGGCATCACCCTTGACAAGAACCTATCAATGGAGGCCCACATCAAAAACTCTGCAAAAAACGCTCTTTTCTCACTAAAACACCTCAAGAAATTGAAACCTTTTCTTCCCCATGATGACCTCAAGACAGTAGTTCAATCCCTTGTTCTCTCTAAAATCGACTACGGGAACGCCATCCTAACAGGGACTCCAAAAGCTCACCTAGCCCCACTAAGGGCAGTGCTGAACATGGCCGCTCGTCTCATATCTGGAGTAAAAAGATTTGAACACATCACTCCAGCTCTCAACTCCCTCAACTGGCTTCCCATGGAAGGGAGGTGTATCTACAAGCTGGCCTGCATCACACACAAAACCCTACACTCACCGGCACCCAACTACCTGAATAACAAACTGGTAAGAGCAGGTCAATCTAGAACGCTGAGAAGCTCCAAATCTCTCCTTCTTATCCCTCCAAAACTGAAAAAGAAAACCACCCAATACCGATCGTTTTCTGGCAACGCTCCCAGGATGTGGAACGCTCTCCCTAGAGTCCTCAGATACAACCCCTCCTTCTCCTGTTTCAAAAGGGACCTGAAACTCCATCTCCTTAACAAATACTTTCCTGACCAACGTCAACTAACCTAGACTGCAACATTCGAGTTGACTCCTCTCTCTCTTGACATTCAAGGATAATTGATGACCGGACTGCGTTAACCACCCTCGTTTGTTCTCTCTCCCTCCGATGCACTGTGTACCTATTTTTCATGTTGTATTTTTCTTTATCTCTGTTCGCTTCCTTACTGCCTTCCTACTATGTAATGCAATTTCCTTCTGTTTATAGTGTGTATGTAAAGCGCTCTGATACCTACGGGTCAAGCTAGCACTCTATAAAACTTTTAAAATAAATAAAAAATAAAATTTAGAGGAGAAAGCACAAGCACTTTAACATTAGTTAGCAGTTGTAAAGTTCACAGAGTCCTAAGGCCAACAAAAACTAAATCAGCAAAACAAGAGGAGTGTAGGCAAAATGTTTGGGGGAAAACCAAGCCAGTGATTTCAGGTCTAACACAACTGCTCAAATCACTGCAGATAAGCATGTTACAATTCTCTAGTTTGATTATATGCTTCAAGTAATTTCAAGTAAGTTTGACCCAGGTGGTCTCAGGATAATCCTTAAGATCAGAGCCGGTCCTTCAGATATTAATTTGTGCTCAATATATGGCCTGACTTCTGATTGACCAGAAAGTTACCACAATTTGTCACCTATGTGCCCTCCTTGTCCGGATTATTGACTAGAGATTTCACTTGCATTATTTGTCTTATGTTGGAAAATACTAACACACAATGTTGATCTAGGATGTAAGCTACACAATTTAGCATAGAATTTTAATACCATTACAATTTAAACACATCTTAAATCAAAGTTCCTCCTAATAAAGAATTTGTATACACTGCACAATTTTGTCGCTATTTGGGTCTGGCTAGTTGTGCAGCTTTCATCGTTCAGCAAGCAGTAGCAGCAAACTTTGGTAAATTGGTAGGTCATTGGTACATGCATTGAAGGTACTTCTTCATCCTATTCAAGCACCCCTCTCGGTGTCATTCCCAACACAGCTCTGAAAGGACATTTAAATGCTTTCAACTTTTAGGTGATCCATATATCACTGGCCTAGAGGACTTTATGTCAACATCTGTGACTGTAATTTTTATTCGGTCTCTTACCAATGTTCTGGGATTCCATGAAAGCCGGCATAGAGAGCTGCTCTCATATTCTTCAGCTTCTATTTTTCTGGTTTATAAGAACAACCAATTACAGCAGCATAGCTTGTCTGATCTGACCTCTGTTTGTGCAAATATTACTTCTTTCCACATGAAAGTTATGACCCAACAAATCTAATTCTCGAGTTTTAATCAGATTGAGCATGGAGATAAAATCAGAGCCATTTTGGCAACTTTAGCACACAATGAAAATTCTTAGAATCGAATATTGGACGTTGTTCAGTTAGCCCGCCCATCTCAATCTACTGCACCTTACATCACTCCTGCTTTCACAGAGTACTATGTGAAGCAATATTAGTTGTAAGTCTCACTGTAATGCAAGACAGCATTTTCTGCCGCAAATGTATTTTCCCATACTGAATGGTCTTCAGATTAGAATACTGATTACCCTTTCACAAACGCTAAGATTTCTTTAGCAATACAAGCTGCTCCATCAGTCAAGGTGGCTGACACTGATGCATGTCTTAACTAACTATCGAAAAATCTATTGAATGTGTTTTTCTATTCTTCATGGAATTAATAAAGGAAATTGTGGATGGAACTCCAATTCCACTGTCTTGTCACGTGGCAAGAATTATGGTCTTTTACCAACAACAACCACAACAACAAAAAAAGCTAAAACACCATTGAGCTTATGCTCAAAAAGACTGATCTTTCTTCTTTGTGCGACTGTAAAATCTGGGCTTGGCTGATTCACAATTTCCTTTACTAAGTTATCTCTGATGTGGTTTCTTCTTGCCAATATGGCTTTATCCCAGACTGTGACACAACAAGTCACAAAAACTATGCTGTTGAATTGAGCAACCAGGCTGAACAATGGCATCATCTACAGGCCTTTATAGCACTCAACATTGAAAAGGCATTTGATTGGATGGAGAGGCAATTACTTTGCTCCATGATACAATAATTTCGGTTCTCCAAGCAATTTGTAGGCTGGAGCCAGCCCCTCATCCAGCTTCCCTGTGGCACTTTAATGATAATGACCATTCTTCACCCTCATTTGATATTACAAGAGATACTCGACAAGGCTATCCATTTCCTCCATTTTTCTATGTTTTGTACATGGACAGTAGACATTTTACAATAAAAAAATAGTTTTCCTTTCAATTCTCTCTCTTCAAAAAAGTCAAACATTATCTGAAATAAAATGAAAGGCTTTTTTCAGAAAATAATATTGAAGCGTTGCTGGAATCTGAAACATTATTACTCCAGATATTCACTATACGTGTTTAGGGGAGATGGGATTTGGTTGGCAGAGGAGTAGGGGCAGGGGTGACCGCTGCATACTTGATGAGCTGTTGGTGTAAAGTGCAGTTTATATCTCAAACATCTCTCACCTCACTAATTCAGTTATGTGATGAGTGCTTACCCTATTGCTGTGCCTGCTGTACTTCTGCCACTTCTATGTCCATAATTGTGAGTTTCACATACTGGGTCCACAGTAAAAGCACCTGAGATTTTACCATTTCTGCTCAGTACCATACAATTAAAAGTAAAATACAAGGAATGGTGAAGTACTGTGTGGGACCGAATATTCCTGACATAAAAGTACACAGACTCTCCTATTCAATGTGATTTCACCGCATACATTTACCACCTGCTTTCAGCAGCTGGTAAATGTATATGGTAAATGGTTCACAGAGTAAGGGTGAGGGAGGAGGGTGTAGGTATTAGGGAAAGGAAGCTAAGGTTTTTTCTAGCATGGGGAAGTATTGTATGCTTCAGCTGCAGCCAAAGTGTCATGCACTCTTTCCAGCTAGTTTTACCAGTTGAAAAAATCAGGTCAGGTTCTTCCACACCAGATAGAACAGTGTGTGCAAAAACATATCCAGCAGTAATCAGATGGAGCAAAATTAATGCATAAAATCATGCTTTAATTTTGTTCCTCCTGATTTGTAATCAGGCCCTGTGTGTAGGAAGAAATCAGGAACTGCTGCTATAATAATAATGTTTTTGTGAGTGAGTGAATGTGCTCTGCTGCTATAATTGCAGTACCTGTCCTATTTGTGAGGGAAAAACCACAAATGCTGCAGCATACCCTACAACTAACTTTTCTATATGTCTGAAGGAAACTTGGATTTTCATAGGAAGTGACCGTAAATAATCAAAGATGTCAGAGGGATCGAGAATCCCTGCAAGAGAGAGGAGGTTCAAGATGACCAATGCAGGATGTTTCACAGTGGAATAAATGGAGTAAAAGGGTTAGCCATGGTGCTGTCAATGAGTTATTGGAATGTTTGTGATTGATGGCATTGCATTTGTCAGTGGAGTGTGGGACTACTGAGTCTGGGTGTGGTTAAACTTAATAATTGCTGCTTCTGCTTCTGTTACATGCTTCATTGGTGGGGTATGTGTAATATATGACTTTGGCTGATGTGATGTGTTGTATGTATGTTAAGCTGAAAGATTTCAGCAGTGTGAGGTTGTCATGACTCCATTTCCTTTGCTGTTCTCAATTGGCAACATTATTGTTTTTCATGTAAATATATTTTTCTAGGAATGCGTTGATGTCATTAATAAGGGAGTTGATGTCAGATGTTGTGGTGATGGTGAAAGAGCAACAACTAAGTGTGTGTTGGAGTTTGTCAATAGAGAACTCCTTGAAGGAACAGAAGGTTTGTTGTTTTCAGTTTGGTTGACCTATGTGTATTGATTTGAAATGAAGCAGATTTAAGGAGATGGCGAGATGGATGGTCCAGAAGCATGGGTGAATTGTAATAGATGGTTGGTAAGGTTGAGAAAACTAGATAGAGGTGACTCCTTTAGAGTGAGTTGGTTCAGTGATATGCTGTAACTTTTTAATCATGTTGATAAAGTTGAGGAGGGTGTCTCTCTTTCTTAGTGTTTAGTGCAGAGCAGGTTGAAGTTGCTCCGAGAGTGGTGTTTTTGTAGCGTGGATAAGGTAGTGAGGAGGTCGGAGTTTTCATTTACGAAGTCCTTGATTGGTCTGCTAGACCTATAAATAAGATAAAGCTTGGTTGATTGGGTATGAGAGAATGGGATGTGTCATCTGAGGAGCTCAATGGTGCTTGTTCACTTGGGTTCAAAGCCAGGAGATCTCATGGGTGATGTCAACCCTGCTGTCTTATGTGTGTGGTGTGCATGCTGAATGTTGTAGCCTGTGGTCACAGCAATGTCTAAGATGTGCAAGGATCTTGTGGCGAGCCATGCTTCTGGGATGCAGTGGATGTTGAGTTTGTGATATGTGAAGAGGTCTATTATGTTTGGGTGTGGGGTGCTTCAGGACGTGCAATATTAAACACAAGTTAGAGAGCTTGTCCTTTAGGTTTTACCTTGGCAGGGAGAGTGCAGTACACCAAATGGAAAGCTACATTGTTAGCCATCTTCTGGCCATTAAATAGTTTCTTTTTCAAGTCTGAGCAAGAGCCAAAGGCCCGTCCAGTGGGTCGTGCCCAGTATGTGATTTGATATGCCTTCACATTTTTTAATGAATGTGGTTGTGTGGCCAAAGATTCACAATTGCATACCTCAGTTGCATAGATGTTTACTAGGGCAGGAAGATTATGGTTAAGCGATCTGGAGCATGACTTTGCAGGGCTTTGTGGACGATGAACAAAATGTGCAAGTGTAGATATCTTTATGTAACATAACATGTGTATTTGTAAAGCTCACGTTCACCCATGGGTATCTTGCCTCTGAATAGCAGATGTTTATTGTTAAACAACCGTACTCATTTTATCAACCTCAGAAGGATGAAATGCTGAGTGGACCCACCAGGACCATGAGGTCAAACACAGGCCCCTAAAGTAGAAGCATTAGTCCACTAAACCACCAGACCCGGCCCGAATGTGGAGAAATATGTGTAATGCAGAAATAGCTGTGCTGTTTACTACTATCACAATGACATATTTCAGGGTCCTCCACATCTTGTCATTTTTTTCTCTCATGATGATTGACCTAGAATCTACTCATCAAAATGTGCTATATACGGAACCTCGGGTATGAAATGTTCCTACTGCAGCAAAATAATATCTGTTAAGTGATCCTAAGCACTTTATTGCTAGGATCATGCCAAATGTTCCTACTGCAACAAAATAATCTCTATGTATTATTCCCTGCATCTTGAAGCTAGGGTGATGCTACATTCAGTTTACCTTTCATGAAAAGTGATGAATATGTGTAATTTTACGGGACATTTACATTGTTTTTCAGATAATGCCTCTACTTTAATCTTGGCACTGATTGAGAAAAATACTGGTTGTAAAGCTAAAATGGAAGGCCACAAGGTAATGAAAGATTTAATAGCTCTCATACCTAAACAAGACCTACCAAAGCGAATAGGTCTAGACTGTAATAGGTGAGAACTATTGGCTTTGCCAAAGCTTATTTGCACTGGCCCTACCGGGTACTTTAAGTTTTATGCAAAAAACGAAATGGCTGCCGGTGTGTCTTGATTCATGCAAATCTTGCACGCACATAGCAGCCATGTTGGAAAGGTTTTTCTTTAAGAAAAAAAAACATTCCAAGATGGCTGCTGTGTGCAATCAGGCATCATGATGCACTGACAACTTTTTACTTTACAGTTCCTACATGGCTTATGGTCATTTTGGAACGGTAAAGTAAAAATAAAAAGGAAAGTGTGCAAAAGCACAAAAAGAAAAGCAAGTTTTGCATCAGCACTTTGTAGCCTCCAGGCCCTCGATAAAAAGGAAACTTGGCCGCAGCACAGGGGTCTCTAAGTTCCAGGGAGCAACGTATGATAGTTGGCCCAGAGGGGTAAATGGAGCATGTTGGCCCTCCTGAAAAACAAATGTAATTAGAAAAAAGATTTAAAAAATGGTGAGCGTGATATAGAAGCAACATGCGAGAAGGGGAAGGGTAAATCAGAAAAAGCAACCGAGGGACGGGAAAACAATCAGACGAGGGACAGAGCAACGACAGCAGCCATGCTCCCATGGAGGGCTGAAAGGAAAAAAAAGAGTGGGCAGTGGAAGGATATAACACATTCAATCCGATCTAATTTAATAGCAGCACTGCTTCAGGCGGTGGAGAAGTACAAGAATAGGGAGAAAAGCCATTGAATAAGTAACAGAGATCTGAGATAGACAATGGGCCATGGACTGTCCAAAGCCCACATTTTATAGCATATAGTAGATAACAGGAGAGACCTAACAATAGGGGCTTGCTAGAAAATGTAAAAATAGACCATTATTCCTATTGGTGTTCTGAAAAATGCCCCTTAACATTTGCCTGTAACGTATAAGGGCATCAGCTTCAAAGAGATGAAAGGGACATTTTAGCAGAAATCCAACAACACTTTCCACTTAGTGAAGATAGTTTCCATGTGCATGACTATGCACTAAAACCCTTTTTAAGGCCATATATTATTGCACCAGTACCCAGCGACTTATTATACAGGCTGGGAAAGTATATTGACACCAGAGGTATATAGAGGTTAAAGTCTGAGTACTAGCTGCTGGAATTACTGATTCAGCGTCTTGTATGTTGTGGAACATAAAGTGAATCCTTGTTGACTTACAAGGTGCCTTGTTGGCATTATAGATGATTACCCACTTATTTCCAGTTCGTGGGATGTTTTTACCACAACTACACAAGCTACTGCCTTCAACAATTTAAATCATATATTGGCCTCAGTTTATGGAGACTTGCAGATTAAACCTGATTAAGGAGGAATATCTCAGGAGCCTGAGCATGAGTGGTGATACTTTGGGGCAGATCTACAAGAAAGTGCTACAGCGCGGCATCGCAAGCCCTTTGGCTGCGCCGCACTGTGCCACTTACAGAGCACAGGAATGTGACATATTTACAATGATATGTCGCATTCCTGTGCTCTCCCCTGCGCTGGTGCACAAACAGCTGCCCTGCGCCGGCGCAGGCACACTTGCACCATGGTGCAAAGATGCCTGCGCCATGGGGAGATTGTGTTTTTGCAGGAAGGGTCACCTTCCTGCACAAAAACAATCACTACAGGCATTTTCCTCTTTCAATGCGTGCTGTAGAATGCAGCACGCATTGAAAGAGGAAAAAAACGAGGAGAAATGAAATGCGCCTCGCTACGCCACCCTTAGGGTGGCGTAGCATACTGACGCATTTCCAGGTTTACGAATCCTCGTAAATCTGGAAATGTGTCTCGTTCCATGGGTGTTGCGTGGGAACACCCACAGCAACACCCATGGAACGCCCCTTTCACGCAAAATGCTGCGTGTAAAGGGGCCACATTTACAAGGACAGGAAAAGCCACGCAGGGTGGCTTTTCCTGTCCTTGTAAATATGGGGCAGGGAAATGTGCTGTCAGTGCGTCACAAAAAGTGACGTACTAGCAGTGCAAGGGGCTTGTAAATCTGCTCCTTTGTGTTACATGGAAAGTGAGATATGCTGAAAATGATGGCTCCCTGAAAACCTTTCTAGAGAGGATGGCATGGCCAAAGCCCCTGAAATGTGATGCTGACTATGTGAGATTCAACAATGCTGCATACCTGCAGCAAAATGAGAGGACAACTACAGGACAAATAATTACTACTACAGCAGTTTGTCAACAAAATTAAATATAACCTCATAGGACACCCCAACATTGACGATAAATAGCTAATGAACTGTGGCACGCGTGCTGCTAGTAAACGCCGCACTGTATTTTCAGCATGTGTTTATTCCCTGGAGCCCGGCATCACAGTTGGTGCTGGTGACTTGTACCCTCAAAGGTGAGCTGGTGTTGTGTCCTTGCAGCCCGCCTCTAGAAGGTGACAGGTTGCTGGCTGCGAAATGGAATCCTGCACTGGGTCTGGCATGGGAGGCAGGAAATGGCGGGGCAGTGACGGCAAGGGAAAGTGAAAGCTGCGCAGCATCCTTGCTAGTACAACTACACACAACAAAACAACTTTACAAGGAAGGAGAGTGCTTCCAAAGTATGCAGATCAGGCCAGAGTCATCCTACTTCGGGTGCGAGATCTGTGCTACAGAAGTTATCAGAAGTAGGTGAGGAGTAAATTAGATGCAGGGTTTCACAGGTGATAAGGCGGTTATGATCAGGTTTTTGCTGTAAATTCACCTAGACCTCATGAGATGATATCATCCAATACTTTGGTTTGGTGAAGTGTATGTTGAATTCCCCCTGGAAACTTTACTTTTCTTTTCTTCTTCAGAGAGACAAGGGAAAAATGCTTTTCCTGCTGTGCTGCACATGCAACAAATTTATTTAGAATTAATTGAACATATATGCTTCAATAACAATAATGCGAACTAGATTAGAGTGACAACGTGCGCAAAGAAAAGAAATTCACTGCAAAAGGATACAGGATGGTTAAAGTAATGAAGGCCAAAACTTTGAGCAATTGCTCACCTCTTCAATTAGCACATCAAAGTGCAAGTTTCCAAACTCAAAAAACCTACAGCTATCCTGAATGGTGTACTGATTACTCTAAGAATGTGCAATAAATTGACTAGTGCATTTTGAAAGGTGTCTTGCATGTATCATTTGGTCACCCTACAAAAATGAGCAAACTGAGCTCCACTTTGAGTAGGGAAGCTTGCTTTGAGGTAGAACCCGACGATCACAGTACTTTTTACTTTCCTGAGGTTTTACATATGCATTTGGAGGTGTCTCTCCATAAGGCATGCACCTATAATGTTATTCATGATGAAACCATCTGCATAGGTTGGAGGTATTTGGAAAATTCTCAGACACATATAGCTGTGCAAGTATCTTCCTTCCATGTCACACTACTCAATATGCACTTGTGAACCTAACTGCAGAACATTATGAATCTGCTTTCAGAATATTTGGCCCAATTCACAAAGATTTGGCAGTGAGTAAGTTTGATGTACTCTTGCAGTACTGCTGACTTAGTCTTAGATTTAGGTAACATGACAGAGCAATACTGCCTTCCTCTAGCTTACTCCCAGACTTCCAAAGTAAGGCATGAGTACTACAAGAGCAAGGGGCTTATTTAGATTTTGGCAGACAGGATCCTCCGTTAAAACATGACAGATATCCTGTCCGCCATATTGAAAGTGCCAAAGGCTACAATGCACTTGCAATATGGTGGACTGGACATTTATCACGTTTGTGGCACAGTATCATATCCGCAAAAACTCAAAATAAGTTCCTAATCGTATCTACGCAATTAGCCATTTTTTAACCCATGAAGGAAAGACCAGTGTGCACTGGTGACTGCTTGGGTTGTTTGACTAGGAAGTTAGATAAAGGAGAACATTTTATAAAGTCATGATCACAAATAAAAGATTGCCAGTATTAGCAGCTGCTAATAATGACTTGATGTTTGGTAGGCCTCTGCTCTTGTGACCCCAGGCCAGCCTTACTTGATGCATTCACAGGGGTAAATGCCTGTGTCCTGTGTGGAATTCATGCACAATAGGATGATGGATGGAGTCCTGAAACTTTTCAGACACTCACCTCCAGTCACAGATCTGGGTTTAATCCATCATCGTTCTTCTGCTCACTAAGCCACCCGAGTTTGATCCAAGCCATATGCAAATCAGTCTTGACCTTGTTCCTCATGGGAACAGTCCAGTCTGAACTGCCAGGCCAGGTCCTCACTGGACCAGAAACAAGCATCCTGGGACCGGTTTCGGTGTCACCCCTCATCAGCCAGGGTAGCTTGAATCCACTGGCAAAGTGAGCAGGGGACCCATGTCTGGGCATACCCTGGCCACTTAGGGAGAACATAGCAAACACAATAGGATGATGGACAGGGTGCTGAAACTTTTCAGACACTCACCCCCAGTCACAGATCTATGTTTAATCCATC
Organism: Calotriton arnoldi; assembly: GCA_963921515.1. NCBI lineage: Eukaryota > Metazoa > Chordata > Amphibia > Caudata > Salamandridae > Calotriton > Calotriton arnoldi. Next base: position 624,538 of record CAWUFW010007786.1, read on the forward strand.
ATCTTTCTTCTGCTCACTAAGGCACCCCAGTTTGGACACAGCCATATGCAAATAAGTCTTGACCCTGTTCCTCATGGAAACAGTCCAGCCCAAACTGCCAGGTCCGCCCTGGACCATAAACAAGCATCCTGGGACCGGTTTCAGGGTTTCACTCCTCATCAGCCACACTAGCTTGAATCCAGTGGCAAAGTGATCAAGGGACTCACGTTTGGGCATACATGGCCACTTAGGGCGAACATTGCAAACACAACAAGATGATGGACGGAGTGCTGAAGCTTTTCAGACACTCACCTCCAGTCACAGATCTGGGTTTAATCCATCATCGTTTTTCTGCTCACTGAGCCACCCCAGTTTGGACCCAGCCATATGCAAATCAGTCTTGACCCTGTTCCTCATGGGAACAGTCCAGTCAGAAGTGCCAGGACAGGTCCTCCCTGGACCGGAAACAAGCATCCTGGGACCGGTTTCACCCCTCATCAGCTAGACTAGCTTGAATCCAATGGCAACGTGAACAAGGGACCCACATCAAAACCTCAACTAGACAAAACTCCAATCTCTCTCCAGGGAGAACATCAATCACCAGAGTTATCTTGACATTTTTATTGTCGCCTGGAAATTTCTGGATGCAAGGAACGCGGTAGCAGGAGCATTTAAAACCAAAATAAACTTGCAAACATGGCAGCCCCTGAAGTAAGCACTCAGTGCGGTGGCACCAGTCTCAAGGCCCTGACACCATTACCACTTTCATGCTGGACAGGACTTATCTGTTACACTTTTTTTTTGTGTGATGCTAGGATTTTTTACAATCCCTATGACTTCAAAGATGTAACGTTAATTGCAGAACCCTCACCCTGAAAATTATTCCAGCACCGCGTTTCACAAACCACAGACTGCAGAAGTGTATCTGTTATCACTCACACCAAGAAAATCTTGATTCCCAGTAAATATTTCCCAGTAGCCCCGCCCATTGGACTCACCTCTAAACCCCCTCTTCGCCAAACCCCCTCAATCATGGCTCAATTTGGTGACTACATGCACTTTTCTTTTTCCATTTAAAGTACTGCGTCACATGGTACTTTGGCATAGCAGTGAATGAATGTACATACTTGATTTAAACAATGTGCAAAAACTTGTTTACCTATGTCCTTATTTAATATATAAACTATACATTTTTAATCGGTTGTGTTACACAAAAAGGAAACATGAAATCCTAATTTTTCTTGTAAAATATGCTTGGTTTCTGTTTAGTGTAGTGAAACAGTGAAACTGTTAGTGTGCAACAAAAAAATTACATTTTATTGACGTCAGATGGCGCTACATCCCTTGACAGACTACTTTTACTGTTTTCCCAAAACAACTCCTGCACCCACCCACATTTGGAACAAGCATTGGCATAGCCAATAGGTCTCGCCTTTAGGACCTTATAAGTGTTTAGCCATGCAACAGTTGATGTTCTTGCACCAAGGATATTGTGCTGCATAACTAAATACTTATAAGGTCCCAAAAGCGAGACCTATTGGCTATGCCAATGCTTGTTTCTATCTTCTATCCACATTAACATTCTGTGCTATCACAGTAGTTTGAATTGGTGAAACCTGAGATAGAATATTGAAATGTCATGATGACCTGAGGATCATCACAGCTAACAATAGTCTCTTGGGTACACAATGGATTGCTGGATGACACAATAATGCTTATTCTCACAAAGTCCTGGTGCAGGTTACAGCAGAGACTCTACAGAAAGACAAGTGGACCTACTCACAGCACAAGTCGCTCCTGGCTTTGCTCTCTATGGTTGTCAGCTTTTCTCTGGGTGTTTCTCATGCTGGAAACACACCTGGCTTTGCCTCCTGGACAGTCTCTCTCTCCTGCAAGTACTTTCCTTCCCTCTCACAGCAAACACGTAGGCTGCTAGGCATTAGGCAGACCCTCATCTCCTGCAGCAGAAAGTGCCAACTTAAGAAGATATCTGCTCCCTTCTGGGAGACTGTCAGGCAGACCGCAACCATGGTCTTACAGTAGCTTGTCGTGTACTCTCAAACGCACTCCATATCTTAGCCAAAAAGAAATTGGAACTAAAACAAAAAGAGGTGATTTAGATCCTACTTTTATCCACATTTTCTAGGCAGAATATGTGGATCTATTGCCCAAGTCTTCAGAACAGGTTTGGATTGGTTCACTTTCAAATGTCATTTTCTGGTTGTTCCTAAGACACAACATTTGTACATGGTGACGGCCTACATATCACGTAGCAATGGGGCTGACTCTAATCAGCTGTTTCCCAAAAGAGCGGTACAAAGACATGTGAGATCGCTGCTCCTGACTGTCATCAGTCTTCTTGAAGCAACAATAGGGAAAGGCAAAAGGGCAGGGCTGTCTAGAAACTTCCTCATCTTGAACAACAGCAACCGAAACTGCAGCCCAACCCCACACTGCTACCATCTAACAAATGGCAGTGCTCAGGAAGAACGAATCAGCAGCCTTTGGTTAACAAGGTCCTAATTGTATTTCTATTAGAAGCTCTCCATTCTCCATCACTTCAGTGCCTGGATTTCCACTCTCCAGCCGCAGGAATGCAGGCCACTCTCGCTGACCTCATTCTCGATCTTGTGCTATTGTAAGCACAGGGATGGTAAGCACAGGGAATCGAAAATGGACCCCACTCACACTCACACAACACAGAGTCCTACTGCCATTCATGTATTATCCATTTACTATCACACATGCATTTGAATGCACTCGGAATGTCAGCACAAGGTTCAGGTGGTTCAAGTAACACTCGAAAATCTGTAGGAGAGGGGTCAGTATACCACAGATTAACAAACACAGAGATAAAGGTCTGATCACACAAAAGGTTCAGGAAATATGGTACGCTGCCACTACCGCTTTATGTGATACACACCAGACAGGAACAGTAGTCTAATGTATACTATGAGGGCACGCTTAGTGCCCCCTTTCTGGTCACAGAACAGGCTCTGGATTTCACATTACTGGGGTAGGCCTACACCTTTGTGCACATGCTAGATCAGCATAACACCAGAGCAAAATAAAAAGTCGGTATAGCAGTTTTATACAGCAATCGGCACTCAGGGCAGGGCAGGGGTACACACCTATTTACCATGAAAGACACATGGGGATATTAGCAAGAACATGCGATAAATATCGCAAACCTTGCTTAGCGCGCCTTTTTTTATCGCCGGCTATCGCTGGATATTACCGCGGAAATAACATGCTATTAGCAAGGTTTATCTCCATTGCGATATAATATCCAGCGATAGCGGCGAAACCCAGCTTTAACGCGAGAAATCCAGCGATAAAATCCTATCGCTAATTCTGGGGACTTAACCTTACAATCCACCTCCCATTGACTTTCATTGCTAAGTCATGTTTTTATCAGTTCTAAAAAACAAGCGCTAATCGGGGTTAGCGCGCGTCTTTTTATCGCTTCGCGGGTATTGCTAATAGGCGATAGGTATGTAAGCGACTGTTTTCTGTCGCTTTTAGTTGGGAACGCCTACCTTGCATGTCATTAGCGATAATTATCGCTGACATGCAAGGCGATGTAAAACCCGGCCGCTATCGCCGGAAAGCTGTCGCTAACGCCTGTTAGCGACAGCTTGCTAATAGGGCGTTAAAAATATCGCCGCTTTAGCGGCAAAAAGTGCCGCTAAAGCGGCGATAAAGCCCTTGATAATATGCCCCACAGTCCTGTTCTAATGCTCCACCAACACTGAAGGATCATTTGCCTTGTTTCAGTATATGAAAGGAAAAAGAGTAATAGTGAAAGAGGTGTAAACATAGAAGATTGTTTTAGTGGAGAGCCCACAGAAATAGTTGCTTGGATTGGAATGCTGATGTAGCAAAACCTAAAGTTATTTACGAGCATAATGAGTGAAAGAGAAGAAGCTAAATGTTTTATATAATGTTTTATATAATGGAAATTGTGCAGGTATGCAGAACTTCTGCAGACCCACAATTCTCTGTACACATGTTTATCCCCATAAACATTTGCATAACCCCAAACAATTCCTTTCCAACCTTACAGGACAAAGTGCAATGCTTGCTCAATAGCATTAAGTATTAGGAAAGGTTTTCAGCCTTTGCTGCCATATTGCTTTTCTGAGCATAATCTCAGTAGTTGTATTCAATATATCACAACAAATATATGGAAGGTAAAAGATAGCAAGCAAGCGAAATATGAAAGTGGGGTTAAGGATCATATTAAAACAACTGTCCAGAAGCAATGCTCGATCTTAGTTTTCTTCCAACAAATCCCGTAATGAAACAGAAAAAATATGGTATGCAAGTGAGCCAAAGAATTGTGAGGAACTTTAGATCGGATTGAAAAAATGGTAACAAAAAACATTGTTCTCGCTTGCTTTTTATTTGCCATATTATCATACCTGGTCCCGTGGCATGTATGATACCTCCAGCCTCTTGGCCTTTTATCCAAGAGCACCTTGCATGCTTCAATTTTGACCCCGTCTTCTTGTCTTTACAATATTAAATATGAAGCTATAGGTCCCAGAATGCAATAAGCTATTGGCTAAAATACCAACACTGGCTGAAGATGTTCCACACATAATGGAGCCACTTGGCAGCTCTGAACCCATTTACCAATTCAATCAGTCTTGTTATAACTTTCATAAGTACAATTAAATGATTGAGTGTCGGTAGTGTGATCGCTTATCAGAATTGAACGGGTGAGATTGTAAATGTTATTTGTAATGCCCAATGCGACACCTACCACTAGTCAGGGCATGACTGAAAGAAGAGATTATTACTTATGGCCCATTACTGAGTGGCTCATAAAAACTCTGGGGCATATTAGCAAGAACCTGCGATAATTATCGCAAAGCTTGCTTAGCGCGCGTTTTTCTATCGCCGGCTATCGCTGGATATTACCGCGGAGATAACATGCTATTAGCAAGGTTTATCTCCAATGCGATAAAATATCCAGCGATAGCGGCGAAACCCAGCAATAACGCGAGAAATCCAGCGATAGATTCCTCGCGCTAATGCTGGGGACTTAACCTTGCAATCCACCTCCCATTGACTATTATTGTTAAGTCATGCTTTTACCAGTTCTAAAAAACCAGCGCTAATCGCGGTTAGCGCGCGTATTTTTATCGCCTCGCGGTTATTGCTAATAGGCGATAGCGATGTTAGCGACTGTTTTCAGTCGCTGTTAGGTTGGGAACGCCTACCTTGCATGTCATTAGCGATAAATATCGCTGACATGCAAGGCGATGTAATTCCCAGCCTCTAACGCCTGAAAGCTGTCGCTAACGCCTGTTAGCGACAGCTTGCTAATAGGGCGTTAAAAATATCGCCGATTTAGCGGCAAAAAGTGCCGCTAAATCGGCGATAAAGCCCTTGATAATATGCCCCTCTTTTCTTTCACTGAAATTATAGTGCTGTTTTCAGCATTATCTGTGTCTGTGCTCCCCAGGGGAATATTAAATGCTTCTCTTGGCCAGAGACTGCTGCCCCCTCGAAAGAAATTTCATGGGTCACTGGGGCAGCCCTCCCCACAGTTCTGGAGATCTGTGGGCTAAACTGACACATACAGCTAGTGACGTTGAAGGAGAACTGCAATCACGCATATAACAGACAGAAAAAAACAATTTCAAATTGGGGATAAATGAGTTAATCTAATCTCAGGAATGATGCAGAAGCCTGAGAAAAGTATGGATTCTGCTCAAGAAACGTACATAAATGCTGGACAACATTTGTCAGTTGTCATTTTGAAAGGAAATCAGTTTTTATTCTTTTACTCAGAATTTGTTTTCAATTCCAAAATTAATTTTCTAAAAAAGTAACAGATAACATATAAAGTAGTATGTTTAGATCATACCTTATAAAGCAAAATGTGTTGCTTTTAAAGGGTGAAGCCTTCTTTCCAATTTAGCATCAGCATTCACCAAAGTCCCTGCCACGTTGTGAAAACAATGAAATTGATACATTGCAATGGAAACACTGCACAGAAGGTGTAGCAATACAGGTAACAGACAGATGTATGAAGTCAGGGATGTATGGTCATCTGGGCTGACCCAAGATGCCACTGACAAAGTCTCAAAGCAATGGGCATTGTCGCTAAATCAAACAAGCCAATCTCTGAGACAAACCACACTCTCAGTATATTTGAAACATATGTTTTGCTGTCAGCTGTGCTTTCAAGACAGACCTTAAAAACGGTGTTTTGTTGGTCCTAGTGTTGAAAACAAACAACAGGCAAATATTATTTAGCATGTTATACAAAACTGCATTTTATTTTAGTAAAACAGAGTAAATAAGGAAATAATTTCTTTGTTTAACCATAACAGATCCAAGAAATTCTGGACATAAAATGTCTCCAGTTTTTTTCAATTCTCTGTTTACTCAAGTGAAATGACAAATTTTAGGCTGACCAGCAAGGTTTATCTGTCTGGAACCTTTTAGGCATTGCTTAACAATGCACAGTGGCGGCTCCTCTGCTATGGCGGAGGAATGTCGCCCCTCCCTGCTGAATAAACGGGAAAAATAAAATGATAATAGAACCAATTTATCATCATTTTATTTTTATTTCCCTTCTAGAGCCAGTCAATTCTGGGCATGCGGGCTATAATGACAGCATGGGAGGAGTAGTGCAGCACTCTAAGTGTGCATGACAGTTTGACCAGCATCTTAGGCCAGCCAACTCGCCATGTGCACTTAGGTTTCTCCAACCCAGCTGTGTTGAACAGCTGGGTTGGAGAAACTGCACAGGCTCCCAGGCACTGTCCGAGTGGCAAACCGAGGCACTCAGACCAATCCTGGTGCTGCTCTCATGCTATTGAAAGCAGCATCAGGATTGGGTGGGGAGCCTGTGCTGGTGTCCCAGGGACTGCTGGGCCACCATCAGAAGAGAAGAGGAGCACCAAGGCGGACGGCAGCGCCGGCGGCAGAACAGGTACGTTTTTCAAAAATTCTTAATATTTCCCTAATCCCCTGTCCCATCCCCTATCCCCGCCCTCCCACTTGAGTTTTGCATGACCACCACTGCTAATGCATGTTTTTTCTAAAACTACTGCAGTGATGCACCAAATGACCAATACTTATGTAAATGACTGTTTCTTTCTAAAACAAATGCTCTTCTGTTTCCCGAGCACCAAACTCCAGTGCTGACCAGAATATGCCAGTTTAACCAGTGGTGTAACAAGAGGGGCGGTCCGCCCCGGGCAGCATGAGTTTTAGGGGTGGCGGCCTCCCCCCCAGCTCTTACCTGCAGCTGCACCGTGCGGCAAACGCAGGATTTGTTGGCCCAACACCGCGCGCTTTTATGGCCGTAATAACTGGTATTGTTTCAAATGGTATGTGTTGTATTTCTTAAGCACAGTCTAACACCACATACATTGGGACATACTGAATAGTGCTGCATATGAAGGAAGAGAGAAGTCACAACTGAAACACGTCCTCTGATAGATAGTTTCAACAAATCCCTTCATGTAATCTGCAAAAAATATCCCTGCATTGGAGAAAATCTCTCTTGATGCTTTTCCGAAGATCAATTTGTTGTCATTATGTGGTGGCACCAGAATCAAATTTAACATGATGTCATATGCTTTGATATTATCCAGGTCAAAGGCTATATACTGTAATGGCATTTAGGGGTAAAGGATGTATGATGTCACTTCCACATCTCCTAGACTTTCGGTGAATCGATGTCTATATGTAGAAAATGCTCATGACCCTACCTAAACTGACTTTATCATGCAAAATCTGTATCAGGGTGAAGGCATTAACGATGTAAAAACATTTATAGCAGTTGGTAGAGGCTGATGGAGAAAAGGAGTGTTCCCAGCAACAAAGTACTCTTTACTAGTAGCATTAATTCATGAAGGATAACACCTAGTATTAATTTGTGGACTAGTCAGCTGAGCAAACTTTCAAATTAGTATGCACATTATTTCATATGTTGTTGGATAAACATTTTAATAGAACAATGATTTCAATAATAATGCATGATCATTTTTAATCATGTAATTGTCTTTATTGTGTCTTCTGTGTTCACCGCTTAAATACTTTCTTAACGACTTACTTGCTTTATATTGGGTGTTGAAAGTATTGTAAATGATTTAATTAACAGGAAAAAAAATAATGTATTCATTAGGCTACTGCCATAGAGCATACAGTAATAGTTAGCTTTAAAACAGAGGGCGTGAAGACTGTATTTGGATTACATGAGCAAATTCTCTAAGTTCACCTTTTAAAGAGCTCTGTTTTGTTAGTATTTGGAGCATTTTTCATTTTGCACTCTTCCAGGGCCTGTCCTCGCCCCAAAAATATGTTGCCAAATCATTTTAGCTAATGCCTTCCGCATTCTGTCCTATTTGCAGACCAATATTGAGCTGTATTCTTTGAGTTGCCAGAGCAGGCAGAAGGAGTTCTTGATCAAGATACCACTGACTTTATATGTGAAGAGCATGTTGACGACTGTTATAGCAGAGTTTTCCCCAGACTCGAACACACATGAACAGTGTGAGCAACTGTAACAATCTTAACTAGAAGCAGATGTTTTTTTTTTTTTTATGAAGGACTTTTTTCTAAACACAATACCCTTATCACACTCCACATAGCCCTATTAAAAATCCAAACAAATTACAGATAACTAATCAAGGAGGCAAATTTACCACACTCATTTAAAGTTCCATTAGACATTTGGAGATTGCAGATAAGAAAATGTACTGTGGTCTGCAGGTGGACTTAAACGTTTCCAAGGCTGAATGTTACAGATAAATAACATCTTATGCCCTTATAAATCTTATTGCAAAATTAAAAGGGGGGTCAGACACCTGTGGAGTGTTGTGTCCCACCCCCACTGTGAATGGTCAACCCAGGGTTGGACACCTGCAGTCGAATGCTCGCAAAGAGTGGGGCGGAGCACCTGTGCCTCATCCCTGCCCTATATGGATAAGGGTTGTATGGATTTGGGGTGGGAGCATGCAGACGTTGGGATGCAGGCAGTAGCGTCTTGCGAGTTAACATTGACGGAACCCTTTTGGCTCCTAATGAACTCTGTAGAGCTATGACGTAATAAATAGAGTGTATTGCAGTGAAGGTTGTTTTAGAATGTGTTGTTCGCAGTTACATGCAGACAAATAAAGACATATGATACCAAGCTCCGTGTGTGGTGTGGTCTTTGGCGGGTACCCCAGCTGGGAAAATGATACAAATGGGGATGAGATAGAGGATGAGTAACCCAAAGATTGACAGTGCTCTCTCAGAGAATTTGCCATTAGTCCAAGCAAAAAGCTTGTGAGTGCCATGTGTGCCGCTGTTGAAGTACAGAATCAATGCTGAATGCATGTGAAGTCAAGGCGCAGTTCCAGCCACTATGAAGCAGTTGAAAATGAAAGCATTTACAGATAATCTACACGTCATTGGTCTCGAGCCCGTTGGTCAGGCAATACATAAAGGTACAATGTCACTATGCAACATAGAGCTATATATGGTGCGAGGTGATAATGCTGTGATTACAAGTGCTGCCAAGCAGAAATCAACCTGGTGTCAAAAAGCACAAAGCAACAGCCAATCGCAAGATAACACTGTGATTGCTGCCAGGTAGAGATTAACCAGGTGTCAAGAAAAGTATAAAGCGACAGACAAGTGCAAGAGAACATTGTGGTTGAAAGCAGATAATCACATACTGTTGATCCAGCGCGACACTTTATCAGGGATCGATACTCATTAATATTTCATACAAATGGTCCATACACATTCACCCAACTCATAAATCCCTGTTGCGCTGGAGGTCAAGCTTAAATGTTGTGAAAAATTATTTCCTTCACAGATTCATGTTCAACAATTCTAAATACATAACTAGACCTATATATCAACACTCTTTCCTCTCGGACAACGGACCAATTAGTTGAGTAGTTGATGGTAATAATAGAACTTAACTAACTATCTCACCAGCTAATTAATCACAGACTCTTGGTAAGATTAATAAAGTTTATCTCAGATAAATGCAATTGATAAATGCTCATCGCATACAGGTTGCAATGCAAACAATGAATCCCACAAAAGGAGAGAAAATCAATTAACAAATTGCAAACAGTGCCATACTCATCATCCATGTACGATATGCATATGAAGGAGTGGATAGATGAAGAGACATAAGTTTCAGCAAATAATGCGAAACAATGTACTTATGACGGAGTGGATAGATGAAGAGACATAAGTTTCAGAGACAAAATTACATTTGCAAATAATTCTGCAAATTACGAGTCAGAAAATAATACAAACCCAAAGATCAATGAAATACCACCCCCCTGGCCATGGGAGTAGTGGAGGTCTCCTGAAATAGAGTCAGGAAACAAAGATTTCAGGAACGGACAGGCCAAGGACAGGAACAGCTAGGCCTCTCTGCAAACCGACAGACTGCGACGCATCTCCCCTCTCAATCTCCTACTGCTGCTGCACTCTAACCACACCCCAAAAGCACCCCAGTTATACCCTAAAACCTACATGTCCAACCAACATTAATTGAAACATTACACAGAATTCGATTGCTCATTGGATGCTTGGGGAGGTGGTGTATCACACCACCGTGATTTCATTCAAAAATCTTCATGCTCATTGTTCTACATCCTTTCACATTACATAATTGTTGACCAGTCCATTCAATTTTATTCTTGCTACATTTCATTATTTTCACACAAATTTCTCAGCCACGTCCGCGGAAGAAGTCTTGAGTCCCACGGTCAGCCTCATCTTTTGGCAGGAAAACAATGTTCTCTGAGCTGATCAACCTTGAACTTTTATTCATCATCCGCAGCGCTCAGCACTTCTGTCTGTCTTGTCAGGTCATTTTTGCTCATTTTTCAGCCCCTCATCTATCCGGTCAATTTAAGAAAATACAGGCCCATTCGGCTCACTATGACGAAATAAATACATACATTCATTAATTACATGGAAATGCACCTTTCACTGTTTACCACCCACCTTTACACTATTCCCTGTTAATATATTCTTAGCATAAGTTTCATGCAAAGCGGCATTATTTATTATCGTTTAAAAGCAAGATTCAAGATGCGAAATGCGGCCTAAACGTGCATTAATTTCTTTCTTTTGAAACGCAATGTAAAATGCGGCCTAGTTCTTTCATGCATTAGTTCACATTAGTGCACGCATGCGCAAAGCGGTTTCCCATGCAGCTCATGTGATTTGCGTGTTAGTTTTCACTGCACACTGTTTGTAAGTATTATGGGGGAGTTAATTCGAGTAGGTTTCTTTTTGCGAAACCCTGCTCCATCAATCCCCCCTCTGATGGCTTCCTGGAGCCATCATAAAATACCCACCATACCAAGTGCCATCTTTATTTATCTAAAGATCAGTATTCTTTTCTCTTTTCATCAACTTTTCATCTAACTCTTTCATCTTGTCATAGTAATCTCCTTTCATATCTTCTAGTTCTATTTAATCTCTTTTTCTCATTTCTTGCTTTTCGTTTATTATTTGATTCTGTCATCTCTTTTCTTCCACATTGACACTTACAACATTTATATATCGTTATTATCACTAAGGCTACTCCAACTACTGAAATCATTGGCATTATTATTTTTCCTAATAAACTACTTCCAAAGGTAGTAAACCACTTACCTGCAGAAGAGAAACTCTTACCAAGTTTCTCCCAGACACCGTCAACCTCCAGTTGGGTCAAGTCTTCATGTAATTTCGTAATATTCTTAATATATCCCTCAATACCTTTACTTTTGTCAGGGATATAAGTACAGCAGTGTTGAATTTTCAACATGCCACAGACTCCACCCTCTTTTGCCAATAAGATATCAAGGGCAAGTCGGTTTTGCAAAACCATTGATCTGATTGCAACCATTTCAGTGTCAATCATCAAGAACCCACCAGCAGTATCTGTCGATAAACGATCAACCACTGTGGACAACTTTCGAATTTTATGCTTATTCAGAACAACTCCAACTGATGGTATCAGTGCACCAAAAATATCACCTACTATTTCTGAGAAACTAGCTCTCTTCTTGCGTGTTAGTCCTTGTTTTATTTCATTGATTCTGTTATTACTTTTGTCTACATGGTAGACCTTTGGGAAAACAATTGCAAAATAACATCTACCATACCAATGTGCAGGTAACCTGTAATAGGCTTTCTTACCACACACATAATAGACTCCTGGGAAAACAGGATCAGTTCCACCCTTCAATCCCCAACCTCCAGTAATTTGGTAAGTATGCTCACATTCAGTAGAACCAATTAAATAATTATTATAGTTAGTTTTCAGTCTAAGCAAACAGATTTTTCCCTTTTTATACCAGTCCAGGGACATTGCAGCATATGTCTCGCCTTTCTCATAATTTCCTTCTCTAAACGCCCATGGTGGTACCTGTGACTTCTGTTCAGCAGCTTTCCTTTGGAAACTTTCTCTTCTATATTCTACCATATCTATGAACACTTTTTCTTCAACCCACAAACTACATGTTAGATTGTTTTTGTAAGCATATCCTATATCTAGTGTCTTAGTATTATGGAAGAATTCTCCCATATAACGTGCATTTTCACTACTTAAAACCTTGTTTAGTTCCTTTATAATAGGTATCTCTGAAAATACTAAATCTATATTGGAATAATGATACTCCAGCTTCCCCATCACGTAGAATAGGCTGGTTAAAACACTGCAAGACACACCATATGTTAAAGGTAGGTGATGATAGGTCACCCCCTCTGAGACAGATGAAGGTAATTGCATGCACACATAACAATCACTCACATTCATTGTATTAACATAGTCATACAACAATTTTGTAAAAACATTTAACTAGAAATCACCAATTGATTTATCATGATGGAAAATACTTCCATCTATCTGTTCTATGTTAGTATTAGGAGTTTCTTTAGTAAAATCACTCACTCTTTCACTTATTACATCATTAGTATTGTTTCCATTATTAGTTACCATTAGAATAGGTACAACGACTGTTAATAATATCCTCATAAATGTCAGTAAAAAGACACTACATAAGCAAGCTTTAATACATCTACGTTTTAGGCTAGAATTTGGATGTTCAGTCACTTTTGCTTCGGCCATTTTGTAATCTACTAAAAATAAAAATCTAAATCTATAAAAACTCTAAATTTACTAAATAATTATTTTCTGAAAAATAGTGTAATCCTACACTTCAAGGCTTTCTTCTTTTACCCCTTTCTTTTATTTCTTTTTTTTTTTTTAAATCTTCTGAGACTTTTTATTCATTTTGTCTGGCAAGGTTTCACCTTAATCTTTCACAGTTCTTTTAAGGTGGTTTTAATTTGCTTTCATCCACTTGCTGAGTGCCAGTACCATCTTTTTCTTCACTTGGATCTGAGCTTTCAATTTCTTCCAAGATCACGTACGTCCATTCCGGTGCTGTGTATTTCTTGCTTGGAATTCTTACTCTCCTTGTTTTTCGTACTGAATCTTTTCCTGACTTCTTGTTCGCTTTGACTTGAGACCTCATTAAGTTGCTCTGGTCTTCTTTTTGACCTTCTCCTCACAAGAGTGTATTTTAGTCTTTTCACTCCACTTGGCCAATTGTCACCTTTTCTCGGTCTTTTAGTTTGAACTACTTTTTCACCTTCTTCATCTGGTTCATATGTTCTTTTATTTGGCCTTTCTTCTATCTGTTCTTCTTCTTGACTTTCAGTAACTTCCCTTTCTTCTGGTTCTACAGCAGTCACATGAGACCCAGTAACTGGTGCCCACTCTACTTGACTTGTGCTTGGCTGTTCGTCATCTGTTTATTCTTCAGAATCTGTTACTCTAGATTCTTCAGCTTCACACACTTCAGCCTTTGGTCTTTTGCTTTGGTTTACCAGTTGCTGCTCTTCATGTCTTTCAAGTGGACTTGGGACTCGTCTGGTATGGCTCGCATGGATCTAATTTGGCAAACCACCACACTTCACTGCTGTCGTCGTCACCAGAATCACCTGGTAAGGTCCGTTCCACCTGGGTTCTAAACACGATTTCCTCACGTGTTTCTTCACGAGAACCCACTCTCCAGGACTCAGATCATGAGCTTGATTCGGCTGTGTCGTAGTGGCATTTTCTCACACCTGGGGAGACACAGAATGCACCAGATCAGCCAGTCCTCTGCAATAGTCAAGCACTAGATCATCAGATATATTCATCAGTTTGTTTGCTGGTATAAATGCTTGTCTCATTGCTCTTCCCATTAGGATCTCATGTGGACTCAATCCCGTCTTTTTGTCAGGAATGCTTCTAAGACTCATCAATACAAGGGGTAAAGCATCAGGCCATCTCAGTGTTGTGGATGCACACACCTTTCCTAACCTAGATTTTATTGTGCCATTTATCTGTTCAACCCCTCCAGATGCTTCGGGTCGATAGGCACAATTCAGCTTTTGCTCATTCCGTAATGCTGCACAAATCATCCGAATTATCTCATTGTTAAAATGGGTTCCTCTATCTGTTTCTAAAGTGACTGGAAATCCGAATCTAGGGATCAATTCTCTTAGAAGCAGCTTTGCGACTGTTAGACTGTCATTCCTTCTCGTTGGATAGGCTTCCACCCAACGAGAGAACAAACAGACAACAACCAAAACATATTTCAGCCCATTGCACGGGGGGAGCTCAATAAAATCCAACTGGAGACAGGTGAATGGTCCTGCTGCCTTTCCAATTCGTCCTTAACTAACAACTGTCTTTCTGCCTGGATTTTGTTGCTGACAGGTGACGCACCTCTGGCAGAGACTCTCTGCAATGGCCCTGAACTTTGGGTTATACCATGATTGCATGAAGAGCCTGATCATAGCATCTCTTCCAACATGTGCAATTCCATGGTATACCCTTGCCATTTGGGATAGTAAACTGTCTGGCATGACGGTCTTTCGTCTATATAGACCCACACTTCGTGCCCTGCTCTCTTTCTGCAGCCTGAATTTATCCAAATTCCCTTTTCCTCATCACATGCTTCTTCCTGTAGCTGTCTAATTTCGTCCCAAGTTTCAAATGAAGAAGAAAACATAAGATGGCAATTGGTATTTTCTTTTTCCATCCCTCTGTTTAGAGCAATTAAATTTCGTGCACAGAAACGCGCTACTTGATCCGCGTATCTGTTGCCCTTCGTCACATAATCATCTCCTGATTTATGTGCGGAACATTTAACCACTGCAATCCCTTTGGGCAATTGTAAAGCATCCAATAAATCTTTTACAATTTTGCTGTTTCTTATAGGAGAACCTGAAGAAGTCAGAAATCCCCTTTGCATCCATAGCTGTCCGAAATCGTGGATAACCCCGAAACCATACTGACTATCAGTAAATATGGTTACCCTCAGGCTTTTGGAAATTTTGCACGCTCTAATCCAGGGGTCTTCAAACTGTGGGGCGCGACCCCCAGGGGGGCCTTGGAGCGATGCAAAGGGGGTCGCGCCTTCCCAGTCACACTTCTGCCGAGGCCCAAGGGCTTCAGCCCCCCCTCTTCCCCCGTCCTGCATCTCAGCCCGGGCTGCTGCAGTGCAACTCGAGCTGCTGGGGGCTCAGCTGGGCAGTGTCTGGAGTCTTATCTCGGCACGCCCGAGTTTTTCACAGGTCTTTAAAGACCATTTGCATATTTACTTTCCTTTGTAAACTGGTTACAGAGGCTTAGTTTTTTTCCTGGTTCCAGTACCCCCTGGGCCCCCACTCTGCCTATTCCTTACATTTGTATTTTACC
The DNA here is from genome assembly GCA_963921515.1 of Calotriton arnoldi. Lineage (NCBI taxonomy): Eukaryota > Metazoa > Chordata > Amphibia > Caudata > Salamandridae > Calotriton > Calotriton arnoldi. The sequence goes on from CAWUFW010007786.1 coordinate 640,244, forward strand.
TTTACTGCTGCAGTGTGAGAATGCATTTCATGAAAAGGAATATAAAGTAGGGTTGCCAAAAGAAAAATACCTGCCGTGTTTTGTTTAAAGAGCCCGCAAAGACCTCCTCTTGACACTAAATAGACTTATAAATAAAAAAGTATGTATGCATTCGTTATGTGACTTTTCTGTCTTTGTTCTCTTTAATTATCAGTCATGGATCATTGAGGCAGCCCTAGAACACAATTAAAAGTGCTTTCTATTTATATTTGCTGTTCGAAGTATGCACAGATAAGTGCTTTAAAATACAGCTTTAGGTGACTGCTTATTTTTGTACCGACTGGGCCATCAAAATAATCTGCTGGCAACCCTAACCATAGGACTGGAAGTTTGTTGCAGGATCAGCACATTATTTATTTCCCCGATTAATGCCATAATAGCAATAGTTTAACTTAGATCTTAAACCCTACGCCGCCGTCCATAACATGCTGAGTTACTTCAAGTGTCTGGGAATGCACCCTGCATTCAGACAACTCACTCGTCATTCTCGCCCTTCACTTTCATGCTCACCCTGCATTCACAGCGATCACAATGCACTCACACCATTCACCCGCTCACCCTGCACTCACAGTGATCACTCTGCACTCACAATGCACTTGCGCTGTTCATCCTATACCTCACCCTGCAGCCACACGAGTACACTACTCATCCTGCACTCATGTGACACTTCACTCACCTGTCCCCCTCACTGCTCAATATGCAACTCACTCAAACAAGCCCATCAGTAATCATACACTCATTCGTCCCATTCTGAACTTGCATCCGCACCTAAATTCATAAGCCACCTCACTCACCCTGCAGTCACTCCTCTTACCCTACTCTCACACTGTTGCATCGCTCACCGTGCACTCACATGGGCACTCTTGTCACCCACACAGTGCAGAGGGTTAACGTTCCTGCTACAAAGAATATGTACCATGCAGATCACAGAAATGAGTGTGAGTAAACTATGAGTAGCGCTATAAAAAAATGAAATGTTTGTCAGAAAGGTGCTATAGCGAGATTAGGTGAATTGTTGGTGAGTGGCAGTGAAGGAATTCATGGAGAAGGAGAAAACGGGGGTGGGGCACCAAAAAAGACTGTTGCACCGAGTGCGACCAGTGTTAGGACCAGCCCTGGCTGGGAGTGTTAAAGGTGAAGTGAGAGGTTGAATGGGGAGAGTTCAGAAGTTGTAAAAAGGGGTGAAATAAAATGGCCTGCAAAGTGAGAGAGGGATCCAGGGTTAGGAGAGGACAGAGGGATGGAAGGGAGGGGGTGAGAGGAAAGCTGCATGGGTAAACTGCTTAACTCTGCACAAAACCGCCAGGATTTTAAGGGACCCCTGCTTCTCCCGGGCAGGGCCAAGTGAGCTTCTAATGTGGCAGCACGTATTCCTGTGGAGTGGAAGGCCCTTCACAAAGGTTGACTAGAAATCTTTCTGATGTTAATTGCTGTATTTTGGTTATACACTGGTACTGATGGGGTGAAATCTTTCCTCAGTGTTACTGTGTACGCGGCATCACATAACATCATTTACCTTTTCTTCCCACGTAATTTGGTCCTCACCTGCCTCATAATTCCAGTAGCCCTGCCTACAGGTTTCGAAATTTTTGTCAGGAGGGGGTCCTTACGCCTCAAAATGTTGACAGGGGGTCTCGGCATCCAAAAGTTTGAAGACCTCTGCTCTAATCAGAGCTATCAATTCAGCAATTTGGGCAGAGTTTACCCCCTTTAAACAGGATGCTTCTAGAACTCCCTGTATGGTGCAAACAGCATAGGCAGAACACAATTCTCCTTTCTCATTTCTTAAACATGATCCATCAACAAACATCTCACAGTCCGGTTCTTCTAATGGTACGTCCTCAATATCGGGCCTGGGTTTTGTGCACAACTCTGTCACATCCAAACAATCATGATCCGCCTCTTCTCTTACTTCCTCACAATATGAATTTGGCAACAGGGCTGCCGGATTTACGGTTGTGCACCTAACCACATCACATTTTCAGCACCCAAGATCACTCTTTCGGACTTAGTCAGCCGACTAGAGGTCATATACTGTGTCCTTGTACGTGTTAAAAGGATCTCAACTGAATGTGGCACATACACCTTGACTGGATGTCCCTTCACAATTGCTTCACTCTGTTCCAGACTCACACAAGTAGCTGCTACTGCTTTAAAACAGCCTGGCAACGCTGCGGCCACTGAATCCAAAGTAGCAGAAAAATATGCTACTGGACGTCGTGCCATTCCATGTTTTTGAGTTAAAACTGAAAGTGCACACCCATCTCTTTCACAACAGTACAATGCAAAATCCTTTGCATAATCTGGCATTCCCAATGCAGGTGCTCGACAAAAACTGTTTCGCAATTTAGTAAAAGCTTGCATAGTCATCATCCAACACAATCGGATCTTTCACATCTTTTCGTGTCAACCTCTGTAGAGGTTTTGCAATCAGTGGGAACCCACTGATCCACTGCCAGCAGTAGTCAACCATTCCCAAAAACATTCAAACTCATCTCTGAGTTTTTAGTGGACTCATTTGTTTAATTACACTAATTCTTTCTGGTGTCCCCTTTCTGACTCCTTTTTCTATTTTGTGACCTAGGTACTGGACTTCCTGTTTACAAAATTGTAATTTTGCTGGTGACACTTTGTGTCCTCCTTCTGCTAGGTGGTTCAGTAAGGCAATGGTATCTGTCACACATGCCTCCCGTGTCTTTGATGCCACTAGTAGGTCATCAATATACTGAACCAAAACTGAATTTCCTGGCATGACTAAAGTCTCCAAACATTTTTTCAGGATCTGATTAAAAATTGAAGGACTCTCTGTGTACCCTTGAGGAACTCGGCACCATGCCAAAACACGGTCTCCGAACCGGAATGCAAACAAATACTGGCTTTCCGGGTGTAAAGGTATCGAAAAAAATGCTTGGCACAGATCAACCACTGTGTACCATTCAGAATCACATGGGATTTGGTAAAGGATTACTGCTGGATTTGGCACTACTGGACAACAGGGTACTACAATTTTATTAATTTTTCTTAAATCTTGCACTATTTTATATTTTCCACTGGGCTTTTTAATTCCTATAATAGGCGAATTACAAGGACTACTCATTATTTCTTTCAGAATTCCCTGTTCAACCATTTGATCAATCACAGGAGTGACTCCTGCAATTACTTCCGGACTCATTTTGTACAAAGGAGTGTTTGGATATATGGCACCCTCTTTCACCGTAATCTGAATCGGATCTACGTTTGTCATTAGGCCAATCTCCTTTCCCATAAAATCCCATACATCCATCCTTACTGCACTTTTTAATTCTTCAGGCAAATTCTCTTCTGTGAGAAGTGAAAACAACTCATCTACTTCTGTCCCTTGCTTCGCTAACATCATTTTGAATTCGACATCCTCATCAGGTGTCTGAAATGCAATATCATCTGGCGTACAATAGATGGTACAATTTATTTTACACAATAATTCCCTTCCCAAGAGATTTACTGGACTTGAGTCACATACCACAAAACGATGCATGTCTCTGAAACTCCCAATATGAACTTCTATTGGATTTGTGACTGGTGTTCTAATATGCTTATTTGAGACTCCTATAACTTGGATAGTTTCTCCCGAGAGGGATAGGTTCGGAATTTCTGCTGCTCTCACAGTAGAACGGGTAGCACCAGTGTCCACCAGGAATGTAATATCATTACCTTCCACCTTTCCGTCAACAAATGGACCTGGCTGATCTACCGCCAAGGATGCACCAAGTACGCACTCTTCCTCCCACCTCAGGCACCGCCATTGAGATGAGTCTGAATCACTCTCCTTGCACTGCAACCAGTATTGCGGAACCATTTGCACACTTTGATTCTTACCAATTTGATCACCTCCGTGAAATCCAGAGTTCGCACTGCACCTCTGCACTTGAGCATTCACATTATTGAGCATAGGAGCTTGTGGCACCTGTAACTGTGGAGCAACTACCTGCTGCTGCTGTTGATTCACACCCACCTCATTCTGCATCTGTGGATTTAAATTTTGATTTACCCCATTATTCTTTTGAACAGATCTACACTCGTTCTTCCAATGTCCATACTTTCCGCACGCATGACAAGGAAATTTCTTCTTAGCCTCTTCTTTGCTCAATTTACCTCTACCTCTACCGCCACTGGATACCTGACCGATTTGATTCTGACCATTCATTTGATTACCTGTTTGAGAACCATTGTTTACTTCTTGCTGCTCTGCTACCTTCACTTGTGCCCACATCATTTTCTCCTTTAATTTTTTATGTCTTGATTCAATGTCATCACTACAATACTTCGCATACCTCAAAATTTCGTCAATTGTTTTGCTCTGCCAACAAATCAAGTGCTGCGGAATCATATTATTAATCTCCGGTTTTAAACCAAACACAAAACAATACACAAAATGTCCCATATCTTTGTCTCCAATATTCTCAAATCCGCTGTACTGTTTAAATACCTGCAACAACCTTTCATAATAGGCATGTACTGACTCTTTCGGTTCTTGGGTCGTCCTTTTTGTTCTTAACCCAATCTGTTTCCTTTGGAGAAATTTTTCCTTTCAAAAAGGTGATTACCTGATTATACTTTCTCATCACCTCATCAGATGGTGCACCTGTTTTAGGGTCTCTAGGATATTCTTCTTTTGGCCAATCGACAGTAATTTTACATTCTGTCCACAAATCAGCTGGTACGACAATCTCAAACAAACCATCTAAATCTTTTAACAAAACCTTTGAAACTTTCACAAACCTCTATACCTGTTTATACCACTCAACAGGTTTTTCCCTTAACCTGGGAAAGTCATTCGTAAAAGATAATATATCCTGTCTCGTCCAAGGAACGTGAACATATCCACCACCTGGGACTTCTCTCATCGGACACGCCCTTTCAACTTGTTCTGTCTCTCTTAACGGAAACATCGACGTTCCTTTGCCAGCTGCCTCTTCTTTCTTTTTCGTCCATCTACCTTTCCACCGTTCTACATCTCCCCATTTTTTCAGAATATGCATCAACTCTTTTATCTGTAATCTTTTTCCAGACGCATTCAAACTCTCCAAATCCTTTTCGGTAAAGGCCAATCTGTACGATTTCTGCAGCACCTTTGACTTCTCTATATCTATTCCATATTCACTAGCAGCCTCTGCTATTTTCTCATGAAGATTCCACGCTCTCCAAGTGATACTTTTACACAAAAACAACAGCTCTTCATCTCGGTAAGTCCCTAGTTTATCTGGACTTATTATACTAATAATCATCTCTTCCAAATCTACTTTCAATTGGCTCACATTTATACTCTGTGGTTGAGGTTTTTGCTTTTCCATTCCCTTTATCCAATCATTCAATTCCTCTGGTGAAGGACCTGCTGAAATCCCTGTCGTTGGAATGACGCTTGTCCCTATTCTCCTTGGATCGATTTGTATACCTCTTCTAGGGGTTTCTGTTATCATCTCACAAACCGGAAGATCCAACAACGTAGTCTTCGTGTCAGCCTGTCCATACTCATCTACTACCATCACCATTCCACTCCTGACACTACTTATTGGAACTGCTAACGTAGGTACTTTTGATATATTCTGTTTTTCTCCATACAATGGAACTACGGGACCAATTGTTACTGGTACCGTCAATGCTTCTGCATTTAGACTTAACTGATTTATTTTCTGGATCTGCTCTACTCTTGCCTTATTTAATATGTCCAACTCTTTTTCTCGCACTACTCTAGCTATGTCCGTAATCTGTGGAGTTAATGGAGTTCCCATTAATGGTGCACTCGGAGTCACCTCAACTGAATTTTCTTGTTATGGCGGAGGTCCTTTGGTCATAATGTCTTCTAACAACTCATCATCAGATTCGTTCGGGTCCTGTCTTAAACTTGAAGTTTCTATATTTTTCTTTTTCTCTTTACACTTGCCTCCTGTTTTATCTTCAGCGACTAAAACTGGGTACAAACCCTCAGTTACCACACATCTCCTCCATCTTTTCATTGTATCTTCTCTTCTCTCAAAAGGATATCTAGTCATTAAATTTCTATATCTCCTACCACCTCAATATTTCTCCCTTTCAAATGCTTCTACTTCCCATTCCTCTAGCGCTTCATACTGGGTAGGTCTGGGATTTGGCTCTAACAAATTCATTCAATTTCTCAAATTCTGCAAAATCTTTACATTAAACGAACCATGCTGTGGGAAAGCTATAACACCATCATCCTTTGTGTATTCCACCCAATTTTCTAACCAACTACACGTATGGTATCCTTGCTCTAACATCATATAGGAAGCAGGCGTTCTCGGTGGTGGAATAGGTATTCCCTCTCTAGTCACTATTGATTTGTCCTTTTTAAAGAAATTCTTTATTTTCTTAAGCAACTTCATTTTCTGACTTTTTACGCTAATGTATCTCAGCAAAACAAACAAGGAAACCTTTCCGTAATTCTACTTATTTTATTTGCCAGTTCTCGTCCAATACCAGCGCGACTCACACCAACCGTCCAATCACAGCTCTCTACGTATTTTCTATCTCATCCAATACCAGCGCGGCTCACACAACCGGCCAATCCGAGCTTACTTCACGTTCGCTGCCTGACCAATGCCAGCGCTGCCTTTTTGTGGCGTCAGTATTACTCCTTCTACTGGCCCTCCCTTTACAAAATAATACGGCAATGTATTTCTAAGTTTTCTTAATCAAAATTCTTGTTAGTAACAACACAAAACAATGCTACCTTGTCTGTTCCTCTAAATAAAGAGATAGTTCTTCACTTCAAAATGAGAAATTCTTTCACTTCTAGTAAAACAACGACCACCGTTATTTTACACCCAAACAAGCTACAGGTGGACTTGGTACTCCTCTAGGGATAAGGCCAAAGTTTCGCAAGAGGACTTGTTGGTGTAAAAGAGGTATTGGTACTCCTCTGGGGATAAGGCCAGAGTTTCGGAAGTGGACCCTTCGTTATTTTCAGACACTCTTCTCATGTACGAAATTTTCCCTAAATATAACACCTACAACCTTCCGCCGTACAGTATTATAACTACAGACAAAGTACTTCTGCAGTGTGATTTCTTATCCACACTCTTCTTCTGCCTACTTCAGGCTAAATTTCCATCCCGGGATTTCTCAGGTACCTCCGTACCTATACTTCTAGACAACATAGAACAGGACACTAACGTTTCTTGTTAAGAACATATAATCAATAATCAATAATTATTACCAAACTAATCAATAATTAAACCGTCCTCTGCTACCAGAAAACCTGATCCAGCGCGACACTTTATCAGGGATCGATACTCATCAATATTTCATACAAATGGCCCATACACATTCTCCAACACATAAATCCCTGTTGCGCTGGAGGTCAAGCTTAAATGTCGTGAAAAATTATTTCCTTCACAGATTCACGTTTAACAATTCTAAATACATAATTAGACCTATATCAACTCTCTTTCCTCTCGGTCGATGGACCAATTAGTTGATTAGTTGATGGTAATAATAGAACTTAACTAACTATGGGGCATATTAGCAACGGACATATCGCCGCTTTACCGGTGCGTAGCGCCGGAAAAGCGGCGATCAGAATAACGCGATATTAACAATGCGCCACTAACATGCATTAGCGCATGTTAGCAGCAGTTTTCATAACGCCTCGCCTTGCATCGCTAATGAGATGCAAAGTAGGCATTCCTGGGGATAACAGCATTACAATACTCGCTGACACGGCTTCGCCGAATTAACAAGCCGGCAGCGGAACCGCGAAGTGATGCCTAAACTCACGCTAAGCCCCTATTATCGCCGGATTTTAACGTCTGCAAAAAAGCAGACTTAGCAATGATATCCTATTGGAGGTGGATTATGAAGTTAAATCCACACCTCAGTATCAGCGAGCTCTGGCATCATCGCTGAACATTTATCTCCGGAATTCTAGCGTTGAAGGGGTTTTAGGCCGCTATCACTGGATTTTATATCACCAATGCGCAAAGCGTTGTTAATACAGCGCAATTGTGGCAAAAAAATCCAGTGATAGCCGGCGATAGAAATAAACGCGTTAAGCGCGTTTAGCGATAATTATCGCTACCCGTTGTTAATATGCCCCAGACTAACCAGCTAAATAATCACAGACTCTTGGTAAGATTAATAAAGTTTATCTCAGATAAATGTAATTGATAAATGCTCATCGCATACAGGTTGCAATGCAAACAATGAATCCCACAAAAGGAGAGAAAATCAATTAACAAATTGCAAACAGTGTCATACTCATCACCCATGTACGATATGCATATGAAGGAGTGGCTAGATGAAGAGACATAAGTTTCAGCAAATAATGCGAAACAATATACTTATGACGGAGTGGATAGATGAAGAGACATAAGTTTCAGAAACAAAATTACATTTGCAAATAATTATGCAAATTACAAGTCAGAAAATAATACAAACCCAAAGATCAATGAAATACCACCCCCCTGGCCAAGGGAGTAGTGGGGGTCTGGTGAAACAGAGTCAGGAAACAAAGATTTCAGGAACGGGACAGGACAAGGATAGGAACAGCTAGGCCTCAATGCAAACCGACGGACTGCGACGCATCGCCCCTCTCAATCTCCTGCTGCTGCTGCACTCTAACCACACCCCCAAAAGCACCCCAGTTATACCCTAAAACCTACATGTCCAACTCACATTAATTGAAACATTACACAAAATTCGACTGCTCATTGGATGCTTGGGGAGGTGGTGTATCACACCACCGTGATTTCATTCAAAATTCTTCATGCTCATTGTTCTACGTCCTTTCACATTACATAATTGTTGACCAGCCCATTCAATTTTATTCTTGCTACATTTCATTATTGTCACACAAATTTCTCAGCCACGTCCGCGGAAGATGTCTTGAGTCCCGCGGTCAGCCTCATCTTTTGGCAGTCAAACAAAGTTCTCTGAGCTGATCAACCTTGAACTTCTATTCATCATCCGCAGCGCTCAGCCCTTCTGTCTGTCTTGTCAGGTCATTTTTGCTAATTTTTCAGCCCCTCATCTATCCGGTCAATTTAAGAAAATACAGGTCCATTCGGCTCACTATGACGAAATAAACACATACATTCATTAATTACATGGAAATGCACCTTTCACTGTTTACCACCCACCTTTACACTATTCCCTGTTAATATATTCTTAGCATAAGCTTCATGCAAAGCGGCATTATTTATTATCCTTTTAAAGCAAGATGCGAAATGCGGCCTAAACGTGCATTAATTTTGTTTCTTTTGAAACAGAATGTAAAATGCGGCCTAGTTCTTTCATGCATTAGTTCACATTAGTGCATGCATGCGCAAAGCGGTTTCCCATGTAGCTCATGTGATTTGCATGTTAGTTTTCACTGCACACTGTTAGTAAGTATTATGGGGGAGTTAATTCAAGCAGGTTTCTTTTTGCGAAACCCTGCTCCATCACTGTCAATGTACTTACCAGAGCCTTGAAAAAGGAAGAGCTCTACGACCTCAGCAGCGGGCTAAGAGACCCAAGAGGAAGCATTGGGTTGTGCTTAATGAGCTGTCCAATACCTGTAGAGGCACACCACCAAAGTCGCTGGGTGGTAGCTCAGAAGAAGGCCAAAGGTCTCCTAGAACAGAAGGGCTACAATGGAGACCAAGAGAGGTCACCATTCCACTGACCGTCCATGACGACCTAGAGGCCAGCACATCACAGGGCTTAGAGATGGTGCTGATGAACCAGATCCTAGTGGATGGTAGACAGTGTTGGAGAGAATTCCACCCTCAGCTCCTCCCACAAATGGTTACAATGCTGCTGCTTTCTTGAAACCACCATCATCATTCAATACCACATAAAACCAAAATATTGGTCACTGACGGACTACGTGGATAGAGATGTATAAAGATTTCATTGATGCACTAAGACTAATAACAGAAAGATTATCAAATATCTCAAAGATCTTGCTGGCGATGCATGAAGGAAGTCATAAAGAAAATGTCACAAACTGATGAAGAAATCATGTTGTCAGATTAGAGAAACCTTGAAACTTTAGTTCAATCCAATGCCAATTGTTGACTATGAAAGATATATTTTCAGTCAAGAATGACAGATAGTTGGCGAAACCATCGATGAATTTATAGAGAGACTTGACACACTTATCAAACACTGTAAGTTCAATGAATTTAATGATGAAGGAGCCATAGATCTCAGAGTCATTGATGGTTGTTTGTCCGATTCCTTCAGAGGGAGAATGCTGAGAGAAACTCTGAGTGTTGATCAATTGTTAATGGCTGCTAGAGCTGAGGAGGGTGTCAATCCACAAGCTGGTGACGTGGAGACTGGAGGTGCCTTGAATGAATCAGTCATGAGGGTAAAAAGCAAGTCAAAGCAAAAGACAGAAAGACACAAGGTGATGTCTCTCCGTAAAATGTAGTTATGTTTCAAATGTGGATTTCCGTTTCCACATGAAGACAAATGTCCCGCTACTGGACAGATATGTAAGTCTGTGGGAAGGATAACCATTTTGTGACGGTGTGCAAATCAAAGAGAAAAATAAGTGCATCACATTGCGAAGGCAAAATGTCCCCGAGAGCTTTCCAGAAGCAATGTTTGACGCTCACCCACAAGGCCCAGCGGAGATGTCAGGTACGACAAATCAACACTGAACAAAGTTGATTGTCATCTAAATCATCGTCAAACAGTTCTTCCATATCAGTATCAAGTGAAAGTGAAGAAGATGACTGTGCCATGTTGATGTTTACTTCAGAAAAGCATGCTCATGTTGGACGGACCGCATGTGAAGAAAAATGTCAGTTAAAGAAAAGTCGACATGTCAAAGAACCAAAGTCATTCAAACATTTTCTGAAAATTACACTGAAAGAAAATGGTTGTTTGATACCTTTCATCATCGCCAGTGATGCGTCGATAAATATTATGCCTGAGGAAAATATAATGAACGCCATACCTTACCACAACTTATGCCATCGAAAACCAAAGTGTATACATGGGCTACAGTGACACCTTTAAAAGGTCAAGGGTTCATTTGTACCGACAATGAAACATAAGAAAACAAAGGTGCAAGCACCCTTCCATGTGCTTCAAGGGACAGCGTTGAGTGCCTGTTTACTCAGTTTCAGCACAGCTGCTGGCATGGGACTGATATCCGTGAACTACCATATGAATGCTCACCCTGAAATAGTAAGTCAATTCCCTTCATTGTTTCATGGTTTGGGAAAGCTTAAGACTATGAAAGTAAAATTGCATATTATTGAGGACGTCCTTCCAGTTGCTCAGAGACATAGGCAAATTGCTTTTCATTTACAAGATGCTGTTGAAAAGGAACTTGAATCATTACTTAAGCATGATATCATTGAGCGTTCCACTGGTCTAAAGCCATGGGTTTCTCCCATTGTGGTAGTGCCCAAAAAGGACAATGAAGGAGTGGAATACATATGTGTTGATATGCATCAGGTAAACAAGGCAACTGAATGAGAACGAAATCCAGGACCACACATTGCTGACATGATAACACAACTGAATGGTGCAAACTATCTTCTCTCACCTTAATTTAAATAAAGGTTATCATCAGTTGGAACTTGAAAAAGATTGTAGGTATATTACAACCTTTTCTACACATGTTGGTCTGTTTCAATACAAAAGACTAAGTTTTGGTGTGTCATCAGCTGCAGAACTGTTTCAAGACATACAGCCTGTCATGAATGCGTTCAATTACAGCTATGACATATTGGCTATGCAAAAAGAACATGATAAAGCTCTTACACAAGTATTTTGTTTACTTGCCAAAGCAGGTTTGTCTTTAAGAATGCAGACAAATGTGAGTTCCTTAAGACAAAGCTAAAATTCTTTGGCCGTATTTTTTCTGATGAGGGTATGAAACTGGATCCTGCTAAAGTACAAGCGCTGTCAAATGCTGATCCCCACAAAATGTTTCCACGGTGCATTGATTTTTTGGCATGGCCAGCTACTGTTTTAGCTATATATACGAGACTTTGCCACTGAAAGTGCTCCATTGAGAGAGTTGACGAAAAGAATGTTTCATTTCAGTGGTCCCATGAATGTGAGACCAGTATTAAGAAAATCAAACAAGCCATTGAGAATGCTACTGAAATGGCTTATTTCGATCCAAAACTTCATACAAAGGTTGCTGTTGATGCTAGCTCAGTGGGGTTAGGTGCTATCCTTGCACAGCACAGCAGACACTAAATGCTTGAAGGCATGTTGTGGCGTATGCGAGTAGGAGTTTGTCCCAACCAGAGCATGCTTACTCACAACCTGAAAAAATTGTTTAGTTCTGGTATGGGCATTTTAACACATCCATGTATTTCTGTACGGAAAGCCTTTTATGCTGGTAATTGATCATCAAGCTTTACTAACAATATTTGGCAATCCAAAGTCCAAGAGGCCTCCTTGCAGTGAACATTGGGGACTACGGCTACAAGAGTACAATTATAATATTCTGCATCGGCCAGGAAAAGATCAGAACCCTGCTGACTACTTTTCCAGAGTCAAAGCACAATACTTCTCGGGTCTATCATGGAATGAGGTGAAAATGTGTCTCTCAGTAAAGCCCCTCTGGGGAGCAATCCCTTTCAGGACGAATGCCCTCACCCACCATAGGTGGCATGCTTCATCATATGGGCTTCTCCTCCCAGTGGGAAAACCTAGTCCCACTGAGGGCTACAACTCCCTCACTGTGAGGTAGGAGCTGCGAGAAAACTCTCCCGCCGGTGCCTCCGGTTGCAGCTCATGTACCACAACAGGGTACCGACGGAGAGGTAAGCTGGGCACTATGTTGTGGGTTAATATGTTTGGGAAGACTTAAAGCAATACTTTTTAAAGGGTCAATTCACATCAGATTGCCTTCCAGATGAACGCGCATTCAGATTTATCTCACTATGGCCATAGTCGTCATACACAAATGGTGTTGGGCATTAAACAGTAGGGAATAGCCCAGGCACCTTTAGGTGAAATGCTGAGCGCTGCGAGCCTCTATTTGAATGTATTGCATTTTACATTATGATCCTCAATCTATATTCTTAATCTGCTAGCGAGGTACTCTCAGGCATATTTCGGGCAGTTTACACCTTATTGTGTTTTATCCCAACACGCATCCAAGATTAACACATTTTTGCGAGCATAAGCATCATACATAATAGAGTTACTAGGCGGCAAGTAATATCATGGCACCTTCAGTTGAATCACTGTGCGCCACACGCCTGTACTTAAATGCAGCGCGCTTAACGGCAATGTACTCGGTCAATTTTCCCAGCCTTTCAGCAAGGTACAGTTAGGTGGGTTTGACGACCATAATGATACTTTGTCCAAATACAGCGGCTTGATAGTACAAAAACTATTTGATAGCTCTACCAGTCCTGGCCACCAACGAACATGGCAAGGCATACTTTGTAGAGTCCTTCTGTTACATTGTTTATAATATGAGTCAAATAGGAGAGTCCTCCTGTTACATTATCTCTACTAGAGGTTCGCCACCAACAATCACTGTTTTCTTTATAGACATGTGTTCACACCACATACGAGGAATGAGTGACACATGACCTTGTTTCTTACAGAGCGGGACCCCCTTCCCTGAGTTGTTACCAGGTAGAGGTGGGCATACTTATCCACCGATCTGGCTGAGTAGAATTACAATGGGTACCATAATAGTACTCTATGGACATGCTTTCAATCCATGTCCATCAAACGTTGACAATAAGAGAATTGTATTGCAATGTTGTTTGACTTGTTGCACTTTGTTTTTTGTGTCTCACATTTACAGATAAGTTCCAGTAGTACCAAGCTTAACATTGGATTACTGGTTTGGTATCACTATATTTATTAGTTTTTCGATATTTTCTTCACATATGCAGCAGCATTGTTTATTTCTTATGGTCCTGATGAAAGCCTGGACACTTCTAAAGACCAGATAGGCTGAAACATGTCGACCGACCGTACCATCTTAGCAGTCTAATTCACACTGCTTTGCACTGCTTTTTAATCCTGCCAGTTTGGACAAGCCAATAAAAAGTTTTTTGTCCCTACTAGGTAGTTTTAGAATCACATTTATCTTTCCACTCACATCCAGCGCTGCACCCTCACAACGCCTAGCACTCACATATGGGTTTTTAGCATCCTTAACATCTTAGGACATTCAAGAAAACATCCCAGAGCTCCTACCTCACAGTGAGGGAGTTGTAGCCCTCATTGGGACTAGGTTTTCCCACTGGGAGGAGAAGCCCATATGATGAAGCATGCCACCTTTGGTGGGTGAGGGCATTCGTCCTGAAAGGGATTGCTCCCCCAGAGGGGCTTTACTGAGAGACATATTTTCACCTCATTCCATGATAGACCCGAGAAGTATTGTGCTATGATTATTGTATATGGGGAATCACTTCTCGCAGGTCTCTAAACTCTTCCCTTGGACCCTCTCCTCACTCTTTCTGTGCTTCAATTACTGTACGGCTACGGCCGCGGGTCCGTTTCTGTTGCTTTAGTGTGAGTCCCGTAGTTAAGTGGACTTTCCGCTATACTAAACAAGTGTTGGGTGTTGCTGCCCCTCGTGTTGATACGGTGTACCAGTTGGCCCTGACTCATAGACAATGGCTGAACTATTAGGACTAGCGTTCGATGAAGCTACAGCTCGTGATATACTTCTAGCACAGAGCATACTAGATAGTACCCCCAGCACTAGTTCCACTCCTAATGATGACTGGGCAAAATTACTGATACTTAAGCACTCTCATTCATGCACATACATACATGGTGCAATAATGACCGAGTATTTGAGAGCCAATTGTGCACCCACTGGTCTGATCGTCACCAACGCACCTCGCCTATTCCTAGAGGACAAACTATTTCTGAAAGACTGGTCCCTCATCGCCTGGCGGTGTACGAGGGACTGGCTTATACTGATTATACATACGGCCAAACGCATAGCAGACACCATCTTAATAGAGATACAAGCGCTTGAAACTCAGATCAAATCAGTGCTAGTGACCTCTGTATATAAGAAACAGGCAGATGAAACAAATAAGAACAACAAGGAGTTTAAAGACTCAGTACTGGCAACAAAAATAATAAAATTCAAAAAGGATCTTGCAAAGTTTGCACTCGACAAGGTGTATCCCTATACCAGCGACACCTATGTACCTCCTCAAACCAATCAGAGAGGGAGAAGATATGGGTCCAACTACTCGACACATGAGGATAGGGGCTGGAGAGGTTCCAACAAACGAGGCAGGGGCCAGAGAAGGGGAGGCCAGTATGACCAAGGACCAACACAGTGGTGGCCTCCCGGTCCATATGGATATTCACAACCTCCTTTCCAGCCACTGATGTACCCTTTTCCACCATACAATAACATGATGCCTGTGCAGCCTTTTTTAGGATTTGGCCCAGGCCAGTCAAGGGGCCGCAGAAGAAATCAGCAAGCCTCTGTACATTGGAACTCACAAGTGACATCAAGGATCACACGCAGCATGACCAAGCCGCCTGTGCAACCACGGAGCAGCCACGAAGCGATCTGATCATGAACCTGAGCACACGAGTACTGACGGAGGCCGAGTCTTCAGTCCTTGAGAAGGGCTTAGGCTTTGTCCCGACGTATGGAGGAGACTCCTTTCAGATCAGACAAGAACTGGCCATCTTGTTCCAGAAAATACGATTACGCTCATTTTTTGAAGACAAACCAATGGACGACCAGGAAGAAGACAAGAAGAATACGGGCTTAAGACCCAAGTTCACTTTTAATCCACCTGCCCATTTGATTCCAGGGCAGGTTGCCACGTTTGAGAAGGCAGTACTACATGATGTGAATAACTTGTTTGGTAAGGAGACAAAACAGTACCAAAACCTACCGAAACAAGAACGATTAGCACTCCAACAGCTGTCTACAGATGACAGTGTTGTTATAAAACCTGCGGACAAGGGGGGTGCGATAGTTATTCTAGACACCTCTACGTATAGAGGTGAATGTTTGCGACAGCTTGGAAATAGAGAAGCCTATTGACTGCTGAAGATGGACCCCACCAAACGACTATCTACTGAAATCAAAACAATAGTGGATGAAGCAAAAGAGGAAGGCTGGATCACTGATCATGAAGCTGCTTTTCTGGTCACATCTCATCCAGTTACACCGTACTTTTATGTACTACCTAAAGTACACAAAGGAATATTGCCACCACCAGGGAGACCCATCATCTCGGGGATAGGGTCTCTACTTGAGCCTCTATCGACCTTTGTGGATTTTTTCCTGCAACCGTTTGTACTGAAAATGCCGACCTACATACAGGATACTAAGGATCTTCTACGACTCTTAGACCAGACTACTTTTGATTTGGAGCAAGACTATCTGGTCTCTTTTGATGTCGAGTCCCTGTATACCTCGATACCCCAGGATGAAACATTGGCCACTATTGAGTCGATATTGAACACAGGAACCATGGACAGCATAACCCCGGTACATTTTATTATGACATGCGCTCGCCTAGCAATGAAAGAAAACTTTTTCAAGTTTGAAGATGACTTCTACCTGCAAACGTCCGGGACTTCCATGGGCAGTATTTTTGCCCCCAGCCTGGCTAATCTTTATGTACACCACTTTGAGCAAACCATCGTCTTACAGGACAGCAACCCCTTTGACAAACATATAAGGGTTTGGAAACTCTATATTGACGATGTGCTTGTGATCTGGAGGGGCACCCCGGACACCATCACATCTTTTCACCAGTGGCTGAATACCAGGAACAACTTTTTGAAATTCACATTTGAATTTTCGAACATTAGCTTGCCCTTTCTGGATATTCGGATTTACCCTGAAGGTGAGGGACTCAGCACTGAACTTTACAAGAAACCGATGGCTCGCAATTCACTCCTATCATTTGACAGCTATCATCCGAAGGCTCTTCGTGAGAACTTGCCCTTCGGGCAATTTCTTAGGATACGGAGCAATTGCTCAAGCATAGAGAAATATAAAGAACATGCCGGCACTCTGAGCGCCCACCTGAAGGAGATAAAATACCCAAAGAATATGATTCGCAGATCACAAAAAAGAGCTGCCAATAACAATAGAGAGTCACTGATTGAAGTGGCTCCACCCAAAGATGCGGAACCCAGTCTGAACTGTGTGAATACGTTTTGCAGCCATTCTAACCACATCAAAAAAAGCATACTCAAACATTGGAAGATCTTGAACATTGGAAGAGAACCTATACCTCCTCCCTTGTTTGCCTTCAAAAGGAGTACTAACATCAAAGACCAAGTGGTACACACGAGGCCCCTGATCAAACCTAAACCCTCGGACTAAGAATCCCTGTGGGGGCTACCTCCAGTCAAAGGACACTTCCCGTGTGGGTCCTGCGCAGCCTTCCCACAAACATCACACATGACAGAGGTGGATATAGGCACGGACAAACCCTGGACCTTGTCCAAACATACTAACTGTAATAGCGACAAGGTGGTCTACTTGATAATTTGCCCGTGTGGTATGAGCTACGTGGGGATGACCACACGCAAAATAAAAACAAGGATACTGGAACACAAAAGCACGATCCGTTGCAGGAAGAGATCTACAAAGATGACCAATCACTTTCTGGATATGAACCACCAAGCAAACGACTTGCGCTGGACAGTCCTTGAACAACCTTATATCCCACCTCACATCACGGATATATCAAAGTTTCTGTTCCGCAAAGAACAGCGCTGGGTCTACAGAATGAAAACTGATACTTCAGGACTGAATGAAGAGATTCCGTGGCTATCCCTGTAAATACCAGCTGAGGTCTACAGCTAACAGGAGAATTTGAGGCACCCTGTCATTTGTACCATATTCTATGTCTGCCGCCAGTGTATTAACAATCATAATGCCATACACACCCAAATATAACCTTCTCAAAAGAGTAAACTCAGTAGACATAGGTCCAACAGCACAGACATATTTAATATCATTAGGAAATGACACGTGAGCCACACAGGCAATAGAAGTACAAACAGAACCATTTTTAATGGAGGTGTCGAAAAACGTAAGATCTGATAACTAGTCAGCAACATCAACATATACCATGGATGCATAAGCTGATAATAGCCATGATATGACACTAATACATTGTTATACATCTTTGGCAATCATACATGCAATCGCGCATGCACAGTGCCAGTAATAGTCTCACTTACACACGCGCCTGCAGTATCATACTGAATGACACTAGCAATCCGTGTAAAAAGAAAAGAATAACGCAGTGCGCATGCGTTACATATTAGACACTACCCATTGCGCATGCGCGCATATAGAATCGGGTAGATCTCCGAATACTAGCCTGCTCACATGCAGCACAAGAGACACTATCCCTTGCGCACGCGCGCTCACGGGATCGGGCACATACCGTAGGCACCTTCAGGTTCTTCCACAACATGACTGAGCATTATTACCCGTATTTAAGTGCTAGAAAACCCTCCCGTTGGTGCCTCCGGTTGCAGCTCATGTACCACAATGGGGTACCGACGGAGAGGTAAGCTGGGCACTATGTTGTGGGTTAATATGTTTGGGAAGACTTATAGCAATACTTTTTAAAGGGTCAATTCACATCAGATTGCCTTCCAGACGAACGTGCATTCAGATTTATCTCACTATGGCCATAGTCGTCATACACAAATGGGGTTGGGCATTAAACAACAGTAGGGAATAGGCCAGGCACCTTTAGGTGAAATGCTGAGCGCTACGAGCCTCTATTTGAATGTATTGCGTTTTACATTATTATCCTCAATCTATATTCTTAATCTGCTAGCGAGGTACTCTCAGGCATATTTCGGGCAGTTTACACCATATTGTGTTTTATCCCAACACGCATCCAAGATTAACAAATTTTTGCGAGCATAAGCATCATACATAATAGAGTTACTAGGCGGCAAGTAATATCAAGGCACCTTCAGTTGAATCACTGTGAGCCACACGCCTGTACTTAAATGCAGCGCGCTTAACGGCAATGTACTCGGTCAATTTTCCCAGCCTTTCAGCAAGGTACAGTTAGGCGGGTTTGACGACCATAATGATACTTTGTCCAAATACAGCGGCTTGATAGTACAAACCCTATTTGATAGCTCTACCAGTCCTGGCCACCAACGAACATGGCAAGGCATACTTTGTAGAGTCCTTCTGTTACATTGTTTATAATATGAGTCAAATAGGAGAGTCCTCCTGTTACATTATCTCTACTAGAATTTCGCCACCAACACTCACTGTTTTCTTTATAGACATGTGTTCACACCACATACGAGGAATGAGTGACACATGACCTTGTTTCTTACAGAGCGGGACCCCCTTCCCTGAGTTGTTACCAGGTAGAGGTGGGTCTACTTATCCACCGATTTGGGTGAGTAGAATTACAATGGGTACCATAATAGTACTCTATGGACATGCTTTCAATCCATGTCCACCAAACGTTGACAATAAGAGAATCGTATTGCAATGTTGTTTGACTTGTTGCACTTTGTTTTTTGTGTCTCACATTTACAGATAAGTTCCAGTAGTACCGAGCTTAACATTGGATTACTGGTTTGGTATCACTATATTTATTAGTTTTTCGATATTTTCTTCACATATGCAGCAGCATTGTTTATTTCTTATGGTCCTGATGAAAGCCTGGACACTTCTAAAGACCAGATAGGCTGAAACAGGTCGACCGACCTTACCATCTTAGCAGTCTAATTCACACTGCTTTGCACTGCTTTTCAATGCTGCCAGTTTGGACAAGCCAATAAAAGGTTTTTTGTCCCTACTAGGTAGTTTTAGAATCACATTTATCTTTCCAATCACATCCAGCGCTGCACCCTCACAACGCCTAGCACTCACATATGGGATTTTAGCATCCTTAACATCTTAGGACATTCAAGAAAACATCCCAGAGCTCCTACCTCACAGTGAGGGAGTTGTAGCCCTCAGTGGGACTAGGTTTTCCCACTGGGAGGAGAAGCCCATATGATGAAGCATGCCACCTATGATGGGTGAGGGCATTCGTCCTGAAAGGGATTGCTCCCCAGAGGGGCTTTACTGAGAGACACATTTTCACCTCATTCCATGATAGACCCGAGAAGTATTGTGCTATGATTATTGTATATGGGGAATCACTTCTCGCAGGTCTCTAAACTTTTCCCTTGGACCCTCTCCTCACTCTTTCTGTGCTTCGATTACTTTTCCAGAGTGCCCATTCAAGGTCAAGGTTCTCCATCCAAGTCAGCTGACGCTTATATCAACTTCATTGCAAAATCAAACACACCAGCTGCCATTTCCTTAGCCAAGATTCTTAGTGCCACAAGCCATGATAGTGACATGCTAAAGTTGAAAGATATAATTTACACATCAGTCGTGGAACCAGCACACTCTACCTCTCATCAGTGAGGGTGAATATCAAAATTACAGAAATGTAAAGATGAACTGTCCATAACTCAAGAGGGAGTTATATTGTGAAGATCGACATTCTTGATTCCGGAGAGTCTGCGGCAGAAAATGATTGAAGTGACCCATGAAGGTCTTCGTGATTGAAGAGGCCCACGTAGGAATCATTGCCACAAATCGAGCTCTCCAAGACCGAGGCTGGCTTACATATCTCGATGAGTGAGTTGAGAAGGAATTAAAGGCCTGTCATCAATGCAACTGCCTATCTACAAAAGTTACTCAACGCACCCTAAACATGTCAGAACTCCTTAAGCATGCCTAGCAGAGAATAGCCATTTACTTTTTTGTTCCACTCGACAACGGATATTATCTAATGGTAATTTGGATGAATACTCACGATTTCCATTTATAGAGGATCTCTAATGAGCCACTTAAGAACGAGTCATTGAGAAAGTGGATGGCATCTTTGTGACATGGGGTGTTACAGCCATACTAAAATCTGACAATGGGCGTCCTTTTAATTGTCATGAGCTCAAAGACTTCTTAGAGCATCTGAGTATAAAGCATCAAAAGAGCACTAGTCTGTGGCTGCAGGCCAACGGACTGGTTGAGAGATTCATGAGTACGCTTAAAGAAGCAGTGCAGCATAGTACACTTGAAAAGCTCAAATTACAAACTGTGTTAAAATCTACATTGCGAGTTTACCATTCATCATTTCACGCAACCGCAGATGATAGTTCCGCAACACTGATGTTCAAGAGATCACTGGCAACCAATACACCCCAGTGGACCAATCAGAGAGAAAGATATGAGAATGCAACTCATATGAGGGACTTGGTTCAGAAACAGAAGATGAAAACATAGGCTGACCAAAGACGACTTGCGAAAAACATCTTCTTTCAGCAAGGAGACAGAGTGCTTTCACAGCAGATGCAGAAAAGAAAATCTGATGGTCTCTTTGATACAGAACCTTTGCAAGTGGTGCTGACCAAAGGACACGTAGTGACTGCCCAGCGCCCTGGGAAGTCTATTATTAGAGATTCTTATCACTTTCAGCGTTTGATTCATAGTTCAGCAGATCTCCATGGTGAAGGAGAGACTGACTCTGAAGCACCCGTGACTGATGCTGCCTTTTCACCATCCCAGCAGCTCTTGGATCATGCTGGTGACAGGCCTCAACTTCGCAAGACATGTTCAGGTGAAACAATTACAACAACAAAGAGATTAACTGAAGAGATTTAAATGTATGTATGGGTATATCTTTTGTAAAATTGGTAAGTTTTCATTTAACAGAGGGGAAGATGCAGTTGTCATAAGGTTTCTGCACATACACAGAGCTATGCACAGGAAAATGGGACCCCGGAATACAGTGGTTTGCCACCATATACCGTAGCACCCAAAAACCCCAACCCAACTAGCTTAGCATCCCATTAGCACCCAAGTACCAATGATTGGACAACCCAGAACACGGTATCTTTATCTCAGGACTCGCAGAAGCAAGAACACTCTTTCGTCACTCACTCGTACTTGTCCACAAGGTGCGTAGGAAGAGACACTGGATAGGTTAAAATGTTTATTCCAACTTACGTGCTCTATTGTACAGTACACGTGTCAGTACTAATAGCATAATGCATATGACTAATATAAGCAGCATGGTTACAATTCCATAGAATACAAACGGGGAAAGCATCTCAGAGCTCAGTGGATAAACGTATAAATAACATTACCACCCTCCCTTGCAGTATGATAGTTTATTATAATAATAGAAGACCTCTGGGCTTTGACTAGCGAACCCCCATACCTCAGTCTCTAGATGCAGAATTACATCAGCAGGACATCATAGCTCTTCTCACTGAAAAGGATTTCTCCAAGTGTGTCCAGCGCCAGTAAAAACCCCAGTATTAAAGGCACACAAAGTTTCATGTCATTTGCGCCTAATGTTATGTCTGGGTGCGCGAGACTGGCCATATCAGGAAGAACCGAAATACATTGTTATGCGACCTTGTACATGTTGTGCAGTCTGAGCCCAAATCGAACAAGAGAAAAGGTGAAAGACAGAAAGTGCAGACAGCGCAAAAGAACTTGGCAAGAGCAAAGGGCGAGGGAGGCCCGGCTCAGTGTAACGTGCGCAAAGAAAAGCAGCATGGCAGCCAGGCCTAGGCCAACATAACAAGGCAGGTAACAATCCACAAGACACCCTCCCCTGGTCAGTCCAGCGGCCAGGACAGAGGCCCATCAGAGGAAAAACACAGCCGTTGGAGCACAGGGAGCGCCCAAACGGCGAAGGGCAGGTCAATCCATGAAAGTGTAAGTGCAGAGAAAAGCCATACCCTCCAAGAGTTCATCATTGGAATTGTCAAAAAACATAGATGCCATCCAATCCATGAGATCAAAAGAGCAGGAATGCTCCTCAACAAAGGGAGCATCCAGAAGCAATGCGGGACAGCTTGCGTGATAATTGAAACAGCTTCGTTGTAGGAGATCCTGGGCAGCCGCCCAGATATCCCATTGCGCCAAAATCCCCAGTGCAGCCGCACGCGCCATACAGCCGGCAACGGAACAGTCCTGCTCATGGGCCTCTGTCCTGGCCGCTGGACTGACCAGGGGAGGGTGTCTTGTGGATTGTTACCTGCCTTGTTATGTTGGCCTAATGGGCCTAATGGGATGCTAAGCTAGTTGGGTTGGGGTTTTTGGGTGCTACGGTATATGGTGGCAAACCACTGTATTCCGGGGTCCCATTTTCCTGTGCATAGCTCTGTGTATGTGCAGAAACCTTATGACATGGCGCCCAACGTGGGGCTTAGTGGCGTTATTGGTTGATGTGCCACCGATTCAGATGCAGGATAAGTATACTCGTCCTCGTCGATATTGGTGGAGAGTTGGGGATCAATCGTAGTTTCAGGCAAATCAACCATCTCAATTACAGCATCAGCGATCGTTCGCGCAGATGGACTATGAACATATGTCCGATAAATGGCAGGACAAGAGACCGCTGGTGTGACACTATTCAGGATCGGCCAGGCGCTGTAGCTTGACATTTTCCACTGAGATGTATCTGTTCTCCTTGCGACCAGGAAGCGGTGGTAAAATGACTGTACGTGTTCCCTTCAAGCCCAGAACTGGAACCGGTGCACGAAAAGAGGGGCCGGATTCTTTTTGTTTTCAACCTTTTCTCGAACCAGTTCTCCAACCTTTGGAAGCCAGCTGGCTACCGGAATCTGCAACGCAGGATCTGTGGCTGAAGGCAAATGTGTAGTTGCAAGTTTGTCTCGGGCTTCTTGTAAGTCCTGTAACATAGCAGAATGGTTATCTACATCAAACTTGGCGGATTGCGCCGCGATGTCTGGACCCTCAAGGTCAGGCACAAACATTCTTATGCCAAAGAGCATTTCGTATGGGGTCCGCCCACCCAGAGGTCTTCTAGGGAGATTATTAAGTGCACGCTGAACGGTATACAAATGGGCCAGCCAGTTCCTGCCAGTACCTATAACCCTAGCTGTTAAGGATTGCTTTAAGTCACGGTTCATTCGTTCAACGATAGAGTTGCCCTCAGGCCTATACGGAGACGAAAATTTCACCCGCACTCCCAAGCGAAGCCATTGCATCCTTGTAAGCCCTAGAGGCAAACGCTGGACCTTGGTCCGAATGGAAGGTGCCGCATGCGAAAATTCCCACAAAGACACGCAAATCCCTGATTACATTTCGGGCGTCAGCACTCCGTTGTGGCCAGACCCAGAGAAACCGTGTGCACGAGTCCACTGCCACTAAGATGTATTTATAGGCAGTGTCTGATGAGAATGGACCGCAGTGATCCAAGTAAACACACCCAAAGGGTCTGTTAGCAATGCAGAGCGGTGTTTGTGGTGGACGTGTTACTGTGGAAGGCTTAATCTGTTGACAAACGTCGCAAGAAAGCACAAAAGCACGAGTGTCTTTATATAACCCACGCCACCAATAACGCTGCTGCAAGATGGAAACCGTAGCTGACACACCTGCATGAGCAGAAGCCATGCCTTCGTGTGCAGCTGATATCAAGGCACTCCTGCGGTCCGCGTTGGGGATCAGCCGATCTCCAACGTCAGGTATTGTTACATAAGGAACCTGATCGGGACTTAATGTGTAAGAATACTTGGAAGGGAAACCTGTAGGGTAATTATTACCTTCCTTGGTTGCAGCAATAGCTGCTAATATTACAGGGTCTATTTTAGACATGGACCTGGTAACCGCTGCTACCGAACACGTGACTACTGCTGAACGGGCAGCTTCATCTGCCAGATCGTTACCAATAGCGTGTGCGCCCACCCGCTGATGGCCTAAGGTGTGAACCACCTGTGTGAGGGGCAGACGTTGTTGCAATTCTGCCACTCGAACCCAAAGCATTTTATGCTTAATTGTGCTCCCTTTTGCGTCCTTGTAGTCATTTTTCGACCAGAAAACAGATTGTCATTGTAAGATTGTACACAGTAGTAGGAATCACATACAATAAGAGTGGTCTCATCCTGAGAAGCGAACTCAAGCGCAAGTAGCAATGCATGCAGCTCGGCCAATTGTGCGGTACTATCTCCAAGTGTAGCGAGTATGCACTGCAGAGGATTTGAACTTTCCATCTACAAAGGAACCCGCAACAATAGCACATGCAGCTGAATAAGCGTGCTTGGACCCAGTGGCCGGTTGCGCCGAACCATCGGTGTAGATCACACATTTGTAATCCTCAAGCGGTAGTAAAAACAAAGGAGGAGGATGAACGAATTCATACTGCAAAAACTCCTGAGTCTGAAGAGAAGAATCAAAAACAAAAGTGACGTCCGAAGACGTCAAGGATGTAGCCCATTGTATCCAACGGGGATGCATTGCTTTTGAGTTCGGTACACTTGCCTTTGTTACTGCCTCTAGGGCAGGACAGGGTGTTACCACCAGAATTCGCTACCCTGTGCCAGTGCGGCGTTCTTTTAGAATCGCCATTTGCACTGCAGTTAGAACTTTTTCGACAGATGTAAAGCGCAATTCAGCGGAAGTGTACAGATGTGACTTGTATGCGATGGGTACTGTATCACCTTCATTAAAGGTTAAGTACGTGAATCCCACCGCCCCCGGAATTATTCTAATCACCAGGTTTGTGTGGTTATCACGAGTCAAAAGATATTTAGACTCCAATAGGTCTGTCTGCAAAGACTGCAGAATCGAGGTATGCTCAGGCAGCCAGCAAGACATTGAATAAGTAGGTTGTATCAAAGCATACAAAGGCTTGATACGCTGGGCATATTCGGGAATGTAAGTACGCCCGAAATTCAAGAAACCCAGCAAAGACTGAAGTTTCTTCAGAGTATTTGGGGGCACAAATGTGCACATTTTTCCAAGAAATGGGGGCTAAGCCCTTACCTTCGTTATTGAGCTCATAGCCCAAGAACAGAACGGTAAATTCAGCAATGTGTGACTTAGTAAAGTTAAATTTGTAACCCTGCTCCGCAAATTCAAGAATAATGCGGTCCACACGGGACAAATGCTGAAATAATTAGTCGTCCGTCAGATAGATGTCATCTACGTACGAACATGCGTCTTGATCAATGTAATTTAACAAAGAAACAACACGGGCGGCGAATATACCCGGACTATTTTGTAGCCCATGGGTAAACGCCGGAACTGGAATAATTTACCACCGGAAGTGAATGCGGTCCATTGACCACTCTCCGGGCTAGGTTGTGCGTGTAGAAACCGTTTGAAAGGTCAAGTGTCGTTTTGTATTTTTTACGAACAAGACTGTCTACAAGCGCAGAACTGTGTGTATTTTGCACCGCAAAGTTCCGACAATGAGTATTTAAATGCCGGTAATCCAAAACTAAGCGGTACGATCCATCGGGTTTAGAAACCACGAAAAGGGGATTGTTCATAGGTGATACGCATGGGTCAATTACTCCCTGATATTCCAACTGTGTCAGAATTTCTGAGACGGGGCCTTTTGCCTGCCGTTTGATGGGATATTGGGGTTGTGGCTGCGGTAGTGACCGCAAAGGTATTGCATGAGGAGGTGATTCTTCATCCCATCCCACATGGTTGCGGTATAACGCTGGTGCCAGGTACACAGCCCACTCAGCTGCAAGTGCTTCAGCTTTGTCTTTTGGGACATGCCGTGAGAAGCTTGGAAGGATTACCTCCTCTCCTTTATGTGCAGCTAAAACGAATGGGGGTGGCCAATCCACCTCTGCTAACAAAATGTCATATGAAGAGGTTAGATTTTCCCAAAAAATCCCTTTTATTTCACGCGGTATGTCACCTTCAATTTGTATTACTATGTTGTAAAGTCTGTCAGGGGTGCCACTCTCGTGTCAGCTGTCTCTACAGTAACGAATGTTTCAGTTGCTGTCGCCTCCATATGAGGACGTAGCGCCTCCCGCACTATGGTAACTTCCGCGGCGCTGTCTAGGAGGGTCACTGCCCACGTCCAATTCTGGAGTCTCGTTCTCACGGTCTGAGGCATATTTCGCTGTGACAGCGGCAACTTTTTCTTCTGAAATTGCGGTCGAGGAAGATGAAAGTCTTCTGCTTTCCCTCTGACTTGTTGTCGAGGTTGGTCTCGCTCCTGGGGAGCCTCTCGGCCCCTTCCTCTATCTTGCCGTCCTCCTCCACCAGCCTGTGACGACGTCTGGGCCTGTGAAGAACGAGGAGAACGCGTATCAGAGCTCTGAAACCTTTCTGGTGATTTAATCCTTGACCTATCACGTAAATCATAAGTACGTTCAGAAGAAACCGAAACTGGGGAAGCGCCTCTCGACCCCGGCTTCTTTTGTTGCTTACCCTGTTTTTTCTGTCTCCAACTCTTTTTAGTGAAGACCGGTTTATCATCTTTCTCAGATGCACTTTTTGTTTGTGTAACTTGTGTTTGCGATTGAGTTTGCATTTTTACAAAAGGCTTGTTGCCCAGGCTATTTCTTCCAATTGTTTTATAAGCCCGGGCAATAATTTTCGGTAATTCGCGGGGCCTGTCCAACTCTGGGACCAAAGCCAAAGCATTCGCTACTTGAAAGTTCATAGCATCGCCCTTGACATTTCCAAGGATCAGCTCAGCTACTACATCAAACACTCCCACTAGTCTCATCCCTAATTCCACAGCCGCTTCAGGGCCATGTTCATCCTGTACTTTTTTAATTACAGAGGGTAGAACCGTCATGGAAGGAGTTCCAAAACATTTTGAATAAACTGCTGCGAATACCTTACCCCAGTTTTCACATGATGTCAAATCGGGGATTATGTCTTTTGGCAAACTTATCGTGAGGATGCGATGTTTATCTACTGGGGATGTATGGGGAAACACTGCTTCTATCTGATCGAACTTTTCTGCAAGCCAGTAAGGATAGTCGTCCTTATTTTGTGGACGTTTGCCCATCACAGAATTTACCATGACAGGACTTATGGTCACTCCAGCGGCTATAGCTGGTTGGCCTGCGACTACAGGAGCAGCTCCATGTAGGCTACCTGTAACGTATGTCACTAGGGCTCGATGCACTCGTACCACCCGGTATGCATAGTGCGCAGTTCCGCAAGCGGTAATGCCAGATAATTTGGATGCGGGGTATACCCGGCCAATACAGGCCAAGTGGCCCCTGAATTGATAAGGGGCCTAAACGAACTGCGGTAGTTGGTTGTGGTAGGGCGCCATTAAACCAAACACGGTGCTGCCAAGCCGTGAGAGGTACTTCAAGAGTGGTATAGGGTCGATAGGCAGCAGGAATAACGGTGGGTTTATATTCATGAAACAGATTATCATCTGCCTCCACCGCTTCAAAAGTGATCCAAGTGTAAAACACCTCAAAGTGGTAAGTCGGATCGGCTTGAACCATAAAGACCAAATCGATCCCTGTATCAGGCACTCCATACACCCGTAAGTGGTCTCGGAGTGCTCCTCGACTATGTGCAGCAATCGCCACACCAGCCATGACTAAACAGTTATATTCGACAACCTAACAGGGAGCACTAAAATGGGTCTTTTAACTAACCTTTTTAATAACATCAAGCTTGAAAGAACCTATAAAACATTCAATATAGGAGGTATCACCGTCACATACGCTTCCGGAAGCGTACGCGAGGGGATTGTGAACAAGCACAAGTACTACTCAAGCGTCTCGCAGTTAAGCTGCCCCACGGTGGTCGCGCCATGTCATAAGGTTTCTGCACATACACAGAGCTATGCACAGGAAAATGGGACCCCGGAATACAGTGGTTTGCCACCATATACCGTAGCACCCAAAAACCCCAACCCAACTAGCTTAGCATCCCATTAGCACCCAAGTACCAATGATTGGACAACCCAGAACACGGTATCTTTATCTCAGGACTCGCAGAAGCAAGAACACTCTTTCGTCACTCACTCGTACTTGTCCACAAGGTGCGTAGGAAGAGACACTGGATAGGTTAAAATGTTTATTCCAACTTACGTGCTCTATTGTACAGTACACGTGTCAGTACTAATAGCATAATGCATATGACTAATATAAGCAGCATGGTTACAATTCCATAGAATACAAACGGGGAAAGCATCTCAGAGCTCAGTGGATAAACGTATAAATAACATTACCACCCTCCCCTTGCAGTATGATAGTTTATTATAATAATAGAAGACCTCTGGGCTTTGACTAGCGAACCCCCATACCTCAGTCTCTAGATGCAGAATTACATCAGCAGGACATCATAGCTCTTCTCACTGAAAAGGATTTCTCCAAGTGTGTCCAGCGCCAGTAAAAACCCCAGTATTAAAGGCACACAAAGTTTCATGTCATTTGCGCCTAATGTTATGTCTGGGTGCGCGAGACTGGCCATATCAGGAAGAACCGAAATACATTGTTATGCGACCTTGTACATGTTGTGCAGTCTGAGCCCAAATCGAACAAGAGAAAAGGTGAAAGACAGAAAGTGCAGACAGCGCAAAAGAACTTGGCAAGAGCAAAGGGCGAGGGAGGCCCGGCTCAGTGTAACGTGCGCAAAGAAAAGCAGCATGGCAGCCAGGCCTAGGCCAACATAACAAGGCAGGTAACAATCCACAAGACACAGTGTCTTGTGAGTTAAACAATGACGGAACATTTTTGGCTCATAATGAACTCCATAGAGCTATGACATAATGAATAGAGTGAGCTGCAGTGAAGGCTGCTTTAGAATCTGTAGTTCGCAGTTGAACACAGATGAATGAAGACGTGTGATACCAAGCTCAATGTGTGGCGACGTCATTGGCTGTTATCCCAGCTGGGAAGACGCTACACAGGCATGGGGAAGCAGGGGTCAGATGACCACTGAGGGAGGAGGGCCTGGCTTTTTGTTATGCACAAAGGGGGTTGGAAGCCTGCAGAGGATGGGTGTAGTACATAGCAAGAGGCCTTTGGTCGTGCTCAGTGGGAAATGAAGGCCTGCAGAGGGTGGGGTGTAGGGCATGGCAGAAGAACAGGCCCTGTGCCTAAGTGTTTGTACATATGGAATTAGATGCACAGTTCTGGTAACTATGCAGGTTTTCCTTGAAGGAAAAACATTGTACTTTCGTATCAAATGTTTACACATCCACTTAGATTTACTTTTTCTGTTTTTATGCTTTACTCTGATCAATGTATATCTATTTATATTTTATGTTTCCCTTGCCTCAATTTCCAAATGTGTTATTTCAGAGTGATTTTTGAGTTACCAAAGTGTTTCAATACAAATATACGAATATAGACACATCTTACCTCCTAAAGCCTCTTTTGGAGATGGGTGGTACGGAGACATCTGCCAAAAAAGCAAATATCCTGCAGGCTGAACTCACGGATTTCTTTCCTCATTTATGTGGAGAAACCACTCTTTTTCTGAAAGCAGATATTACACCAGCTCTGTTGTCAGGAAAACCATGACTGTTAGATGAATGCCCGTTGAAATGGTGCTGGAAGGGCCACACTACAGGGCAGGACTTCTAAAGCCATGTCCAACACATTTTGCCCTGTCAGACACTCCCATACCAATCACTGTGGTCCTGTCTGCATGAAGGTGCAAAATCCCTGTCCCCTTCGCTGTGGGAGAAAACTCCCAGCTCATTAGGATTACTATTTTTTTGTTAAAGAGGACCCTAAATGTGCTCTCAAAACTGAAATGTGCTGATAGTTATGCTTGTCAGGCAAGCAAATTCTTTGTCCAAAGATATCCATAAGAAATTCGAGGTGGAGATTCTGCTTAGGCAATACGAAAAACCGTTATGCTTAATTTGCATGATTATATAGCTTAAACCACCAATAGGTGCTTCCTATTCCTTACTCTAAAGCAACATTTTTCGGGCAGTTCACAAAATTTGGACCTTTTGAAAATAAACATTAGAGTGCCAAAAACATACGTATAGCAGTTACGCGTTTAAACCTCAGTTTAGCATTACACATAAGCCAAACAATCTGATTTACTCTCAAATCAAAGCTTAACATCAAGTTAGCGCCACTTTTGTTTTCTGATCCTAAGCAAAATACATAGAAGACAAAAAAGCCAAAACAGACTTATATCTTATATGTTTTGCAGTAACTCTTGAATTTTTTTCTGAGTCTGCTTTTAAGGTTAAGAGGGCAATTTTGACTTTTGTAAGTGACAGTTGCACTGCCCTAAATAAATAGAGTGGGTGGCCATCAATATGACGTGGTTATTCAGGGGCAGATAGGCTGCTAGGTCAAAGCTTGGCACTGGCAAAGCCTGCTGAAACTCAGATAGTACAAACTAGGTGCTTCGCCAAGATATAAATCGGAAAGGGGTATCACAGTTTTGACTGTGATGGACAACCACCTATTTTTGGTGGCTCACCCAATCTTCAAACCCCTAAATTACACCAAAAGTCAATTGTGCTGGCACAATGTTTAGTCTGGGGATGCTGCCATCAATGTTACATCACTAAAGTCATAGGGATTGTGAAAAATCCACGCATCACACAAAGAACAAGTGTAGCATATGAACCATGCCCATTGAGGAGGAGAGTAGAAAGGGTGTAGTATTTAGTGTGTGCATTTTGCAGCACACTGTCACAAATGTAGTACTCAAGCATGGTGTGGTAGCTCGCTGTCTTTTAAAGGCAGCATATTTTCCATTGAAATGTTCACTAGATTTGCACAAACATGCAGTTGTGCCGATAAAACTATATAGTGAACAAAAGATAATGTGTGGAAGTTGGATTTAAGCAAATATTTAAAAAAGTGAAGTGTCTTGATTTGTTTTGATCTAATTAAAATCTTTATCTCTATCACGCTTCAGAATTACAAACATGTGCTTCATTTGTACTTTCCTAACTGTTGATATATTTTGAAATATTTGTTCAGTTCATTTACAGATATTCACATGTTGTTGTATGTTAAAAAACATTTACGTCCTACAGCCCCCTTTCACACGCCCCATATCACAGCAAGCTTGTCACATAGTTCAGTTTACAAAAGCCCCTCAATTTGAAGTCAAAGAAAGAAAAGTAAATAACAATCTCCATGTGAGAAAATAAGCAGTAAATTCTCAGAATGCATAGCCTGAAATTCGACCTCTATCTTTAAACACAGGAAATTAGACATCCTAAAAACACATCTTAATTGCTCATTCACCTTCTGAACCTCAGCATGAATATTCTGGGGATACCCCCTACTTCCAGAGCCGTTGACAATACAAACAGTTGTCAGGTTCGGTGCCTAAGAAGGCTACAACTAATGAATATCCCCATCAAACTTCAGAGAGGTGTAATTTATATTTTGGGCCTTGTCTGAGCTTTTGTTTAGAGTTTAAAATGCATCACATGGGCCACAGAAAATCTATAATTTCCCAGCATTTTTTGCCACAGATAATTGTGAACAACCACTTGAAACGTTGCGGGAAAAATCTCTGCTCTGCAAACATTACTTTTTATAGTGAATTAGTTTCACTCTTTAAGAGCACCTACTTCAACATTTTTTTATCTTAAGAAATCTAGGGCCACATGTATGAAGCCTTTTTGAGGTCGCAAACGGACCGATTTGCAGAATCGGCCTGTTAGCGAACACAAAAAGGACTTTTTACATGTATCAAACCCTATTTTTAGATTTGGTATCCTTTTACCGCATCGCAAAATGGGTTTGTGATTCGGTTTTTGGAAGGGGCGTATTTAGGGCGTCCCTTCCAAATACCAAATCGTAACGGTATGTGTGAATGTTTTGTGGCCGTGAATTCGGTCGCCAAACTCGCATTCTACCACCAACTTCAAATTGGTGGTAAACCATTTGCAAATGGGAAGAGGTCCCCAAGGGATCCCTTCCTCTTTGGGAATGGTTGTACAAATGTTTTCTAAGAGCAGGCAGTGGTCCCATTGATCACTGCCTGCTCTTAAACAATGAAAAGAAAACTTTTCATTTTTTTTTTGTTAAATGCAACCCGTTTTCCTTTAAGGAAAACAGGCTGCATTTTAAAAAAAACGATTGCTTTATTTAAAAGCGATCAAGGACATGGTGGTCTGCTGACCCTAGCAGGCCACCACCCCAATGATTTAAGCGATTGATAGGGGGTCGCAAAGTGCGATCTACCTCATTAATATTAATTAGGTAGGTCGATTTGTGACACCCTAGGAATTTCCTAATTGCAATTCACAGGAAATCGCAATTAGGAACTCGCTTTTTCAAACTTTTATACATGTGGCCCCTAGTCCTAATTTTGATAATTAATTAGGCCTGGGCGGAAAACTACGCTACGCTCGCGTAGTTTGCGTAGTTTGCGCAACTACGCGAATTGCACGTAGCACAGTGCAAAAACGCGTAGCGTAGCGGGCATTTTTTGCTTGCTCGCGGTCCTCAACGTCAAATTGGCGACCACGAGCGAGCAAAATGACATCCCAGCGAGACTTTTTCCTCGTTCGCGATCAGCAACATCAAGATGCCGATCGCGAGCGTGGAAAATAAACCTCCCGGCGAGATTCTCAACGCGGGGAGGTCAGGCTTCTCATTGCAAGTGAGTCGCGTATGCTCGCGACCGCTCGCGATGAGAAACTACCAGTCCGCTGTTGAGAAAACTGCCGCCGAGTACAAATCTACTCGAGCGGCAGAAAACGACCGCTGCACTGTGCAAGATGCCGCTTTGCAATGATTGCACAGTGCGGACAAGCATCCGGCACTGTGCAATCATTGCGAACAGCATTTCCTACCGCATTACGCAGTTCGCGTAGTGCTACGCGTAGCTCGCGTAGTGCGAAGTGCACTTCGCGTAGCTACGCATAGCGCTACTACGCGAACTACGCCCAGGGTTATAATTAATATGCTAGTCTACATTATGCCAACTCCAGATCTCTCAATTATGTATTTGCCAAGGCTGCTGTTGAACACAGTTGTCCAAAGTTATGGAAAGGTTGCTTTATGACAATGAGAAGATGCATTAACTTTGAAACTTATAGTAATGTTAGAATTTTTACCACGGATCCCAATACCAAGTTGAAAAGAAATTATTGCAAAGGAAATGTGCTGCAGAATTTTCTACTTGATAAAGCAGATGAATGTTTTCTCAATTAAGCAAATGACCAGTTCTACTGGCTAGAAGGTTTGGTTTTCTGCTCAGTTCTGTTATAACTAGGCTTTTTTGTTTTTAGTTAAAACGAGTTGAACCAATTAAACACAGCCAAAAGGAATATTTTGTTTTTAACACAAATTTTAAATCATTGGATTTTGCAGCAATTTTACTACTTTAATGCCATCTACTGTCAAAGCAATAGGAGTGCAGCTTCTACTTTTAGGCACCTTTCTGTGATGGATGTTCCCACTATGACCCACTCCGGCTTTGGTAGGCCACTTAATATGCCCTTTTGACCATCTGCAAGGTCCATGGACTGCCTGAGTTCCCTGGACCTACTTCCACTCCGAATATGGGAGAATGGTTCACGTCTTTGGCTTCAGCTCACTGTTGTTTAGTGGCCAGCAGGTTCGCAGCTGAAATATGAGCATGGTCTCTGTCCAGGACAAGAGGCACCACCATAATGCTACCCTCCATCAATGAGAGCAGGTTACAACTTTGTTTTTTGACTGCTCACGTATCAGGATTGCAGCAACAGAGATGGCTGTGTACATATTAACGCCTTCAGAATCAATGTTATGTTATGTTATGTTATGTTAGTTACGTTATGTTAATGGAAATTTATGAAGAATTGTATACACCCAAAGAGCTGTTGGTGCTAAAGCGCAATAACTGAGAAGAACATAACAATTATGAGGAAAAGAGGAATGTTTTCAGTATTTTACTGACAATGTGAGAAGAGGTACACTTCAGATCTTGAGTTATCCATTCTGTTGAGTAACAACAAACTAGAAGAAAGATTTACTAAACAGTGGGACAAGTGATAAATTAGTACTAGGAAGGTGAAGTAACCAAGGAGTGTACAGATTGAAATGGGTCTGAAGAAACTAAGAAGCATTTCCATAGAGACATTTATGAACTATTCCTTATGACGTGAAAATAACCTTTTTCTGAACAGGTAGCCAAAGTAGTTTGAGAAGAATAAGCTTTGCCAAAGATAAAAAGAAAGGCCCTATCATGTTTGGTATTGCTATATTTTTTAATTATTCCACCTTCTTTATGTAATTTGCACTTTGTTACTATGACAGGTTTGCCCCCATTAGTGACTATACTTGTTTTCTTACTGTACTGTGGTGTGCATGCACGCCAGCTTTTCATGGCGTTTTCTCATTTTGCCTTTTTGTTCAATTGAGACCCTTGTATCTCATGGATGGGTTGAAACGCAGTTGACACGTTCAAGTAACAAACAAATAATTATACTATGGACCGACATTATGTATTAATCTGAGATCCCTGTTCTGTGGTTTGTTGCCATTACATTAGCCCATGCTCATTTGTTTTGCACTTGTTACTGCGTATGTTGTGGCTTTGGCACTGAGGACACATTGCACTGAATTCTATGTTTTTGATGTGAAAATATCTCCAGTTGATAAAAAGCTTTTATCACTTTGACTAAGGTGGTTTCTGTCTTATTTGAAAATAATGTTTTGAACATATTGAGCTGTGCTTGCTCTTCTCCCAAAATGGAAAATGCATTCAAACAGGTAACACTGCAAAGAACACAGAGATAAAGTACCTTGGGAACTCTCACACATGCACGACAGCTGCACAGCTCTCAAACTGCTTTCAAATAAGTAAAGGCCCTCATGCTTGATAAAAATAATTTCTTAGCAATCAACACAATGGTTCTCAAATAAACAAAAAATGCCATAGGCACGGGACAACAATGTAAAATAAACTTCATTGATGGAGTAAACTGCGCAAGCAAAAGACCTGAAGGCATCCTGCAGTTCATAAAACATATTTACAACTGCATCTTTATACAGCAACTCAGTTTGTTTTCACTAACAGCCCTATAGATAAAATTATGCATAATATTTCTTTAGCATATTTCTCCCCTGTGGTTATATACAGCAGTAATAGGCACAAGTAAGACTGTAATGTCAAATTTAGTAGCCCAGTCCTTTCTTGGAATCTTAAGACAAAGATCAGGGCAGTGTGATAATGATTTTCAATGACAGAGCACCATGCATCCCACAGTGCGCATCTCAAATACTAGGTACAAAAAATGTTCATTCAGTCGAAGTTTGTCATTTGTCTGAAGAGTAATGCAGCAGGAAAGTATGTTGGATGATCAACATGAACCTTTTATCTACTGCAATCAATTCTTAATGAGCTGAAAATGTATCTCCATCCATGCATATACTTTACATAGGTTGGGGCAGGACTGCTGGAGAGAGGAGGTTAGTTGCTGGGAAATGAGACAAGGAGAGAGCCGAGGGAAATAATAAAAAGTTACTTGTAAGAGCAAATTCAAGGATGAGGAACAGAGAAGCAGATTAGAAGTAGAAAAGAAGGAAGAATTTACTAAAGGAATGAACTAGAGAGGGGGAAATAAAATGCAATTTGTGTAACAGCTCAACAACACAATCCCCATGCAAATAATAAACACCACCCACCCAAAATGTATATGAAATAGAAACTCAATACAAGAAAGGCTAATTATAACGATAATACATCTTGACACTGAAAAGTCTCTGGTCATTTCTTCATGTAATATTTTCCTTTCTGTTGTATTTCCTCTACTCCTTTGAGTTAATGTTCATAGTTTGACATATGTGTCTGCTTCTTTCATGTCTTACGTCATATAACAATCTCCAACTTTGTTGACTTTCATCACATGCAAACTACTACCTATGTGCCTATTTGTGATGCGCTATGTCTACTTGGAGGCAACTTCTGATGCTATCCGAGCCCGTTTGCTGATTTCACATCCTAGTTAACAATTTCACCTTGCCACTATTACAGATATGACTAACATCTCTAGGCAAAACTGGGACCTTGAGCATCCTAATAAACCTTTGATCCATTTGTGATAGGACAATGTAAAACAGTACAGTTTTTGACTTTTAAACCAAAATAAGCTAAAAATATCTGACAGAACTGATGTGACAAATTCCTCTCCAGACTCCAAGCAATGCATAGCATTCCTTACCAAGCACTTAAAATTGATGCCAAGTTATTACATTTTTTTTAAATGGCACTGCTGTAGCGTTTACTGGGCCCATTCTTACTTTCCAAACATTTGGTCCTCCGATGGATCTTGCTCTGTGCTGAGAGGGGTTGGGTATTCGGGGAATTGGCAGTTACTCAATGAGGACCAGGAATAGGATAACTGTATCTACAAACTCGAAATTGAACTCATATAGCTAAATCACAGAAAAATACTGTAGATATAAAATATGATCACTGCAGACCCAAATCGCCTAAAGAAATGTTGGCGAGCAAGGACCATGCATACCAGGAGTTCCTTTACAGCAATAAAGAATAATAGCATCAGAATTTGATGATCAGAAACGTCATTCTTGCATTTCTGTTTAGTCATAGGGCAACCCAGTATAAATGCCCATTCACAAAGGACAATAAGTAAGAATAGCAGAGTCAAATCAAGGTAGTTAATTTTGGTTTATCAGATTAAAATGGAAACAATTTATATTTAATAAATGTAGCGTTCAGATTAGAATTCAGATTAATTTGATTCAATGAATATCAAAGCTCGGGATTCAGGAAAGGTAAGGAGATCAGAGAGGGGCAGTCTTCCTCAGCTGAGGCAGACCCCCAAGCACATACAGCATATGCGCCGGTATAGATAGGTAGCCAGGTAAACCCATCACAAACGCTCATTCAGGAAAGTTCAGCAGAGTTCTGAGTAGCCAGTCCAGTCCAATTAGACAGAGACCTGTCTTAGTTTGCCACTGTAACAGAGAAGGTTACAGCAGCACGCGTGGAACTTCTCCACTCTTGCTTCACACGTTAAAGGTACAGGAAAGAAGAAGCCCCAGAAGGATGACAAATGATGACGAAGAAGACCCCTGGCATTCACTTAGGATAGGCAATTATACTCAGTCAGTTCCGGGGTGACACGTCCTGGCATCACTTCATTTTATCAGAACACCAAGTCCGTTGGTCAGTTCGTATAGGATAAGTGTGATGCAACAGTAAAGAAGACACAAAATCCGGAAAATAGGTGGATCGATTATGCAGTTCCTTAAGTTATTCAATCAAGCGACACATCGAACAATGGCACAATGAAGAGAAATCATAGCAAGTTCAAAAGGGCACTTTCCCAGGCAGCTGTTCTAAATTGTAGCAAGTGCCCCGCACAGTACAGTAGAAGTCAAAGGAAACAATTATTAATTCAATACTACTGGCAATAGTGTGGAATGTTCCCATACGCTTTGGTTATACCAGTCCATGATTTCAGTATAAGAATGAGGCCTACATGAATTTAAGCTAATATACGGCAAAGTCATATTAATTGTGAATCATACATTTAAAAGAAAATGAAAGCATATAAGTTCAAATATATTATTGATGCATTAATAATCATTTCAATATGGTTGAAATTTAATACATGTAAATATAGGGTACTCATAAACTTTTTGAAAATACCAACGTATACACATAACTAATATTTTGTCTAAACATTTTCGTTTATTATCTAAATCATTAATATATATGTGAAATACATTCTAGAGAAGTTTCATGAAGGCACAGTTAATTATGATTGTGCAACACCTACTTTTCTTTTGTCATTTTCAGTGTACACTTTGTTACATGAAATGTCACTTACATTAATTTTTCACATAGAGCCAAGTTAATTTATATTTAGTCTTAATAATGTCTACACTCATATATGAATATCAAGTTGATTTGCGATAAACTCCATTATATAATAGCCTACCATTTTACATATTTCTAGCACGTTAATAAAATAATGTTTCTTTAGTAAAATCACAACTATGTAATTTGAACGAATATATATATATATGTGTATGTGTGTCTAATCTACCTGTCTTCTGCATGCTTTTATGATGCAGTAACTATATTTTGTATATTTTTGTCATTTCTCATAACACATTTGCTATTTTCTTGCTAAAAGGTTTCATAGATCATTTCTTTGTCATAAAATCTTTTGGATGTAATCTCTGCTCTATCAGCACTGTCAGCAGATATAATATTTGTAAGAGAGTGTTAAAGACTGTTGATTTACAACTGCAGACACCCTACTGAAATATAACACATGGTAGAATCAAAACAAGGAAAAAAGAGACAATTTGCTTTATGAGACGGGCCATTAGCTATAAGCTAGAGAACTGATTCACCAACTGACTTTGCTAGCCCACATCTTTACTAGCCTAGTATTTGGACTGGGTCAGAAGGAAAAATGGAATTTGGACACATTAGCTCATGAAAAAAGTAAACACTGGCAAAGGCAACTCATTTCACCTTTAAAATGCGTGGGCTGAGCTCTTTGCTTTGCCAATGATTGTTTGCAAAGCATAGTGGAAAAAAAATAATAATAATGATAATACATTTTAAAATGGCTAATGGTGGATCTTGTGTACACACTTGTAATTAAACTAGAGAGGTGGCCCCACTGCCAAAGGGAACAGGGCACTACTAAACAGTAGAGAAAATATGGCTTCCCCTTGGTGATCAATTATACAAAGCTCTCCAGTTCACTCACATACCAGACACACAGATTTTATACGATTCAATACCCAAAAGGCAAATATATACCCCACTTATTAACGTACCACCAAACCTAAGATGTAGCGCTCAAGGATTGTTTAATTGTTTAAAAACCATATATTTCAAAATGTTTAAAAAAAAATGATTTTTCAAAAATGCAAAGCACATGAACAAAGAATATAAAATTCATATACAACATGCGGTATTCAATCAAATACAGTATACACTAATGTTAAAATCCAACGAAGAATATTCACAATGATAAACAAAGACAAAACAAATGTAAACAGACTTGCACAGTTCTGAGCTTAGATGGCGTAGGCTGATCCAACACTATGCATCAAGCTCATATACTGGTAGGTGTTCAATTTATTCTTCCCAGAATTCTTGTGATTGATTCAGAATTAGTCAGCGTCAGCGTTTGGTGGTAAATCGCTCTATTTAAAAACTGACCTTCATCAGGACACAAAGTTAAGGGATTTGTTCCCTCTGGAGTACTAACAAAGATAGTGGTCACTCCTGGTGCAGTGTATCCAACATAAGAGATAAACATTGTTTGTGGCATCTGTTTACTCAGTGCTACCACTTTCAAGTTGCTTAAAATCACTGTTACGTTATTGCTCCCAAGAAAAATGCTTGGTATTAGATGGACACTCGTCAGTTCTTGCACAGGGAAACTAGTTCTCTGATTTTGCCTGCCATCAATGGTGGACAATGTATAATTTGCAGCTAAGCCCAAGTTTCAAATGGCAGATAGTAGTTTTTTCTTTCATGTGCGTACGCTCCAATTCAATATATGACCTATATTGAAATTGACGCGTACGCGTCGAAAGAAAGAAAAACTACTATCTACTATCTGCCATTTGAAACTTGGGCTTGAATCTGCAAATTATACATTGTCCACCATTGGATGGCAGGCAAAATCAGGAGAACTAGTTTCCCTGCGTAAAGAACGGACGAAGTGTCCATCTATATACCAAGCATTTTTCTTTGGGAGCAATAACGTAACAGTGATTTTAAGCAGCTTGAAAGTGGTAACACTGAGTAAACAGACGCCACAAACAGTTTTTATCTCTTATTTTGGATACACTACACCAGGAGTGACCACTATCTTTGTTAGTACCCCAGGAGGAACAAATCCCTTAACTTTGTGTCCTGATAAAGGTGTTTTTTAAATAGAGCGATTTACCACCGAAACACGTTGACGCCGACTAATTCTGAATCCAATCACAAGGAATTCTGGGAAGGAATAAATTGAAACACCTACCAGTATATGAACTTGATGCATAGTGTTGGATCAGCCTACGCAACAGCTCGCTCAGAACTGTGCAAAAAGGGTCCCCTGTTTATATTTGTTTTGTCTTTTCTTGTGTACACACACCAGCGTTCATCTTGGAATGATTTTCCTTTTATGAGCAAAAACCTGTCCCAAGACATTTCATGACACAATTACATGCATGGGTGGCCATCTGGAAATTAGTTGTCTGGAAGAAAACATTTCAAGAGGTCTTTCAGTGTATATGCATGTCTTGTTATTTCATAATGCATGCCTACACATTGTAATACACCTGCAGCCGTTTTGAATTATTTGTGTATGTTAATTTATCATTCAAGCCAGCTGATGACCGAGGGAGTTGTCTGGTTGCTGCTGATGCTCTGCTCGTGCCACCCACTTACCTTCTCACTTGCCTCCTCTCAGCTGCTCGACTCCTTTGTCATATCCGGCTTTCTCGTGATCGTGCATGACTTCTTGGGGGTTTGTTAAATGGACTGCAGGTTGCACTTCAGCTGCGTGTGGTTATGGAGCAGTGAGGTAGGGAATCCGTCAAAGGTAATAAGCTGCTCCTCACCCCTCATTGCTGCTGCTTGCTATCAACTGTTTGCGGCTGCAGTGATAACTAAGTGTGAAACTGTTCACATCTAGTGGCATTCATCGTATGCCCCGTGGACACTCAATAGCCTCTGGATGCTTGATGAAATGGGACTGTGAACATGAAGAATCACAGCAGTTGTCGGTAGCAGCGGATCAGGTCTGCCAGGTTTAATCACTTATTTTGCATTATTTGGCTTCTTTCTCTGCTTTGGCACTGGATATACATGTTACATAGGAGGAAAACCTGTATTTTATATGCATTGCTTGTTTGCACCCGAACGGATGTCCTAACTAGCATAGCTGGCACTCAACTTCTCCATTGTGCTCAATATCCTTGGAGAGCTGGGGGATAGTAGAGTGTGCGGAAAGGTGTTGATCAAGGATCTCTGAGTAGGTGGAGGCGGCAGCAATGTCGGTCCACTAGGAAGAAGGTGTAGCCTTTCATTTTGTTGAATTGTGTTGCTTAAACCAGACCATGTTAAATTTGAAATTCGTTTATTACACTGTATGGCAGAAATAGAGGACTGGCTGAACTAAGACAGTCAGACGCAATTCTTTAGCGGCTTTTAAAGGCAAAGTATCAATATAAATTTAAAAAACACATGTTAAAAAATCCAGTTTTTTGCTATGTTCCATTTTTAAAAAGCCCTCCATAGGATGGAAAACTAACCCTCTTATTCTCTACCCCTTTTAAAACAAAACGGATTAATAGCAATATGCTTAATCAAAGTAAAAGCAAGAAAAAGGAGAGATATGGAAGTGGAGTTTTTATTTCTAACAGGTGAAAAACCAATTAATCTTGAGGAAAATGTTACTACTAACATCTTGTTATATTCCCGAGTTAGGCCCATGTAGTGAGGCAGTTTATTTCTTACATTGTCCTAGAAAATAACATTACAGCAGTGACCTTTTGCACACATTTGCATGCAGGACAATGTTGGATTAGTTTCTCTGAAACTACTTTGTTTATACATCCAGCTTCACACAACATTATCACAATACCCTGAACATCATGTACTAGGCCTCTCTATGCACTAGGTACAAAAGTCATCCTATCTTCATCCACGGGGCGACAGCGCTATCTACATATCCATAACATCACTAATCTAGTGCGCACATCGCGAAGGCATCCTGATAGATTGGTAGAGGAGGCACTTCTGCTGACACTGAATGTCCCTGCATGCTGAGAAATCACCATGCACCGGTCTGACATTCTGTGAGGTTTGTCCAACTTGAAACCAAGACAGGGTCCTGCACTCTTTCCCATCAGGTATTGGGATTGGATCGTCCCTAGGGGGGATTCTTGGCTCTGCACCTACA
Organism: Calotriton arnoldi; assembly: GCA_963921515.1. Taxonomy (NCBI): domain Eukaryota; kingdom Metazoa; phylum Chordata; class Amphibia; order Caudata; family Salamandridae; genus Calotriton; species Calotriton arnoldi. Next base: position 682,888 of record CAWUFW010007786.1, read on the forward strand.
CACCCTAGGTACACTTAGAGTAAGGTTTGCATCGTAGGAGTATGTTGGATTACCATAATGCATATATGCCTGCATATATTCAGTACTTTAGAACCATGGTAGAAATGTATCTACTGTTTACTCTTTTGGTGCTTGTAATCTCCTTTATTTGCTTCTGTCTCCTAATCTTTTGCAGCCCACGTATTTTATGCAAGAATAACATTGGTTCAATAAATATATTGAAAACGTCCCACTGTGTATTCTCTGTAGATTTATCTGAGAACAAGAGAGCACGAGTGACTCAGTGAAAGATTCTGTACTGTTTCCGAGATCCCTGAGTGTTCAGGGTTGTCTTGTTCAGTGGTTGCCAGAAACTGTTCACTCCTTGGTAGGTTAGGGGGGCTTACAGTGTCACTTTGAGCTAGCTGGTCTATAGGCCAACATACCCTGCAGGGGTATCCGGAATCAGTCCAGGCATCAAGACCTTAGTTTATGTTGTCCCAAAAAGGTGCAGATCCTACGGATTAGTAGGAACTACACGACAATCTCTCCACTATCTAAATCAATCTAGAAGTTTGTCACCAAACATTTTAATCTAAGTTCAAATTATATATCAGGAGATAAGGTACAAAGTTTGCCAATTAATTTAGAAACAAGTGAGCCAGCATCATGCAGAAAAATTGCTGCAGATTGTGTTGATAATCCTAGATTATACAGAAGTAGGCCTTCAGAGATAGCTCAATGCTCAAAACAACATATTGTAAGAAAACGAAGTTCATAATTTTTGGTTAAAAAAAGTCTACAATTTTCAGTGGTCACTTGATGTCAACAAGCTAGAAGTAGTAAAAACCTGTACATATGTAAGGCTACTTTTTACCAATAATTTAAAATGGGGAAAATATATGAAAATAATAAAGACAACAGTGTGAAATCAGGGTCCCTTGTGAAATGTAACCATACTTATGAGGTTGTCATTGCCACCACTTTTGTAAGCTTACAGAGGCAAAATTCTGTCCCTGTCCCCATATGGGTTGGACATTTTGTATTTAGATTTTTGCAACATTTGGGAGCCTGTTGATAGTGCCGTATTGAAATGTATACAAAACCAGCCAAATAGAACCATGGTTCAAAGCATTCACTGCAAAATAAATCTTAAGTCATGGTAGTATATGGCAGGTAACCATCTTCTGAGATTTCTAAATAAATTACCTTTAGGTGGAAATCACACATAAATATAACAAATATGTTAGGAAGAAATTCAATGGTAGTGAAAGAAAGTGGGCCATCATTTTGGTTCACCGGATCAATAATTTTAAACTTAGGCACAGCCAACATGGGACTGCAGGAACGTGGTTGCCAATCACTTGAAAGATTCCACTAAACAATTGTCCCTCAGTCCGGATAGGAACTTTTTATTAAAAAAATAAACATCAATCACTACTCTTAACTCATTAGGCAGTGCTGATCTTTTTCCTAATACTACCAATTTATCAGATCCCAAGCTGGGCATGAAAATTCTTAAAATTTACTTGGCTGTAATCCAATGTTTTTTAAATACCAAATTTTCATTTTCTGATTGACTGTTCATTTATTTTATCACCTGTAAAACGTTTTTTAAACCAGCTTTTTTTAAAATATCAGATGTGGTCAAGACAAGAGGCAATTTCACTTTTAGTGAATATGCACTTATTGATGTTTCCATGGATATCGCAGGATTTTTAAGAGCTATTAAATATAGATATACTGTTTTATTATAGTTCTAAATATTTTAAACCTTTCTGTATTGAGTGACTTCCATTTATAATGTTATGTATATTACCTTGTATACATCATATTGTATCTGAGCATGTATCATGGACAAATGTCCTTATAAACTTATATTTACTACTACAGATGATGGCCATTCTTGAACTGTAATTAAAGTTACAAACAAATAAGCAGACAAGCACAGAAATAAAGGAATGAGTAACTGGTAACATAGTGCAGCTGCTGGGCACTCGCAAAAAAAAAAAAAATGATAAATAAATAAAAAGCAGGAAAGGAGGTGGGGAAGCAATGGTCAGAAGCTGTAGGAATTAACATTTAAAAACAACTGAGAAGTGAGAAGCAGTGATAGAACAACAAGGAACCAGTGGGAGGGGATGAAAAGCAACTGAAAGCATAGGACGTGTTAGCACAGTAACAAAGGCACTAGTTGTGGGACGAAAAGTGATGGAAAAGTGGAGGACGGGGCTTCAGTGGGTGGAGTGAGGAAAGCAATATGCACAGTGCAAAGGTGACCATTAATGCAAAACAAAACAAGCACAAAAGGCAGACAGAGGATAAAAACCAATGGACTACCAGGTATGGCTGAAAATAAAAGTAAAATCTAGTTCTCTTGTTGTAAGCCATGGAAAGATTCAACTCATCCAAACAGAAACACGCTAAAAAAGCCGTGCTCCAGAGGAGGGACAAATACGAGAAGTGCAAGTAGAGCCATCAAATAAGAAACAAGGAAATTAGACAGACAAGAAAACCAATCAATGATAAGGAATGGACTGGCCTAAAACCACCATTATTGGCATTGTACTTAATATATATTTCTCTGTCTCTAGTTGAAAATAAAAAAGGGAGTTTGGAGAGCATGATGCAAAGATGTTGATATGAGGGCAAGTAGGCCTAAATAAATATAAATATAACAGAAAACATAACGTGTATATGTAAAGCGTGCGTTCACCCAAGGGTATCTTGGCGCTGAATAACAGATGTTATATAACCTAAGCCCTCTCCTGCCTCTGCTCAGTGACTGTCTACACCTTTAAGGTTTGTCCGGTGTTTGCAAAAAAATATAAGAGAAAAATATTGTGTGCACAAAATATTGTGTCAAAGAATATTGAGGACAAAAATATTGTGTAAGAACGTTGCTATGGGTACCCAAACTTTAACTATACTTACCTCTCCATATATGTATCTTGACGACGTATATCTTCAAGATATGTAGATGTGGAGTTAAGAATAGTAAATCTATACTTGCCCCATTGCACTTATCTTCTCAATATTTTGGTCCTCAATATTTTTGACTGAATATTTGGTCCACACAATATTTGTTTCCTCGATATTTGTCCTTCTATAAGCTTGGACAGTATAATGCCTTTTTTTCCTGTCAATCACTGCCAGGAAAAACCTTACTGCTAAACCATGGAAAAAAAACTCACAGGGTGTGGGGACCATTTTTTTAAAAAAAAAACCTGTTTTGGGAAAGGTCCCTTTAGAGACTAATGCAAATATTCAGAATTCTTTCACAGAGCTGAATTGTTCAAGGCGTTACTAGAGGCCCCTCTCAAGCCACAGTCTAAAAACATTTCTTTCATAAAGTTGCAGTTCTAAAAATCTTTACTAGATGGCCCTCTCAAGTCAGATACAGGGGCTTGAAATGTCAATAACAAACCTGAGGGGTTTCAAAATTTTCATATGCACTCTAGCTACTCTAAAGTCTCATTTTCTCTAGGATAAATAAATGTATCAAAGCTGGTTTATAGTGAGAAGTAAACATGGCAACTTACAATAAATGTCCTGAGTGTTATGGAAATAGTTGATGACACCATACTATACATAAGTAATGGCAATCGCTGCAAAGTGGAACTACTTGTTTTTGTTTTAAGTGTATATATACATTGAATGGGCAAAATACAGTCACTCAAAGTGAAATCGCTGGAGTCGTCTGGTCTGTTGATCTATGCCTTGTGCTGTGGTGGGAGGGAGCACAGTATGATGACAGTGGAGGAAATAACCAAAGCCTGCTTACCCGATGGGGAAGGACAAAGGCCATTCCAACCAGCAAACAAAACAAATAATCGAGTCAAGCATAGTCGTCTCAGGATATCTGGGTGAAAAGGTAGATGGGGGTAAGTATGGGAATTGCCAAGTAGTATAGGAGGAGAAGGAGCATGGATCATTCAGATTCAGTAGAGTAGGACTGATAATGATATTGAGTCGCATAAATTCAACTTCCTAATTTGCGATGTATGCGCAGGCATGGACCCCAAACCGGCTCGAAGGCAGATTCCTGATTATGCAGCATATGAGAGCAGGGTAAGAAGCTCTGAGTGCAATTAAGCATGTGAGGGCACTGATAATAATCTCTAGTGTCTGAGAACGCATATTTTCACTGTGGGGTACGCAGTTGATATCTAAGTTTAGCAGAGTGGAAACAGCCATCTTGATCTGATGTATCTAAGAGCAAGACAGGCTTGTCAATCAGAGAGAATACTTAAGAACTGGTGCAAGTCAAAGTCCTCCACATCTGCCATCAGTGCTTTGTCAAGTTGGCCAAGACCAGAGAACATGTTAAACAGCAGATTAGGGCCGTACACTTCCAAGATGAGTTGTCATCTTCCAGCATTGGTTTAAGTAGTTTGACTCATGTGTAGAACTAGTTATGCTAGTTATGTGCTCTGAAATAAGCAAATGTGAGCTTAACTTCCCTCAACACCCCGACAAATCAATTCAGAAGAGGTGCTCCTTCCACAGAGAAAGTCTTGTTTGCCAATAAAGCCCTGTCATCTGATCCACAAATTCATTGGGGAGATTAGATTTCAGGGTATTTTAAAAGCCCAGCACCACTGTTCTTACCAAGCCCCATTTCATGATGTAAGGCAGTTTAGGGGAAGCCAGTGGTGCAAAGAGACCTGGACCATCCTTACCTCTAATTCTCTAATTCTGAGTGCTGGTCATCAGAAGACTGCAGCTTAATTCTTTCAATTTCTCCAATAGCCTATTTTTCAAATACAAGAATATTTGAATATCTAGCTCTCACTTATTAAAATTCAACCAATTCAAAACGTTAAATACGTAACAACTTTAAAGAACACCGCAATGTATTTAAGCCAGGCCATGCAAAGCCTGCAAAATTGCTAAAGGCTTTATTTTAAATTAAACCTTTTTATGCATCAAACTATATTAAAACTAATGTGATCCAACTGTTTGAACACAGTTCTGTTATTAGAAACTACATTTTAAAAAGTTGAATTTGCTTCAGGTAAATGACCATTTAATTTGAGAAAAGTGCATTTTCTTTTCTACTGCCCTCTTGATAATATAGCATAAATTGATCAAATATTGAAACTACATTTATCTAAATACTTTGTGAAGCTGTTTTATGAATGCTACATTCACTTGGCAGATTGAATACTCCCGCTTGTGCAACTGTGGCCTACTCATGGAGAAAAAAAAATGTTTGATCAGTTAGGTTTTTTTCTCATACTGTTTGTAAGCAATAAGTGTTGGAAATGTTAAATTCAACTTGTTATTTTTCTTTCAGTGATGCATAGAATCCATACTGCAAACATGTAATGCAATCCACTTGAGACATCTGTTTCTGTCATTTACACTATCTAATTACTTTTCATCTTGCCAATGCTTTTGCAACTGATATTTATGGATAATGGTGATGGACATTATATTCTCAAACTAAAAAACACTTGAGACTTTGTCTGGGACACTGAACCCACAGATGGAATAAAACATTGGCAAGAGAAACTTACGGACTGATTTAGAGTTTGCTGGAGAGGGTACTCCGTTACGGCGATGAAGTAGCCTCTCCATCAAACTGAAGTTCTGCCCACCTGAATTATAGTTGGGCAGGCCTTAAGTATGTCACCGATGGAGACTACTCTGTCTCTGTCATTCACATACTCCTCCGACGGTCCAACAAAGTAAGGACCATCGGACATTTGGGTATTCGACTAGCTGCGCTATCTAGCATGGGCAGTCGAATGGCCAGTTTTTACTGTAGCTGATCGACATAAAAAACGTGGCACTTAGGGATGGTACAAATGTTTATATGGCCCCCACATCATGGGAGAAAACTCCCATGGTATGGGGATCATTAGTGGGTTTTTTTTTAAAATCAATTTCTGACTATGGGATCTTATTTGTGAAAAAACAAAAACATGTTAAATGTTTGACGGACGATACTGTCATTTTAACAGTACTGTCCATCAAATTTTTAATACATTGATGGGATTCTGCCAATGTTGAGATTTGTTGGCAGGGCTGGCAGACAACTCTCAATTTGGCAGCAGAAAACCCTCAGTACCGCTGTAGTAAAGTACTGATGAACTTACCTCCTCCTGCCAAATTCTAAATCTGCCTCTTAAACACATGAAATGATTATAGCGCATAAAAACAAACTATTTTGTTGGGTTCCGTTTAAAGGGCTTCGTTGACTATGTTTGGATTCAGCCATACCAGTACAACTCCGGTACAAAACATTTCAGAAATATACAGAGAAATCCATTAGAATTCGTCATAGACAGTGACAAACAGCAGATCATTTTGAGGTACATTTTTTATTGGCAACTTGAATTAATTTTATCTGAATTTCATTGGGTCATATTGTTTTGTAATGCCTGTTCGCTCTTTCCAGATGAACTCAGTCTATTGCCTAATTGGGGGGCTGATCGAAAACAGCAAACAAAACTGTTTAATAATGAATGTTTTCTCTAAAGATTTGAAAAGGGGGCTAGAGAACATAAAGATAAATGGAAAATCTCAGTGTCTTACACAACCTTTCTTTTCACTTCATAAAGATACCTGCTCACACACCCACGCCATATAGTATATAATATATATTCACTTAAAAAATCAAAGGTTGCAGGGACATTATAGTTAGGCTGACATTTCATTCGTCCAAAACCAGAGAAATTCGGCAGTTATAGTTAGCTGAGCTAACTATAACTCACGCCCCCGCAATTCACTGCTTATGACCTTATATATTACTTCACTCATGACAAGGTCAGTGAAATCACTGATAACATCACTGAGGACATCTCAATCTCTGAAAAAGATCACAGTAAGTGTCTTATGCCTATTTTAAAGGAGTAATAATAATCAGTTAAAAAAAGTTTTCAAAACCAAAATGTAGTCAAAGAATTATCTTAATCCACTATCTCAAAAGCACACTATCATTTGAATTAGGTCATAATAAAAAACATCTGCATAATACTCAATAAAAGAGTATAATAGACAATATTTATGTCTAAAATATATCAGTGTTCTCTAATCCATTTGTTGAATTTGCCATGCAATAGTTGTACAGAAAGAAATAGCAATGAAACATCTATTCCATGCTGACGCAGGATCACAATAGAATGAAAATGTACCTTCACTAAATAATTACTTCAACGCAAAACAGGAAATATTTAGGCCAAGGCAGAATTTCATTTATGCTGGTGTAACCTTTCAAAATTTCCAGCATTTCGTGCTATGCCTCTTACGTGAAATGCCTGAGATTAAAGTAACACCATTTGCGTAATTGAGATGTTGTTTGGATAAAAACCCTCTTGAAGAAGCATGTGAACATCACAGACGAACAGAATGCGACCAGCTGTTGCTTGTGTCACTAGTAATTTTGCACTATTTTTTTTTAGCGTGAGATGCGTCCTCATGGCCAAAATGGATACGAGGATGGATTTTGCATGACAAAAATTGTGCAAAATGCCACATAGGCATTTCACTTAGTTTTGAGCTAGTTATTGGGAATTTCACGTCCTTTTCACAAATTAAATTATGCAAATTTCACACAGGCCTAGAAATATTTGGTTTAGAGGTAATTTGTGGTCCTTGCAAGTATTCTAGGAGACACTTTTCATCTACACCTGTCAGAAGGATAAATACAAGTTTAAGAAGTGAACACCAGGCAATCAGCTTCACCATTTCTAAAACACATAAATGCAACATGTCTTACTTTCTGATTGATTATCCTATATGGAATATTTTTTCTACATGTTGAACTTTAAATGTTTTTACACAGAACCCCTGCCCTGAGTGACTGAGCAGTAGAGATGTCTGGATCGTTGGCACCGAGTTTTCATAATAGGCAAACACAGATCATGTGCATGCGCCATGACACAGACCTGTTCCACAGACTGCGGCGGGGCGAACAAAGCATTTCCCTGGTAGTGGCAAAGGGATACTACCCTGACCTAAAATTAAGTAGCATAAGTGTTGTAGTTGCAGCATACTGTTTTTGTAATAGTGGTGAGTAGACTGAACAGGGATTTTTACCTGTGTCACTAGAGTAAGGCCTACTGGCCCCCTTTGTAAAGTTCTGCTGCTGTGTAGCTAACTCACCCTTAGTCTACATCATGTTAGTATGCTGTGCTGTGCAGCACACATGTGGTTGCATGTGCATGCTGTAATGAATATGTGTCTATGTGTGTTACAATACAGAAAGGCCTGTGGGTTCCATATTAGAAACCAAGTGCTTTAAAAAGGCATGTGGAGGCAGAAGAGCCATCCTAGAAAGATTTGTGGATTGCCTGCATTCCTGAGAGTTCGTGGAACACCTACACACTGGATAGAGAGTCAGGCTCTCTTGTGCGCTGTGATGAGGTGGAGGAGTGTGCCTGGAGGGAGCGAGGTCCGGTGGGGATCTAGTCAAGTTGACACCTGAAACAGAGTGTGAGATTTGGGTCAACATAGAGAATCATTGCACCAATCAGCCCTTCCACCCAGTTGCTGCTGCTCAAGATCCCTGTATACCAGGTGTGGGGGCCTTGATAAATATTGAGCACAGTTGCACCGATCGGGCTGCCCACCCAAGTGCTGCTGTTCACAATCCCTGTATGTCAAGTGGGGGCCATGATGAATATTGAGGACTTTTGCAAGGATTGGGTCATCTGCTCAAGTGCTGCTGTTTACCACCCCTGTACAACCCATGCAGTTTTGTGGCACAGAGAGGCCAACGCCCTGCGTGCGCTATTCACAACCCCTGTACTAAAGTGGAGCTGTGGTGAAGAGGGAGAGCCATCACCCTGGAACAGCATGTAAACGTAAAGCGTATTGTGTTGTGACCCATAGAAGCAGAGCATCAATTCAATTACCCGGACTCAGAAGCACCCAGACCTCCCACTAGACTTTTTTTTGCACTTTTATATGGTCCAAGCATGACCCAAAGATATTTTGGAGCTCCACTTACATTACATAAGGACACAATAATTTTTTTTGTTTTTAGGCAGAGGTAGATTAGATGACTTGCCCAGAATCACAGGATGGTGAACCAATGCTGAGACACGAACCTGGTTCTCTAGTTCCACAATTGCAGCTCTGGTCATTGCACGGCATTCTCTCCCATTCTGCTCTTTATCAGGCTGCTGACATGCACCTTGCACTGCCAAAATTTCGATCCAGTGAGAGTGGGTAAGACTAATGGCTGGGCCACCGAGCCTCTGGAGGATCTTGCTCTGACTAAAATAAAGCACAGAAGTACTGAGACACTTTGACATTTAAGAAGCCATCATAAGCTTTATATGACATGTACTTACTAACAGGGCCTGTCCTGAATGTTGCCTCACATGTATGAGAGAATAACTGCAGTCCTTAGGAAAGTGGTACTCAAGGACTTCTCCTAATAATGCTAAAGTACAGTGTCGAATTTCACTTTGTGTTCGAATATAAATATTACTTTTCCATCAAGCTGTACACTAATTTATTTGGGTTGCTGAGTGTATTGTTGGGTTGTCAGTTTATTTACACCTTGCACCTACATCCTCTGAGAAGCCTCTGACTGCTCGAACCTCGCTACCACTGAGAGTTAAGTGCTGAAGGGGTAGTGTTATGTTTCATAGGGTACCCAAAAGTAGGCCTGACTATCCTCCTAACCTCTCACATACATTTACCGTACCATTACACTACATAACAGGTTTTTGGTATTGACCTTTTACCTAGTTAAGCACTGCATAAAATGTTGTGTGGTCTTCTCAGAAAACTAGCCTCATTAATTATGCATGAGGATTCTCAGAATCACAGCAGGATTACCATCTTCTGCACAATAACTATGTATAAGGGTCATCCCTTTCGTCATCCTCGGCTGACATGAAACAGCAAGGTAGAACCCCTGAGGGTACCTTTTGGGTATATATACACCATATCTTTACTGAGGCAGACAGAGGAGAAAGACTTCCATGCTGACACACTGACGCAAGACGCTGAGGTTCCTGCACGCAGACACTCCAGCTCGCAGTGGTCTGACATCCCTCGCGCAGTGTCCATCTCGAGACCAAGACGGGGTCCCACAGTCTCTCACTTCAGGTAATGGGGTTGGCTTCAGCCTAGGGGGATTCTTGGCTCTACACCTACATGCCTGCCAGGTACACGTAGGTACATCTAGTTAGGGTGCATCATAGGAGTACGCATTCATTACTCTCATGTATTTTTATACTAGCCTGTATTCACTGTTTTAGCACTATGGTAGGAATCTACCATCCTTTTACTCTTTTGGTGCTTATAATCATTTATATCTGTTTCTGTCTTATGGTTATTTCAGCACACCTATTTTACACTAGATTGACGCTGGTTCAATAACTGCTTATTGAAAATGTCCCCACCGTTTATTCTGTGTATCTCTCTGAGACAAAGTGAGCACGAGTGACTGAACGAAAAGTACTGTACTGTTTCCATGATCCCTGATGGGACAGGGTTGTCATGTTCGATAGTTGCCAAGATCTAATCGATCTGTGGTAAGAGGAGTTTACAGTGGCACTGTGAGCTAGCTGGTATACAGGCGAACACACCCGGTGCGGGTGTCTGGAATCAGTCTGGACACCAATCCCACAGTCTATGTTGCCAAAATGCGCAGACTCCATATAGGTTTTATAGGAACTACACCACAGTAGTACATGGCCCAGTTACTCAGAGTTCAGAATAGGTCGGGCACCAGGACATCAGGAGTATAAGACATAAATACCCACTGTTTTGCCCAATAGCTGCTGCCTCCCAGAGCCCTCTGAAATGGGTTCTGACAAGCTCATTTTCCCTTTTTTCTGACGTCAGTCACGCTAGAGTCAGTTCTAAGAGTAATATTCAAAATCAAGCCTAGGAATTACTCTTTGGATCCTGTACCACTCTGTTTGCTGAAGAAACATGCAGACATTTTTGCTCCACTTGTCTATAGCTTGATAAATAAATTCTCCTCAGAATACCTTGATTTTGATATTAGAAGATGGATGGTAACCCCTAGTTGAAACAACCCCAATTGGATGTACCCATAGCTAATAACTACAGATCAATTATCAGACTACCCATAAGTGCAAGTCTTTACATGCTTCCACTATTTGCCATATGCCTGACTTCACCGCTTGAGGCATTAAGCAAATTCAATGTTGGGATGTTATCAAAAGCCTGTGATAAAGAGGTCCACATTAAAGTAATTTCAGATTCAAATGCGTATAAAGAATTGTAAGAACTGCTAATAGCCACCAGGAATGGATAGCACCGAGCTGGTTGCAATTAAACTGTGCTAAAACCAAGATAGTTTTTTTTTGTTGAATAAAGAACACATCCTTCTACTGAACATCAATCCACCTGAACACTAAGGCACTCATTATGAGAGACCAGTAATTCTCGATGCTGCCGGTAACTTGAGTTACCAGACACATAATGAATTGCACTGGTTCAGGGATAAAGTAGCTCCTTAGATTATCAACCAGTCCTTTCACTTGCTGAAAGGAGAAAAAAAGCTTCAAATGAGGAATAACATGTAGCGTTGCTCACAGAAACACACTTTCCTGTGTTCTGGTCCACATTTTCAAGGGCAATCTTGTAGTGGCTCCGTATGTGTGTATCATTGAAGTACCAATACCCATAGTGTCTGTACTTCTGGGTGTAGGAATACTGCAATATTTTCACAGCCCTTATATTAGGGGCTGTGTAGTAATTCCCAAAGTTGAAACATTAGGAATATATTTAGACTTAGATATGATGCTGATCCCTCAGGTCTGTAGTTTAGTTACAAATCACTTATTGATTAAATACAAGTAGAGGCGGGTTCTTGGCCTGGCTGGGCATGCAGTGGGAAGTTCCACTAACAGGACAATGTGGTGCACTTTTTAGATCACTGACACAATATCATTGTAAACAATATTGTTGACAAAAATACTGTGTCAAAAATATAGTTTACCGCAATATTGTGCTCCTATACTTATAATGGTAAATACCAAACTATCCCCAAACAATACTGTTAACACTAGTATCATCCAAAAATATAGAAACATATCGATTTTTTAAATATAGAGTTTAAAGTGGTAAATGTTAGATATTTTAATATTTAAAAATAATGTAATGTAAATAAATACATTTCATTAATATTTAATATGATATATAAATATAAATATATACTTATATAAAAACACAAACACATATATATGTGTTTGTATAATAAATAATAAATGAACATATATATATATATATTCACTGAAAAAACCATAGGTTTCAGACACGTTAGTTAGAAATTAGCATTTAAAAAACCTTTGAAATTCACTGAAAAAACCATAGGTTTCAGGCACGTTATAGTTAGAAATTTGCATTTAAAAAACCTTAGAAATTCACTGAAAAAACCATAAGGTTTTAGGGACAGTTATAGTTAGTTGGACATTGCACTCGTACAAAACCCGTGAAATTCCCCCGTTATAGTTAGTTCAGGTAACTATAACTCGCGCCCCGCAATGCACTGCTGATGACGTCACATATTACATCACTCATGACATGGTCATTGACATCACTGATGACATCACTGATGACATCTCAAATGACATCACTGATGACATCACTGATGACATCATCCAGTGACTGTGTGTTTCTGTAAAGTTTAAATATGTTTAATATATTTAGGAAAGGCGTATTGAAGAATGAGTGGGTGTAGAAGCGCCTGAATGGATGATTTAGTAGGTGCGTGACTGAGTCTATAAGTGAGTGATTAAACGTATCTTACTGGATGCATGGGTGAGTGACTAAACTGTGTGAATGTCTGTATCCGTCTGTCTGTTGTTGTGTAAGCAACTGCATGGGTTTCTGACTAGCTAAATGAGTGTCTATATGGGTTATGGATTGGTTCTCTGAGTATCTGTATGGGTGCCTCAGTGTTTGTGTGGGTGGGGTGTGTGTGACTCTGTGCATAGATGTGTGAGTGGGTGATTCACTGGGTGCATGGTTTCAAGAGTGCGTCTGTGATGGACTGTATGGGTGGGTGAGTGTGTGTATGGGTGTGTTAGTGATTGAATGTATATCTCAGTGGTACATGTGTGAGTAACTACATATGTGAAAGGCAGTATATATGCGTGTTGGAGTATATAAATGGCTATAAGTGAGAGTGTGTGATTGTGAGAGTGGCTATATGGATGAGTGTGTGCTTGCATCAGTGATTGCATAGGAGCGTAAGAATGTGCTAGTATTTTTATGAGTAAGTGAGCTGGTGTGTATAACTGTATAGGTGAGTAAATTGGAGTGTGATTAATTATTTGCATGACTGACTAGGTGGGTGAATACCTCTATGGATGAGTTGCGTTGTGTGAGTGTTTATATAGGTGTATGAGTGCATATGATAGTCCTGTACTGAGTGACTGTAAGTATGAGTGACTGTACGGGTGAGTGAGTAGATGTGTGTGTGTAGACCTAAGAATCAGTGAGTGGGTATGTACTTATTGGTATTGGAGTGTGTATGGTTTTGAGAATGGCAGTCTGTAATTTAGAGTGGGTGTTTCAAAACTTATATTAGGGTGTGAGAAGATGCATTAAATTCTCACATGGATGATGTCATCAGTGATGTCATCAGTGATGTCATTTGAGATGTCATCAGTGATGTCATCAGTGATGTCACTGACCATGTCATGAGTGATGTAATATGTGACGTCATCAGCAGTGCATTGTGGGGGCGCGAGTTATAGTTACCTGAACTAACTATAACGGGGGAATTTCACGGGTTTTGTACGAGTGCAATGTCCAACTAACTATAACTGTCCCTAAAACCTTATGGTTTTTTCAGTGAATTTCTAAGGTTTTTAAATGCAAATTTCTAACTATAACGTGCCTGAAACCTATGGTTTTTTCAGTGAATTTCAAAGGTTTTTTAAATGCTAATTTCTAACTATAACGTGTCTGAAACCTATGGTTTTTTCAGTGAATTTCAAAGGTTTTTTAAATGCTAATTCCTAACTATAACATGTCTGAAACCTACGGTTTTTTCAGTGAATTTCAAAGGTTTTGTAAATGACAATTTTTAAATGTATTAATTGTTATATTTATTTTTTTCATACTGATTTACTACATTTTTAGAAACATTTTTTTACATATTTTATTTTTTAAATTACATTGTAATTACATTATACATTACAAAAAATACTTTCTCAGAATGAATTACTTTAGTTTAAATACTTTGCACATAGGCAATAGACTTTTAAGTACAGTAGTTACAGTTGTTGCAATGGGCAACACATTTTCAAACACAATGCAACATTCAGCTGAATGTGAATTTCTAGTTAAATGCAATTAGTTACTTTATGGATTACTTTTCTAACCACAGGACTGGATCCTATATTCAGTCCTGGGACATCTCCTGTAAACAGTTGAGTAAAAGCGTTTTGGTTACAGTAGTGATTTTTAAGGAATATTATTGTATTTTAAAAGTTGACACTTAGAAACTTTTTCTCATAGAATCACCAATGTTATCCTATGGAAGGAAATTCACTTAGCAGGTAAAAACTGTTATCGTTACTTTTTCTTACTCAGTGTTGGATCCTGGATCCAGCACTGGTGCATCTCCTGTAAACAGTTGAAAGAATGCGTTTAAGTCATACAGGCGATTTTTAAGGAATATTTGTAGTTTGTGAAAATCGACACTGAAACTTTTCTGCTGAAAACCAGACAATGGATTCCTATGGAAGAAAATATAAGTTACTGGTAAGTACGGTTAAAATTACTTTTCAGGGTCAGTGCTGGGCTAAAAGATGCAGCACTGAGGTCTCTCCTGATAACAGGTGAGTAAATCGGAATTCGTATTTCGGCTGATTTTAGAGGAATATTTTAAAGTTCCAAAACTCCACACTTAGAAGAATTTCCAAGTGAAACCAGTCAATGTTAGCCTATGGAAGGAAATTCAAGTTACTGGTAAGTACGGTTAAAATTACTTTTCAGGACCAGTACTGGGCTGAAAGATACAGCACTGAGGTCTCTCCTGATAACAGGTGAGTAAATCGGAATTTGTATTCCGGCTGATTTTAGAGGAATATTTGTATGTTTCAAAAATCAACACTTAGAAACTTTTTCAGCAAAAATCAGACAATGATATCCTATGGAAGGAAATTCAAGTTACTGGTAAGTACGGTTAAAATTACTTTTGAGGATCAGTACTGGGCTGAAAGATGCAGCACTGAGGTCTCTCCTGATAACAGGTGAGTAAATCGGAATTCGTATTTCGGCTGATTTTAGAGGAATATTTTAAAGTTCCAAAACTCCACACTTAGAAGAATTTCCAAGTGAAACCAGTCAATGTTAGCCTATGGAAGGAAATTCAAGTTACTGGTAAGTACGGTTAAAATTACTTTTCAGGACCAGTACTGGGCTGAAAGATACAGCACTGAGGTCTCTCCTGATAACAGGTGAGTAAATCGGAATTCGTATTTCGGCTGATTTTAGAGGAATATTTGTATGTTTCAAAAATAAACACTTAGAAACTTTTTCAGCATAAAGCAGGCAATGATATCCTATGGAAGGAAATTCAAGTTACTGGTAAGTACGGTTAAAATTACTTTTCAGGATTAGTACTGGGCTGAAAGATGCAGCACTGAGGTCTCTCCTGATAACAGGTGAGTAAATCCGAATTCGTAGTTCGGCAGATTTTAGAGGAATATTTGCACAATGGTGAAGGTAGGGGCGGGGCCTGAGGTGACATCTGTGCAAACGCGCCCTGTGGCACGTTTTAAGTTGGGGGATTAAGTCCCCTTGAATCATGAGGGTCCCTAGGGGCCAACTAGCCCACCAGGAACCTCCAGTATGCGCTAGGGGCTGCGTTGCAGAGACGTGTAGAGAGGCCACACCCTTTTTACACCTCTCTGCAATGCAGCTCTGTGGCGCTTTCTGGATGTACCTGTTGGGCTAGTTGGCCCCCAGGGACCCTCAGGATTGAAGGGGATTTAATTCCCCATCTTAAAACGCGCCACGGGGCCTGTTTGCACACATGTCACCTGAAGCCCCGCCCCTCCCTTCACCACTGTGCAAACGCGCCCCGTGGCGCGTTTTAAGTTGAGGGATTAAGTCCCCTTGAATCCTGAGGGTTCCTGGGGGCCAACTAGCCCACCATGTACCTCCAAAGCGCCACAGAGCTGCGTTGCAGAGAGGTGTATAAAGGGGCGTGGCCTCTGTACACCTCTCTGCAACGCAGCCTCTGGCGCATACTGGAGGTTCCTGGTGGGCTAGTTGGCCCCCAGGGACCCCCAGTATTCAAGGGGAATTACTTCCCATCTGCAAACGCGCCAGGGGCGCGTTTGCAGAGTGGTGAAGGAAGGGGGCGGGGCCTGCGGGCCGATCGTTTTTTTTTTTCCTGAAGGGGGCTGTGTGGCCCCCTTCCTTCTTCTTATTTTTGGGCCCTGGGGACCCCATCCCCAGGGCCTTACCCCCTTTTTTAAAAAATTAAAATTAAACTGGAAGGGGGCCGCGTGGCCCCCTCCCCTGGCCGAAAACTGCCCCGGGGACCCCATCCCCGGGGCATGGCCACACTTTAACATTCCTTTTAAGGAGGGGGCTGCGTGGCCCCCCTCCTCAGGCCTCCTTTTGCCCCGGGCACCCCATCCCCCGGGGCAGGCCTTTTCTTTTTTTTTTTTTTATAATTTCTGGGGAGGGGGGCCGCGTGGCCCCGGGGACCCCATCCCCCGGGGCCTGGCCTCTGGTTGGGGACTGTGGGGGTCCCCAAACCCCCCACAGTCCCGCCGGCTCCCCGTGTCCTAAGGGAGCCGGCATAGCTTTCCACACGGGGAGCAGCTAACATGCTGCTCCCCGTGTGGAAAGCTAATTGTCTTTGGATATTGGACGAGAGCAGGTTTCCCTGCTCTCTCTTCCAATATCCAGCAGTTGCAATGACAGGACGGGAGCCGCGAGGCTCCCGTCCTGTCATTGCAAACAGCAGTGTCCCGGGGTAGGCACCCCGGGACACTGCAGGAGCCGGTCTCTGGGAGGTGGCGGTCCCCAGGGCCACCACAGGCTCCAGGAGGGGGCCGCGCGGCCCCCTCCCCACATCAGCAAAGCCCCGGGAGGTGGTGGTCCTCGGGCTTCGGGGTCCAAAACAGACCCCCATTTTAATTTGTTAGTGCCCCGGGAGGTGGTGGTCCTCGGGGCATGTGGGGGCTCGAGCCCCCCACACAGGAAAAAGTTTTTAAAAAAGAAGCCCTGGGGAGGTGGTGGTCCTCGGGCTGCGGGAGGGCTCAGAGCCCTCCCGCACCATTTTAAAAAGAAAGCCCCGGGGGTGTCGGTCCTCGTGGCTTGGGGGCCCTTTGAGGCCCCCATACATAAATTTAACCCCCACCATGCCCCCGGGACTTGGGCCACCCGGGGCAAAATACAATCGAGCGCGGAGACCGCCCTTCGATTTTTTTTCGGCAGGATTCGCGCTCCCTGAGCGCATCCTGCCGATTTACAAAAAAATGCTTTTTCTGCCCAGGGGTCCTTGTGGGACCCCCTGAGCAGACCTAGGGGTCAGGGTGTTTCTACCCTGCCCCCTTTGTGCGTTTGCGCACTTTTTTTACTGCTTTCTTGTTCCTCGGTTCTACCGAGGAACAAGATGGCTGCCAACACTTCCTGGTTTGGAGTGTTGACAGCCAATTAGCAGACAGCTCGTGATCGGGAGGGTGCGCGAATCCGACGCGGCCATAGATATATATGTACTTTTACTTTTGATTTTCTCAGCAACTACTGAACGGATTTACACCATTTAACAAAAGGGTTCTTTCTGAACCAAGAACTACCTCTTTGCCAAATTTGGTGTAATTCCGTTCAGCAGTTCAGGCTGTAGCCGTGTCTAAAGTTTCCTATGGGAAAATGAATGGGGAAAACACGTTTTGGGACCCCCTTTTTCTCGGCCCCCGCTTGACGAATCACCCTGAGACTTTCAGGGTAGGAGCGGACCGGAGAGGGCCATAAAGTTTGAAAATTTCACGAAGATTCGTCAACCGACGCAAGAGTTATTTCAAATAGAATGTCGCGGATTTCCTATGGAAAATAGGTCCTAACTATAACTATCTACTGGCGACCGCCAGTAGATAATATATAATGTATCACAATTAATAAAATATTTATTTTACATTATATATATATTCTGATTCCTTCTCGTACACGAGACAAAACGTGGACACTCCAAACAATGTGTCAATTCATAATGTTTATTAACAGCAGTCCAACACTGATGCGTTTTGAATGATCTTCAGCATTTCTCAAAGTGCAAGGTCCACCGCCCAGTGAAAGTTTTATAAGGACATTGACCATAAACAAGGAAAACATTCTTCAATCAAACTTATTTGCTTTTTTCCTGTTTCTTCAACTCTATTTTTTCATTTTTTCATAGAGGAATCCATATTTCAAAACATTTCATACAACAATTTCATAATATAGTACAAAACAATAAATTACATACTTATACTATTTCTTCATTTTTTTCTTTTTGGGATACGCAATTTTACATATTTGGAGCCTATGGAGTCAATATATCGGGCCAGTGCCCTCATTTTTCACATCTCTAATGACAGAAATGTCAGAAAGGCAGGTCCTAGATACATTCACTTATCAAAATAGTCAGACCACCAATATCTATGCGAGTTATAGATCCGATCAAAAGTATCTTTCACATGAAATGACGTTCCCATCTATCTTCAGATCTCATTATATGTGCAAAATAACATTAATATAGCAATAAATGAATGGTAATAAATAACAATAAATATTTATTACATCACAAATTGTACACGAAAAATTGATATAAACTCATAATATAAGTATAAATAACCAATCTAATCTTAAATATTACCTATAAATATATATGAAAACAACTATTTTCAAATGTGTAAATTTGCTAATGTAAACACATTCATTTAAGCCCTATCACAGAATCAAAGTGCATTTATAATTAAATAACTTCATAAATCTCAATATAATTAATCCATCACATAAAAATGCCTCTAAAAGATTTCATGAAAATTCATTCAGATAGACAAAAGTCTCTGGTTTGTATGTTTCATAACCATTGGATCAATGTTAAAAAAATGTACGGTTCCTATCAAAAATTCATTTAAAGAAAGACCACATGGTAAAAGGGCAAAAGAAGATTAAGACCAATTACCCCACATGTACTTCCATTTCCTCATCCCTATTCACTCCTCCAGAAAATTTAGTATGCAAATCCAGAATATATCAGGATTCCAGGCATCTCAATTTCATCACTCTATTTCCTCCTCTAGGATTAGGGGGTACTCTGTCTACTACAAAATGATTTAATCTTCCTGGATTACTGTTATGTTTCTCATAAAAATGTCTTGCCACCAGATAACTAAAATCATGATTTCTAATAGCCCGTTGATGTTCTACTATACGTTTTTTAGGGGAAAGATAGTACTACCCATATACATGAGTGAATAAGGACTGACTAAGACATATACACAGTGATCCGTATTGAAATTTAAAAGCCACTGATCCTCCTCTTTTGACCATCTGAGGAAGTGTATTCCAATGTATTTGTGACCATCCTACATGCCTTACAATGGCTACATTTAAAGAATCCCTTTGTCTTCGATATCCATGTCTTTTGTTCACGACCCCTGAAAAACGAGCTATTATTTAATACATCCCCTAGTGTCCTCCCTTTCCTATAGGTTATGGGTGATACACTAGGTAACTCTTTTCCTATTACCACATCGCCTTTAGCTATAGACCAATGTCTTCTGAACATCTGGCTCACTTTCTGTGACATGGAATTAAAGCATGTGATTAATTGAGTTACAGGTTCTTCCTTTTCTGGCCTATCATCCGGATACAGTAACTGTTTTCTAGTTACACGCTTGGATTCCTTCATAGCCATGTTTACTTTTTTTTACTGTATCCTCTTTTTAAGAATCTACCTTTCATCTGGGCCAATTGTTTGTTGTATTCCTCTTCTTGGCTACAAAATATTTTTAATCTTTAGAGAGATTCCTAGTATGGAATACTTTCTTTTAAAGCTTTTGGGTGTTGACTTTTAAAGTGCATTGTGCTATTTCCTGCTGTATCTTTACGGTGCACTGATGTATGGATTTTGTCATCACCTATCTTTAAAGCAAGATCCAAACATGCTATTTCACTGGAACTTATGGAAGCAGAGAATTTCAAATTATAAGGATTGTTAATTAGTTTCTTCATGTACTCACACGTTTTCTCCCTAGTTCCATTCCATAATAAAAACAGGTCGTCGATATATCTAGTCCAAATTAAAATATTTTGTACATATTCAAAGTCGCTATCTGCCCAGGCCACCTGCTTCTCCCACCAGCCCATCACAAAATTGGCAAAGTTTGGGGCGAAGAAGGTGCCCATCGCGGTACCGACCTTCTGTTGATATAAGACCCCATTGTGCATGAATATATTCTCTTTAAGACAAACCTGAATCATGGTAATAAGCATTTTGTTAAGTTCTAAAAAACACTCTAGTCTAGTTTTAAAAATGTGTATGCCAAACAGATGATCAATATACGTATACAGTGAAGTCACGTCCAATATAATAATCAAATAAGTTTCTGTCCAAACCAAATTATGTATCTTAGTTAAGAAATCCCCACTGTCTTTACAATATGCTGTTAGAGTTTTTACAAAAGGAAATAAGAAGGAGTCTATGTATATGGCAGTATTTTCTAAAAAAGCTTTCCTTTGAAGAAACAATGGGGGATATTCTCAAGAACGTGTGATAAATATTGCAAAATTAGCTTAACACAACTTTGCACATCGCAGTCTATCGTGAGAAAATAACGCTGTGTTAACGTTGTATTCTCAACACAGCTGTACCATGCGATAGTCTCACGCTAACGTGTCAAATGACCGCGATAAAATTACCGTGACGGCAAAAAAACGCGAAACACGAACGCGAAAAAAGTTGCGATGTGGCCAACGCGATAAAAAAATCAGCGATAACCAGCGACAGGCCTGCAATTCCCACGCGTCATGTGGGAAAATGCACTATAAAAGCACCGAAAAACACAAACAAAATAATTCAAACTGTGTAGCACCATGGAGGAAGCCGGAGCAAGTACAGAGGACGACCAGAACTCCACAAGCCCCCAGGAAGACCAGCCTGGGACCTCGGGGTCACGGAAGGGCAAGGAGAAGAAGACGAGGAAGACGAGGTTCAGTCTGCAGGAAAACAGGATCATCATCACGGAGGTGATAGAACACCACCA
Organism: Calotriton arnoldi; assembly: GCA_963921515.1. NCBI lineage: Eukaryota > Metazoa > Chordata > Amphibia > Caudata > Salamandridae > Calotriton > Calotriton arnoldi. The sequence goes on from CAWUFW010007786.1 coordinate 704,085, forward strand.
ACAACTGTTCGTCACCTCCAACGTGTCATTGGCAAATAAAAATGCAATATGGCAGTCCATCCTGGACAAGGTGAATGCAGTCGGAGTGAGGAGGAGGACAATTGGAGAGGTCAAGAGGCGCTGGAATGATGCGAAGCGCAAAACCAAGAAGAAACTCGCTGACAACCATCAGGCAGCAATGCAGACTGGAGGTGGCAGTCCAGCGGAACACCAGGAGCTGGATGAGATGGAGGAAATGGTGGCCACAGTCATCAGTGGGGAGACGGTGGCAGGAGTTGGGGGTCCAGACACTGCTCGACATGACCTGACACAACAGCACCAGGGTGAGTACCGAACAGGGACTGGGGGAAGGGGGAGATGGGCACAATGGCACACATGCACAATTAAGTAGAGCACACTGCACACCCACAATGACTCTGGATCATGTCCCTGATCCCCTTGGCACACTGCAGCACACATACAAACAGCAAGTAGGCCCCCGTCCACCATGGGCACCAAGGGGTCCCCCCCACACAGCACCAATCTCACAACCAACCCATGCACACGTGTCAAAACCAGCAAAGCTGCGTGTCTGTGAGCCACACTGACAATGCAAGTGACACTGCATGATGAACAGCATGGCTGGAGTCCAATTATCATGACATGGTGCACGCCACAACACTGAGGTGGCTGAGTGTGGAACACATCCGTAAAGGAGCGGGTCACACTTTGACACATCCACATGCACAAACAACCCCTGACGTCAACAACACATCTGCGGATAAACCATGCCCAAGAGTCCAAAATCCGAACTAGAGCCAAAATTAGCCAAGTCTGCAACATCTCAGCACTGTAGAAGCACAGAAGTCAAAGGCACACCGCCTCAAAGGGATAAGGGGCAGCAAAATCACAGCTGCAGGGGCGACTCTCCCACAATGCAGCACACACACATAGCAATGCCATTACATCATCATTGATGACAATGTGGTACAAAGTGCAACACTCTCACTACAGAACAGAGGACACAACTGGTTCCGCTTGTGCGTAGAAACTGGCCAATCACATCTGGCATAGCAGGAAACTGTGAGATGATAATGTACGTGTACAACCTCACATCCGTGATGTAGTTCAAATGTCCACTGTCCCGCATCAAATAGTCAGCTCCTCCCAAACAGTCACATTGTACATTGTCATGCAGTCTGTATGTAAACTTGAACAATGCGTCAACATACATGTCAACACAATGTTAAAATGCATCTCCCCTTCACATTGCAGAGGGACACTCAAAACCTCCTGCAGAGCAGACCAGGCAACTCATCAGTGATGATGAAGAGGACCTCCACACCTTCGACACCGACGCCCTACAACAGCTCATGGACAGCTACGGCAACCCACCTCCAGGAGCAGGGCAGCCCAGCTGCATCGAGGAGACCCCACCCCATGCACAGACCACACAGCAGGAAGCACCCACCACCACGGCTGGCTCCCAGCACCTCACCGAAGAACACATCGCATTCCAAGGCCATGTGTTAGACTGCCAGAAGGAGGTGGCTGAACAGGTGCGGGTGGGGTTCGACCTCATGGCAGCCAAACTAGATGACATACATGGGTGTCTAAGTCCCATCAGGGACCACTTACACTCCCTAACGGACACCCACAGTTCGCTCCATGATATCCAACAATCCATGCCCGACATCGCTGGAGTCATGACTCTGAGAGGAGAACAACTGTCTAGTCAGAGAGGCCTCAGCGATGTCAGCCATGAGTTGGCACAGATGCTGAGGATAATGGAGAACATGGAGCGGATGCATGCGGAAAGAATGGCTGCCACGGATGCACACCAGCGAAAAGTTGTTGGGATCTTCCATGCCCTGCAGATCCTCCTCATCGCATTGCTGCCACTAAGGCAGTCGCTGATGAATGCTGCTGGTACTTCAACACACACATCTCCGGCCCCTGATGTGTCAGTGGCACACAGTGCTGCAGACCAAACATCAGCACCCACATGTCAGACAGATGACATAGAGGACGAAGATGCGGATGATTCCACCTTTGTAGTAAGAAGGAGCCAGTAGCATTCTTCTCTGCCATATGCCCTGTTTCAGCTTGGTTCTGCCCTCTGCCTCATGCCCTGTAACAACACCTCCCACTGTCCTCCGAAACACTCTGCGACACTCACCTTGGACCTCGACATGGACTGCCATATTTTGTTTGCTTACCAATGACACAGCAATCAGACTGCGGACTGTACTCTTCCTCTTCCGATGTACTTGTCAATCCCTAAATGACTCTGGCTGGCCCTCCACTGGGCTACAATGTAATGTGGGGTTTGCATGGCTATGTACTGCTCCAGCTCCGACACTCCACCGAATGTGAATAAATCATTCAAATTCACACTGATGTGTCATGTCCATAATCGATCAAGTATGAAAGAATGGATGAATGTAAGGACATTGATTGCCCAAAAAGGTACACCCTGGGAAATGAAAGCAATGCGCATGTTTGACCGTGACACACATAGGAAGTGAGATGACTGGGAATGTGTGCACTAGCTGTGGCCTCATTGCTCTGAAACAACAATCGCGCAATTCCTCAACTTTGCCCCATGCAATGTTAGAAATAGGGCTGGGTATGAAATGTCAAAGTCGTTGGCCGGCCTAAAGTAGTGTCCCCCATCACATTTGACAACAGAACATCTCTTCGCATACCTACTCACACTCAACTGGGTGGACACAGCCTGTAGTGATGGATCACATTGATCCACATGGCAAGAATATGGACACCATACTCACATTGCTGAAGACACATAAGAGCACAGGTCTACCAGCAACTATCCCAACCACTACGTCTGGCTCACAGAGGTGGAGCTGGCAATAGGGACTCACCCCTAAGTGAAAATCATCAGTCAGTCCCTCCCTGTGTACGCACAATGCTCATTGAGGCACACGATTTGTCATTCCAATCAACACTCATCACAGTTGAACACTAGTGAAGTTGGGTAGACTTTATTGCCATGTGCGTGTCAGTACGGGCAAGACAAGGGCCACAACATGCAGACCAATGCATCAGACACTAACAGGCAGCATTCGGTCACGGTACAGTTCCACGTGACACGCGTTGTGCATGCGCCCGGGATGTTCTGCCATTCCGTTGGTGGCTATCGTAGAACATGCACTCTTCTGACCTGCGGCAGTTATGTGGATGATATGCCGCAGCTCAGAGCAATGAGTCGTATGTGTGTGCAACGTTTGGACGTATGGGTTGTTGTGTACGTAAGTGTCAAGGGCATTCCATGCAAGAGTTCCTCGAGCAAGGACTTCTGTGTGTGGGGTGTGGATACGTTGGTCTATCATTAGCGCTGTGCGAAGTGTGGGAGTCGTCGTTATCTGCTATGGTATCTCTCTCAGGGGGTGCCTGCCGCATGCAAGACCAAGGTCGGAGGTGCAGATGTCCTTGTATTGAGCTTTCATCCCTAATGTTAGTCTGACTACTGCTTGCATTCTGGAAATGTGATGTGTTTTTTGCGCTGCAAATGAGGCTAGGCCTTAGGCTTATGGTGCACCAATAGCGATACACACACAACAGTTGGCATGCATGAGCAAAGAGCCCGAGCGGCCTTGCGCTCCTTGTACAATCCCTTCGTGCGCGGCCACCCTCTGGGTGCATGCAACATTGCAACATTGTCGATTACGGGCCGTGTGGCGCAGACACTGCAACAGAGACACATGCATCAGTTGGTTTCCTGTTCAGCCCAGAAATGAACAACACCCAGAGCCCAGGGATAATTATTCACACTCCTACGCTGGCCTGGCATACGCCGACCCAGCCCACTCGGCTTACGTATAAAGGGGGGGACGACGACGCTACGTGTCCCAGTTCTCCCCCACTGCTGGAGGTGACATGGCTGCGTCCGCCTGGCATATCACGAGACTCAATCAGAAAGGGTCCATGACTTGAGTTGCACAGAGTTGGTGGCACCGGAAACACTGTGGCCGGCACAGGCCTACCGCCACGGGACGGTGACTTTCGGTGCACTGAGGTAGGTGCACCTTAGGTGCTGAGCGGGTGTGCAGCCTGCGATGATGTGCCATCCTGGCGGTCCGGACTGGGAAGGGTTTGTGTGAGCCCTGCTGGACCGCAGAGTAGGCCTGAGCCAGCGGGCAGAGCGGGCCTACCGCCACGTGGCGTTGCCTCACGGTTCACAGAGTTAGTGGCACTTATAGAGCTGAGCGGGTGTGCAGCCTGCGATGATGCAGTGTGCACTGATATGATCTCTGCCATTGCAAAATCAAGACCCAGAATCACGCGTGTGACCTGGTGGCCCGCGGGGCTGCATGATGTGGAGGCGGCCAAGGTCGCGGGCCCCGGGCTTGGAGCTTGGGCCCTCTTGGAGACACGCTGGTGGCAGAAGGTGAGCAGTGAGGCCTGGGTGCGCAGGGGCGGGCAAACACTGCTGGGCGGCGGGAGGGGCTGGGGTGCAGCAGCCTGTGTGCGCAGGGGCGGCCAAGCGATGATGGCGTGTGCACTGATATGAACTCTGCCATTCATAAATCTGGACTCTGTTTCAGATAAGGGACCTGGTGGACTGCAGTGTATACCGGCACGTGGTTGGAGACACACCAGTGGCAGCAGGTGAGCAGTGAGGCCTGGGTCCGCAGTGTCGGCACTCTCTCTCCCTCTCCCTTTCTTCCTTTCACTGTCTCTCTCTCTTCCTCTGTTACTCTCTCTCTCCTCCTCCCTCTCTTCCTTTCACTGTCTCTCTCTCTCTTCCTCTGTTTCTCTCTCTCTCTCCTTCTCCCTCTCTCACCTTTATCTCTCTTTCTCTCTCCCTCTCTTTCACTCTCTCTCTCTCTCTCTCTCTCTCTCTCTCTTCCTTTCTTTCTCTCTCTTTCTCTCTCTCTCTCTGTCCTTTGATGAGCTCATGACACACCTTCTTATCTTGAATTTTGTCTTGCAGGCTGTGTCTTACAGATTGTCCAGAGAAGACCCGCCATGACTCTTCCGAGTAGTTGTTTTGAGTTAAGTTTGAATTAAATAATTTGTTTGGAAATTCAAAGATGAATGAATGATTCTCCTTTTTCTGACCACACATGTTAATTGTTGTACTTGTGCGACATCAGGCAAATTGTTTTGTTTATGATTTCGTAAAGTTGATGTAAAATATCTTTTTTCAGGGTAGGGCCCGGGGGGGGTCCTGGGGGGGAGGGGTGGCGGTGGGTGTTGTGGCCCTCTTGGGTGTCCGGCTGCATGATCAGTATCTCCATGGCATCTGTTGTTCTTCTGGTGTGGCTGTGGCTGGGCTCCCATTTCTGGTGCAGGTTATCGTCCGACTTAATACTAGGAAAGAGCAGGTGTTAATTCCCTGCTGCTAACGCGTCTTATCGCATGTTTTGTGAACTTATCGCCGATCTGGCTGGTCGTTCAGAATGTTGCGAAGTGGTGTTGTCACGGGTTTTTGCACGGGAACGCCTACTCTGCATCTCATTAGCGTTAGTTGCCGGTGTCATCCGTGGCGATGTTTTTTGCGGCTGCTATCGCAGGTAAAATCTATCGCCACTTTGGCTGCGATAAAGTGCGGCTAACTCGGCGATAAGTCCTTGAGAATATGCCCCAATGAGTCTTCCCGGAGGGTTATTAAGACTCTTATGGACTTTGAGTAAGATATAAAATGAGGATACTCTAGGATGTTCAGATTTTAAAAAGTTATATCCATCTTGATCTAAAATTTCTTCTGCCATCCATTTTTTCACGCAAGTCTGATAAAAACTCACAGATGTTTTATACTCCTCCATAGAAATCACTTCATAACAATTTCTATCTGCCAATTGTCGCATCACTTCTTGTTCATAAATATTTGTGTCTAATATAACCACATTACCTCCCTTATCACTATTCTTAATCACAATGGAGGTATCTTCTTTAAGGGACTGTAATGCCTTTCTTTGTTCCTCTGTAAGATTATCCTAATTCATACTGCCATATTTTCTCAATCTTATTAAATCTTTAGACACCATCTCATGAAACACAACCAAATTATAATGGGGAGTGGTCGGTATAGCATGTGATTTCAATTTAAAACCACTGCCACTGGCCGTTCTCGTATCAATCCCCAATGTTTACATCAGTTGCTCTATCGCAACATTCAATTCAACTTCTTCACTTTCATGGTGCAAGGTTTCCAAAGCAATCGATCTCTCTATCTCCCCAATTTGTAAATCACATGTGGTCGCTTGTTTGGAAATAATGCTTGGTTTAGTCTCAGATAGTTTATGCAATTTGCTCAATTTTAATTTTCTCTCACATAAATAGAGATCAATTCTCAATTGCACATAATTATATCTCGTGCTTGGACAGAAGGAAAGTCCAAGTTCCAAAAGCGTGGTCTCATCTTTGGTTAGACTTCCTTGGGATAAATTAAGGACTGTTAATCTTTCTTCTCAATCCTCCTCTTCTGGTAGGCTGCATGCTTGTTCTGTGGTGTTCCTATTGCCCCCTCTTCTAATCATATGCCTTTGTTGGTGTCTTTTCCTTTTCATCCTTCCCCTCCCTCTTCCTGGGGGGGTCAGTCCTTTTTCGGTTTTTCGGCAAGCTGTATTTGTTGTGAAAACCCCGAGGTTATGGCTCTTCGGGTTTGGTTATCACCATCATCACTTTCCTCTATGCTGACATCTGAGCTGGATCCAGTAGAGACCAAGTCTTGTTGTCTCTGTGACTCTTCGTGGAGCATCTCCTTCCTGTAAATATCATATTTCCTTGCCAAGGTTAGTATTCGTCCTTCCACGTAGTTGCGTTTATCCCTCTGAAATTTCTGTCGTTTTTTCACTTTAACCTCCTCTTCATGTTTGCGTAATCACTCCACCATTTTTCTTCTATTTCTTCCTGATATATATATATATATATATATATGAAAAAAGCATCCAGCTCCCACAGAGACTCCATGGAAGAAGGCACAGACACGAAGTGGTTCAGGATTCGGCATCCATTTATTGATTCAGGTCGCCCTCAATCCCCAGCACAAGGAGAGACGCGTTTCAGCCTACAAAGAGGCCTTTGTCAATCTAGTTTGGCGCCATTAAACAGGTGCATTATATAGCCCTTCCCATTAGACCTCTGATTGAACATAGAAAACATACTCTCGTGTATGCAATCAACATGAGGCCCAAATGATACATGTGTATGCAATATACAGCCTAAAGTCTACAGCCATGCGGGTAAGACGTAACATGAAACCCCATTTTACGCAATGCATAAATATATGAATGCTTCCACAATAAAACCATAACAAATATAAAGAATTCAATAACAAGAAATGTATTAATTATTTTGGTAAATAAATAAAACATTACAAATTTAAAACCCCAAAGAACATATTTACCAAAAAATACTATAAACATTAAAATAAATGAAAAAATAAAAACAAATAGTATAAAATATAAAAAAACTATTATACCTATAAAATATATTTAACCAATGTTATGAAAACTATTGGTCTAAAAAAAATTAATATACCATTTCCACTCTAATTTATGCAACAGTAGGAAGAGTATTGGACTTCAGAGGGGTTAGATTTAATCTTTCTACTCCAGTCAGTTCAACAGTAGGGAAAGCGTTGGACTTCGGAGAGGGTAAATTTACTAATACTACACCTGCCTAAGGAACAGTAAACAGTAAAGAAAGTGTTGGACTTCAGAGGAGAAAAACTTACTATTCACATTCCAGTCTAAACAACAGTAGGGAAAGTGTTGACCTTCGGAGGGGTAAAAATTACGATTCCCACTCTAAACAGCGCAACAGTAAGGAAAGCGTTGGACTTCGGAGGGGTAAAATGTTCTATTTACACTCCAGTCTGTACAACAGCAGGGAAAGCATTGGATTTTGGAAGGGTTAGATATACTATTCTCAATCCAAACAGCACAACAGTAAGGAAAGTGATGGACTTTGAACAGTAAAATATAGTATTCGCCCTCCAGTCTGTACAACAGTAAGGAAAGCGTTGAAGTTTGGTGGGTTACATTTACTACTCCCACTGCAATCTTACAACAGCAGGGAAAGCATTGGATTTTGGGGGAGGGGGTTACATTTCCTATTCCCACTCCAAACAGCGCAACAGTAGGGAAAGTGTTGGGCTTCGGAGGGGTAAAATGTACTATTCTCACTCCAGTCTGTACAACAGTAGGAAAAGCGTTGAACTTCTAAGCGTTTAAATTTGATATTCTCACTCCAAACAGGGCAACAGTAGGGAAAGTGTTGGAATTCGGAGGGGTATAATGTACTATTCCCACTCCAACCAACGCAACAGTATGGAAACTGTTGGAATTCAGAGGGGTAAAATGTACTATTCCCATTCCAAGCTGTGCAACAGTAGGGAAAGATTGGATTTCGGAGGGCAGAAATTTACTATTCCCACTCCAACCAGTGCAACAGTATGGAAAGTGTTAAACTGTGAAGAGGATAATTTTACTATTCCAGCTGTAGTCTAAGCAAGAGTAGGGAAAGTACTTAACTTCAAACACATTACACGTATGAGTAACTCCATGAATGAAGAAAAAATATAAAACTCTCAATATAAAAATTAGTATTTAATAAGAAATATATATTTATATATATATATATATATATATATATATATGTGTGTGTGTATGTATTAAAAAAACTACAAACGATGAATCAATTTACATAATTATTATTAAATAAAATAATAATTATTTAATAAATAATTGTTATTCAATTATTAATGAATTAACTTCCCACCCTATACCCATACAAGTCTAGCAGCCCAGACCTGAAGTATAACTACAAAAAGTAAGTATTCCACAATTTAAATATTTAAAATCAATTTAATAATTAATAAACAATTAATAATTAATCATTCATTAATTATTACTTCATTTACTCCCTACCCTTCACACCCTACAAAGCAGTCTGCAACTAAAATATAAGTAAAATGAATAAGTATTCCATAAATTACATAATTAAAAATAAATAAAATAATTCATTAACAATTAATTGTTAATTAATTATTTCTTAAATAAATTCCCACCCTATACCCCTACAAACCCAACAACCCGCTGCAACATTGTAAATTACTATTAATAAGTATGTAGGCAAGCAATAAATGTTTGGTTTTAAGAAAAAAAATACATAAAAGCACATAAGCTATAAAATCAGGTTAGAACATCAATATTCATACAAGTAGTCCTTAAAACTGTCACTTGAGACAGTATTAGCACTATTAAAAATGTATATATTTGAAAAGTATTAATAACATTGATGTAAACAATAGTAACACAAAATGTATATTTCAACTAAAACACATTAAAGTAATTAAAACACAATATTTTTAATTACTTCATTACTGAAAACGATATTAAATAGATTTCCTTTAAAACAATGTTACTCACCTCAAAAAACAATTAATTTTTTTTGTCAACGATATTATTGCATCACGATACCTGTGTGTCACAAAATTAAATTTCTGATATATATTTCTCCTGATATTTTTAACTTGATATTTCGTTTAAACACCACCATTTTTCTGAGTCTAGTGTATCTGAAATCCCAAATATTATGGATAAATAGCAGGATTTCAGGCTAATGGAAATCAGTATTTTGCCTTGCCGTGATGCAGGACTCCGAGGACTTTAAGACTACTTGTTCAGTATGGTGTGTAACACAGAAACTGGATCTAAGTGGGCTGACTCTTTTAAACTCAGTACTGAAAAGTCCAAATCTGCAGAAATGTTCTCATACACACTTGAAAGCCTTCAATATCGACCATGTGAAACACTGCGTGTATTTTGCAGTAAATCCACAGCTAGACTAAAGTATGACTCCATTTGGGTGTTTTCTGAGGTTGAATTACGTGAGAGATACTGGTGGTGGATAAGAGTTAGGAGTGGGAGGTACTGTTGGGCCAGGTGTGAATTTCTGACAGTTGGTTATTGAGGGGGGAGTAGTGGTTGACTGTCTTTCTCTCATAGGATAGCCTGTCTCACGGAGAGGTATGACTACCACTGACCCTATATGCTTGTGAACTCTGTTGGCATGCATCATATTTCTATTACACCTGCCAGCATGCCTGCTCTCCTACTACATTGTGCTGTGAATGGCAGACAGGTTTCAATGCATGAGTAACATGCTGGAGTAATTCACAGTCACCCTTTTATGGCTCTGTTGGACAATGAGGTAATCCCCTGCTTGAAATGGATTCTACAGACCCTTGCACCCACTCAGTGTGGCCTGTTATCTTTCCTCTGCTGTTTCTTCCTATGCTTCCTCTTCTTAGAATAGGAACTGCTCCAAATCATGAGCATTTGTATCAATGTGTTTCTTGGTTAAGGCAACTGCTTTGGATAGGCCTCTCCCTAAAGTTAATGCCACTATGCTGTTAGCTTGATGCCTGACTCAGGGAACTGTGCCCCCTGAACACGTTATCAATTGAGTCAGGAATTTTCTTCCTCCTTTTCCACCTTTACAACAATCGTATTAATAGGCCACTGCACACACTCCTCGCTGCTTGCCTTCATTTCAATGAATGTTTCCATGTGGCAAACTCTCACACAACATCCTGTTGCACTCCTTTCTGCAATATCTCATTAACAGTCTCTCACTTCTCCATGTATTACCTGACATCTGACATCCCTCCCGGTTGTTTCAGCTCTCCTTCCTTTCTAACACTTTTCATCTTACCAAACTCGTGCTGCATCATCGTCTGCAGTGCCCAGTCACTTGACAAGCCTATTTCTGTAATCTCTAGGGAAGGACCAGTGGACAAGAGGAGAAGATAAATGTACATGTCATGCTACTGTGATCCCAACTGCCTACTACTACTCCACTGGAGTGGGAGGCAAAAAGCAACAGCAGCCAGGGACTGACATGTGATGTGGTTCAAAGCATGTGAACAATTGTTTATTTATTTTTATAAAACCATGTTTGGGTGCATATTTGTTGGATGATTAACTGTATACATTTGCAAAAAAGTTGGAATATATGTGTGTGTTTGTATATGTGTGAGTACAAGTATCTGCATGGATATATGTGTGTGTGTGTATGGAAACATATTTCTTTAAAATGTACAGTTAAAGTGTACTTGTAATTTTAGAGGTTTCATATCAATGGTTCCATGCCCCCACCTCATAATAAATTGCATATAGTCTTGTCTTGTTTAGTGCCATGGATGTCGAGTGTTCAACTATTTCCTGCACTTTTCTTACGCAGGCAGTCTACATCACATATCATCCTTCTACATGTAGGGATGTCATTAATTGTGTAATTTGATTGCTGATCATTGATGCCATGTGTGAAATTTTGAGGTGTGTGAGGTGAGGGTGTGAGTGGATTTGCACAGCATACCATAAATGAACTTTCACTGTTTTGTTTAACGTTTGCATTGTATCAATTACATTCTTTTAACTGTAGCTTTTAAGGGGGTGTTTGAGGTTGCTGTAAACTGTTTACTTCATGTTAACTTTATATTAGTAAATGTGAAAATAATCTACCTTTATAACAATTGTTTTAATGATTTTTAATGATAAGCTAAATGCTGAGTCTTGGCAGTCCATGTGGAAGAACATACCTTGAACTACATCTATGCTGCGACTAGACTAAAATGACCCTGTGGTCCATAAAGGACAGAGTGGTATTGTCCTGCAGATTGTCTTTGTTCTAGCAATGTCTCTTGAAAATAATCCCACACTAGGCAACGGTCGTCAGGATCTTAAAATGATTCAAATTTCCCAGAGGGCGCCTTCCCCAGGCTTTCTGATTTTGTCTTCCCTATTTCTGGTGGCATGTGTTGCATGGAAAGCAGCAGACTATGGGAAATGATATCCTCCTACATAATGTTCTCATACCCCACAGAGACAAAGTAACTCCCAGCTCATTATTGTATTATCTACTATCCTTTGAGTTTGAAGCATTGACTCTAGCTGCAGTCAATGGGAAAAGTAATGGCTAGTCTTTAGTATCTATCATACATTCCAGTTTGTGATTGATGTCCTTGCTGTTGGCTGATCAAAGTATATGTCTCAATACTTTATTGAGACTAAGGATTCCTTTTCCCTCTTCAAATTTAGGACAGAAAGGACATTTATTTCCTTTATGTGATTTTATTTGAAAAGGTTTTCACATTTTGCTGATGGGTAGATTTTTTTGAAAACTGTTAATTATGATTAAAATCTTACACATAGGGGCTGATTACGATGTTGTGCAGAAACATTCCGCCAGACACCGTCTCAGAATCGGGACCAACCGACTTGCGGTCGGCGGTTCCTACCGACCGATTATGATACGACCGAACATTGTTAGGTCGTATTGCCATTGACTCCTAAGGGAGCCCGTGTTCTGCCCGACACCACAGGCTTCTATAGGGAAAATGGGTGTGTGCGGAAAACTCTGCAACCTGTCGCAGGCACCTCATGGTGTCTGCGACACAGGCTGGGTTTTACAGAGGGGGTCCCTTAAGCACCCCTCGGCCCCCAACCGGAGGCCACAGGATGAAGGGGGACCTCGTAGTGGCCCCAAAAGTCACTTTCCGACAGCCTTTTTGTGTCAGACAGGCTGGCTCAGAAATTCTGTTGGAAACCAACATCGTAATCGCTCGGTCGGAAATTCAGTCCGTAGAGCTGTACGATGCAGGTCCAACCGACATGAATTCTCCGAGAGCCGGTCAGAACCGATTCGGAAAGACCGTGCGGTTTAGAATCCAACCCCGAACATCGTAATTGGTCGGTCGGAAGGGTTCCGACACGGTCTAGGAGAATCCGACTGTCGGGAGGAGGCTTTCCGCCTGACATTGTAATTGGTCCCTTAGTTGTAAGTGTAAATGTAAATACAGCACCAACTTCTCCTTGCATCATGGGTGGCAATCACTATTCAAGGCATCCAGCTTTTTGTAAAGTCATCTTCATGTGGTGCAATGCATGATATTCAAATCTTTTGCACTGACACACAGATTTTGAAATGAAATTTAAAATACCCCTGTCCTCAGGCGGCTCATTTTCAAGTATCCTAGCTGAAGAAAGTATTTCCAAAGAGGCACGTGCAATTTTTCTTTTTCTTCTATAGTAATACTAATACTATAGGACTCTGTGTCAAAACCCGACGCAATAGTTATCTAACACAAGAAAGTATATTTACAAATAAATTATTAAAGAGGCAACTAATAAAATATTCCAAGAATTGTCTATGGCAAAAGCTGAAAAACACACATATTTAACCTATTCGATTTTTAGAACAAATCATCTTAGATCTTACGTTTTAGATCGCTGTTTTACATGTACATGTAAAACACCATCAAACGTATACTTTCAAGTACAAGCTCCGGGGAAGAAGAACTGTTCTCACATCCTACACAGTGCAGCTTCACAGAGAAAGAAGAAATTCGAATGAAATTACATTTATTTGCAATATATCTGTCTATCGATATTACCCTTTAAAATGCTTTAAAGTAAAGGGCTGCATAGTTAAACTTACATAGCGTGTTTAAAAGAGATGTTTACTGATGACGTCATATACACGGAGGGGCAGATTTACAAGCCCTTTGCGACACATTTACGGCGCCACTGCGTCATTTCTGTGACGCAACAGTGTCGTAAACAATGCGCCACATTGCGACAAATTTACAACGTGACGCATCTAGGGAGATGCATCACGTTGTAAAGCCCTGCGTCACATTATACCTGCGTCAGGTATAATGTATGCATGGTGGGCGTTCCCACGCAGGAAAGCCTCGTAAAAGTGACGCAGTGAAATCTACAAGATTTCACGGAGTCACTTTTACGACGCCGCTGCGCCAAAACCTTACGCCTGCTCGAAGCAGGCGTAAGGAGTGACGCAGCACAGCAAGTATAGGCCGCCCCTGAGCAGTGCTGTAGTTGCATCGTGCTTGCGACACGACTCCAGCACTGCGTTACCTTTACGCCAACAGATGCATCACACATCTGTCAATCCTTGCGCCACGGTGCGCTGCATTGTAAATGCGATGCATCCATGGTGGCGCAAGGGTTTTTTTACGTGACGCAGATTAACTGACGCATCTCTGCTGATATGCAGAGATGCGTCAGTTCTTGTAAATCTGCCCCGAAGTGTTTAAATATTTACTAAACGTGGGAAGAAGAGAGGTAAGTGAGGGAAGCTTAGACTCATTATGCAAGTTTTTCATATTTTTCAGATGCTGCTTGTGTTGTCGAGCAATTAAAATTGTTTTTTTTTTTATATATTAATATTAGGGTCGAATGAAAGTGATTGAATCCATTTGTATTTTTTGAGCATTTGAGAAGTTTCAGTGATGAGCCGTTTTTCGTACTGTCCAGTTTAGAAAAGGGTACGACTTTGTAGTCAACGTCACACGCCGTTAAAGGCAGGGCTTCTGCGTAACATAGTGGAGCACCAAAAAGTGACTGGAGTCTGCGTATGCAGATAAAAAAAATGCAAGAGAGAAATTATGGTGCTATCAGTTGGCATGGAAATAGAAGTCATGCAGATTGATTAGATGAGGAGGGAGTATCCCGCATCAGAGCACCGCAATTGATTCTAGGTATGCCCGAGGAGACTTGATATTTGATTGGATGGTGTGTTCGTCATTCAAGTATGTGTATGTTTGAATATGCCACTCAAAACAGGTACACTTTGCCTATCCCTAGTACATTACCAGTAAGTATATTCCCCCCCACAGTGGGAAAATATATTTGTTTTTGCAAATATTTGGTGCATAGAAACACCACTAAAATTATTACTTCAGATGTAGATTTATTTGATGCTCCTTCTTCGCTTTAATTTTAACATCAGAATGGATGAAAACAATAATTTCCCCTAAGGATTTGCTATTCATTAACTAGAAGAGACCTTTTGTGTAGGGGCATGTCATACATGAGCCCTGAAGCGAGCAGTATCTCTTCTCATCCCTGCTATCATAATGGACCAGGCTCAAAAAATAGGACCTGGTTAGCTTAAAAACACAAAATAAATAGGCTACACATGATTGCAAATTTAATTTCGTGGTTCAAAGATATTTCTCAAACTTGCACAGTTTATGGAATTCAACGCAATTGCAAAAATTGCAGTACAATCAATGTATTTGATGTTACTAAAATGTGGAATGATTGCATTAAAGGCACTCAACCACAGATATTTTTAGTAGTGCTTTTTGAATCATCAGCTTGAATCTTGGCGGTACTTTTCTTTATCTACTCCTCACCCTTACCTTACTTTATGAGTCATTTTATTTTCCTTTGCACTACACAAGAGGAACTTTGCCTATGTTTTCTAGTACATAATCGTGGCTGTTTTCCAAATGTTGAGCAGCAACACCATTCATCCAACCCCAGAGAGCAGCAGGAAACACTGACACGCTGGGTAGAAATTAGTGTTACTACATGGATACCTCAGGTTAGGTTACCCTTTCATAGACTTGGCGCTGTGTGAAAGATATGAGTGTGAGTTTTGTTACAGTGTCAAGATCTGCCTCCCACAGTACTTCCCCGGCCACCATGAGCCTCAACACCACAGCCAAAGTGACCCCATGAACAAGCATTCGCACCTACTACCTTGCTACTACTGGTGATATGATCAGCATTGGCAAATAAAAAAAAGTAGCAGCCGTACCAACCCTTACCCCATTGTAACAAAGACCAGCTGCCTTGGTGGCACTGTATCTTTTGTAATCACTGCCTTCTCTAGTGGCAGCAGTGTTGTTTAATGTATTCTTAAGAAGCATCAGCTGGTTGCATAGTTTGATGTCAATTACTCTTTCTATACCATGTCTTGTCAAGTGAAAGCACATGAATCTGTGCATAACATTGTACCGAACTGCTTGTGTGGGCCTTCCTTATTCTCTCATTTTATTGCTATTTTTATCCTGCACATTATTCATACCACTTAGCAAAAGTAAGTACAGGAGAAGTGGGGAAATCTGCATCCTGTACAAGTTCCATCACTGGTACCTGAGAGGTGGGAGCGAGTGTATCCACTGTTGGTATCCAGGCCTTCCCGTATAGAGTGCACTTTCTGTTATCAGTCATGATGCCACCTACTGAACAAGATGCTGTCCAAGTAGCCATATGTAATATGATCCCAATGCCCTTATTATCCAATGTTTACCACCCAAGGGCAGGTGGTGCAGTTCTCCACCTGGCTGGTATGTAAGTAAATCCCTCTCCAATTGCTTTGCTGAGGAAACCATATTCTAATAGATGGCCAGAATAGGTACAAAAAAGGCCCGTTTTCCACCCCAGAAAGTAGCATTACTCCCCTCAAACAATCCTTCCAAATCCCAACTTTTCGGGGTGAGTGTTGACTATCTGAATCCCCCCTACATACTGGCAGGGAGATCTGCAGGGTTCTTGAGGTATAGTTGCTTAGAGTAACCTGAGAATATGGATGGTCCCAATCTGGGCAGTCCTCCCACTTAGTCTGCTTACACTCTGAGATACCTATATAGATCCCCGGACAGGCGGAAGTAAATGGCACACCATATAGTGATGAACATGCCTCATGCAAAAAGTGTCCCTCTGGTTAGATGGAAACTAATCTATTAGATTTTCCAGGCTAAAAACACACTTCTCCTCTTCAACTGCCCACTTATATTAGGCAGGATACCACGGCTGCAAACGTGGTTTCTGGCATCACTACCGAACACATCTTATGGCCCAATGGTTTAGAAAGAATATTTTGATCGGATTATAAATTTTAGTTCAGTGTAGTTAAAGATTGAAAGGAATTTGGCCCTTTCAAAGATTCCTTCAGTGATCTTTACTGGTGTTTAAGTAGCCAAAACAATGTAACCTGCCTTGATAAAGCAGCTGATGGCGATTTTGATGTTCCAAGTGGTTTGCGAAGAGTACTTGTAGCACAGTACTTTGGCTACTTAAAGAAATGCATACTTTATGGTTAGCATGACTGAGACAATAATGATCTCACATAATTTTCTATAACCAGGGTGCAACTTCTGGAGGATGCACTGCCCACACATCTCAAAACTGAAGACAGATTGGGCAAGGAATCCACAGGGCGTATCTGTTACCCCCTTTAAAAGTATTCTCTAATTTATAGTTGGGTACAGGGGCTCTAAGTCGGGTATGTTGAAGTGTTTGCAGGATTTCACTTGGGAATTTTAATACTCACACAGACAAAAAAAACATACATAAACACTGTCGGTTTTCAAGGTCTTAAAAATTGTTATTTTACAAAACCATGAGTTTTGAATACCCATAACAGTTCCTTAAGCCCCCTTCATGCCCTGCTTCTCATATAATGTATTTTCACAAGATATGCCAGCGTGATTGTTGGAAAATCTGAAGCTCGCACCTCCCAGTCTTACTGACCAAGCTATGCCTATGGGAATTTAAAGTGATGATCTTTCAACCTCAAAGTACTGTTCATTAACTATGTATGTCCGAAGATGAGTTGCTCATTTAAAAGTCATGCACATCTTTCAGACCTTATTTACAAAGATGCTTGAAGTCTTCTGGAGCTCTAACTTGGAATATTTAGATCTTCTGGATCCAAAGCACATGTGAGATAGCCAGTCGTTCCCTACATCTATCGGGTTAAGGAAACATAGCAAGTCATGGATTTACTGGATCCTAATCTGCGAATACCAGAATCAAGGAGAACGGGGGAATCTCTTTTTGGGGATCAAACAGATTGCTCCATCTCATCTTCCTGCCCTGACCTTTAAATGAAGAAGAAATGGCAGTGAATGGGAGCAGTGTCTGTGAAGTGTGACTCAGCATAGGTACAAAGAAATAAAATTAATCTTCCCATCCGTTCAAGAAACTAAGGGAAATAGCATGAGCTGCCTAAAACAGCACACCCGGGGAAAAAGGGAAGTGCTCCTGCAATCCCTCCACTACCTACATGCATCCATTCAAATGCGAAGCTAGGACCATTCAACAGAAACAAGGAAAGATACACA
Organism: Calotriton arnoldi; assembly: GCA_963921515.1. Taxonomy (NCBI): domain Eukaryota; kingdom Metazoa; phylum Chordata; class Amphibia; order Caudata; family Salamandridae; genus Calotriton; species Calotriton arnoldi. The sequence goes on from CAWUFW010007786.1 coordinate 721,978, forward strand.
GTCACAGAGCTGCTAATGAAGTTGATAAAAAGTAAAGATATCTTAAGTGCCTGGATATAGCTTCCGCAGCTTCAATGTAAGATGTGCAAGCAGGAATATGATTAAACCCATCTGGAGGGCCAGTGTTTCTCGCTCTCTCTAAAAGGGTAAGATGTTGTCAGTGGGGGGTCAAAAATTACAAGCAAAGATAAAGTTATCTGGGAATGTTGCTGAAGGATGTGAGTCTCCTACACACCTCAATTATCATTTATGAGGAGATGATGACCTACTTCCATAAATCAGAACCATTGTATAAAAAACATAAAATTCAGACAAAAAAGACAAAGCGAAACAAGACTCCAGCAAAAAACTGCCAGAAACAGTAGGAGGAATATTTCAGCTCTCCCAAAATACTCACCCCCATAATACTGAACTAACCACTTTGCTTATGACATTTGCGGTACAGTAAAATTGACTGCAGTTCCACCAAAGTCCTGACCTGAGAAAAGGTTGTTCTGTGGGATGTTGATCATGTCCACAGCTTCATAGCCTAATGCTGAACAAACATCTCTTTTTTTGTCAATATATTTGGCCAATCGTACTAGACTTTGATTTTTGTGTTGTAAAGGTATGCCACTACATTTTTTTAAATATTTGCTGAGAAGTACTGTGGTTGTCCGTCATCAGGAGGTGGTGCAAACATGAAAATTTGGAAATATTGCCATCTGTGCCAACACACTTTCATTTATCCAATTATTTATTATGTTCCCTTCCCACAGTGTGCGGATGCTTTAAAATGTGCCGCTGCTGGGAATTACCCTGTTCTGGTAAGGCCGCATCAGGAAAGTGTGAATTCAACTGTAAAACAAGGCAATTTTTGCAATTTCACCCACGCTCTGGTACACTGCAGTCTGCCATAAATTCTATCTTGATGGCCCTAAAGTCAGTCAGCACAGACTGCAGTGGTCCTCGTACTGCTGGTTAATTGAGATAGTATGGTTGCATCTGCATATTACCAGGCACATGTCAACATATCATCTGCCTCTGCTTCACCCTATCATTCATTCTTGAGTTGCTCCTTTTCATGACCATATGTAGCAAGTTTACAAAGGGACCTTATGCCAGTGTGAAAAAATAAGATCCACCACACTATTGTGAGGAAAAACACAGTCATATCCATGTTGTAGTGGGCCACTCAGATCTCGGGACTTAGTGACACTGCACCTGCTTCACTAATGATATCAGAGCCCCATCTATGCCAGTAGATACTTATCACTCAAATGACTGACATCTCGACTTCGTTTACTTTGCCAGATGAGTCAATCCATCATAAAGTCATGACATTTTTTACATACTATTTGCTTCACATTTTTGAAATTGGTAATGCCTACTTTTCCTCTTTGCTTTTCTTGCATTTGAAATACTCCATAGTGGAATAACCATCATTCTTTTGCTACCCTCAATGCTATATATATATTTTCTTTTAAATGTACTATCAGGGGGACGGCTCTTGCTTTATACAACTTAGGTCCTAATGACGAGTTCAAACTCATGGTGGATTTGCGGTGGTGGTCAGGGGCCGCCGCACCAGTGGTCTGACCGCTGCATTACAACTACATCGGTCGGGCCTCCAAATGACCACAGCAATCGGTTCCCTGGCGTCTGGCGTGGCAGTCAGAGGTGCGCAATATGCTGGCAGTGCCGCTGTGGCACTGCCAAGCATATTACGAGTTTTCTTCACCTCCAGGAAGTTCTGGTGGAGAGGAAACAAATGTTGCCTCCGGGCCTTTGGGTGCTTGCAGGGGGGCACATCGTGTGTACCCCTGTGTGCATGCACCCCCTTTCCTGCACAGCATGGACTTAACACTCCATGCTGAGCAGGAAAGGACTTTGACATTCCCATGGCGGTGCCTTTTACAAAGGCACCACCATGGGACCGCCAAAGGACCGCCCGCCAGACAATGAGAAACCCTCATAATCTGGAGGACGGCCGAAGGTCGAGTTTGGCGGTGTGGGAGCGGTCCGTGGCATGCTGCCCCACACCCCCACAGCCAAACTCATATCCAGGCTGTTCCTTTTTTAATTGTAATTTAAATGAAAAGCTCTCATTAACAAAATAGAGTTGCATTCATCTGTAGCTGATATTTCAACTGGGTTCCACATTCTAACTAGGATCAGGCAAAAATGTATAGATGCTCATAAAAGTTCAAAATGTTCCATCATTTGAAAATTCACATTGTGCAATTTTATGTCATTTTTTCCAGTGAGAAAATGGTCTGAGGACAAAGTGGCTTGATGAGAATTGTTTTTGTTGACCAATCTACTGCAAGCAGTTTATATGATTTTTTTGTACAAGGTATAAACTCACATGAAATTTCAAATAAGATGACCGCAAACCACATGTTATATCATAAGCAGAATATTTACTAAATTGTGAAGAAAACATTACCTGCTTCTGTGCATCCTTAGTTCTAGCCTGCATGCTACAGAATGTAGAAAACTATAGTGAGTACTCATCACTATTTTAAAAACTGACTGCCCTTTCTTAAACAAAGATTTGGACCTGAAATTTAGAAGTGAAAATGCTGTAAATCACCTTACACCACCTTAAGTTCTACTTATAGGAAACATCAGCTGTTTTTATTTATTTTGAAAAGCATCCCACAATAGGATTGGAAATGGGGCCAGTGTCTACTTTCAGAGTTGCTCAATATTGCTCCGCATTTAACCTAGCAAGTAAACTAATAGGCAACACTGGCTTATCTCTGCAACTGCTCCCCTGACCAAGAATGTGGTATCTCTAAGTATCTAAACACTTTCCACAGTTTTTATACTATGCATCACTCAGGCAACCTCCACAATCCTTGTCAGGGTGAACCACAAAAGTTACTAAATTACCCTGTCCTTAACCCTCTAGTAGCTGGACACAAAAGCAGTCAGGCTGAACTTAGAGGCAATATATGAATGAAGTGAAAACAACAGACACGAAAAATCACAAACCAATTTAGAAAAATGGAGTAAATTTTAATAAATTAAATGATACCAGAAGGACACAAATCCAATGAATAGAACCAAAGATACTCAAATAAAATTTTCTATGGAAAATAATGCCTAAAAGCAGAAAGCACCACTTGCGGTCATCTGGTTGCACTAGAACCGGGGGAAATTCACAAGTTCAGGATGACCACAATGGAGTGCGGGTCAGATACAGGGACCAGGTTACTCCCTCTGAAGAGTTACGTTCTGGGATCGGTGCAAAGCGAATTTTGTGATGGATGAGGCTGCAAGTAGCAGGTAGAGCTAGGTGGATGGTCGTCGCTGTAGGGTGAATACCAGGCTGAGCATCAAGGGCTGTTATTGCTGTAGCACAAAGAGGCAGTCAGGCGTTGCAGATGGTCGTTGCTGTAGTTTTGTGTTGGCGGTCGCTGTTGCCTGTTGTTGTTGTACTGCAAAATGTAGCTCTCACATTGCTGGTCATCACTGGTGGTCACAGTAGCACGAAGAGCAGGTCTTACCAGAGTGTTGGCCGTTGTTGCAGACTGTAGAGTCATGCCATGAACTAGCCCGTTCTCAGTCTCAAGGAGCCCAAGTGTCAGGATTTTCACCTTTTCTTCCAGAGGACTACACTTTAATACCAGCCAGTGGTCCGGGACCTGGGGAGGTACCTTTTGGGGATAAGGGGCTTACTTCAGCAGAACCTAGCAGGGCTCAGGCAGGCCCAGTTGCAGAAGGTCAGCTGAGACGTTGCAAGGATGTCTCAAGAGCTTGTTCTGTCCCTGTAGCTCACATAGGAGGTCAACCAACTGATGACCCTTGGAGTCACTCTGGGTAGACTAGAATGAATGTAGCTAAATCCAATCTTCCTTCTCATACAGCAAGGCAGTCCTCAAGCAGAAGGGCAATCCTATGGCAGCATGGCAGGCCTCGTTCTGTAACTTCTACAGGTCCAGGAATGTTCATAAGAGTGGCTCTGGAGGTCCAATATGTATACCTGGTGCCAGTCTTTTGTGGGGGAACTCCCTGTGTCAACCCTGACTACTGGTTCTGGAAAGTTCTTCTCATTCACCTGTCAAGGTTCCAAACTTTGTGGACTGACAAAAGGCAGGACAGGCCTGGTGTCAGACTCCCTAGTGTGTAGAGGAGGCAAAGCCCTTTGAAGTGTAAAGGGAGGGGCTGGATGCAGTCCCTCCTCAGTCATCCTGCCAGGATAGCCAAACCTGTCCACACCTAAGCCTCATTTGAGTCACTGTCTGGAAGGAATACACAAATCCCAACAGCAGAGTCATTCACAGTCATGTGACCCAAGACACAGGGTGAAGGCAAACATGGTTTATGACTTAAAATCTGACTTTACTATTAAAGAGGATTTTAAATTGTAATGCATTTGAGCCTGAACAGCACACCTCTATCTGCTACCAATCCAAATTTGGCACTTATTAAATGTAATAAGGAAACCCAGGGTTAGTCAATGGGAGAGATAGGCCTTACAACAGTAAAAAAAGACTTTAGCAGTTTTTTACTGCCAGAAAATGTAAAACCTAAGTAAACATGTCCTACCTTTTACACACAATGCACCCTGACCTATGAGCCTTTAGGGCTTACATTAGAGGTGACTTATTAGTATTGAAATTAATGTTTAGGCCTGGCAAAATATTTATTATGCCAGATCGAAATGGCAGTTTTAAAAATGCACAACAGGCTGCAGTGGCAGACCCGAGACATGTTTTCCAGCGCTACTGAAGCTGAACTGGGTGTCACAATCAGGGCTGCAGGCCCACTAGTTGCATTTATTTGTCAGGCCCTAGGTAAATGTAGTACCATGTATTAGGGTCTTACAAGTAAATTAAATATGCCAATAAGGTGTTGGTCAATTTTACTATGTTTGAAGGAAAGAGCCCAAGCACTTTAGCACTGGTTAGCAGTGGAAAAGTGCACAGAGTACTAAAGTCAACTAAAGCAAATTCAGCAAAACAGGGGAGGAGAAGGTAAAATGTTTGGAGGAATAGCAAGCAAAGGATGTCAGGTCTAACAAAAACCAAGAGAGAATATGAAAAAAGAGAATGACATGAAGATTCTCATGCTGAGTATTCCAAAAGCAACCAAGGGTCACTATCATTCCCTCTGAATTAAAATGTTAGCATATATATGGGAATTATTGCTGATGTGATGTGCTCAGAGAGTGATCACTAGATGATTCCCTAACAATACTAAATCAAAATCCCTTTACCTGAAGGTAAGCCCATTTGTGACATAAGGAAACAAACCTAAGTACCTGTTGAATTATGGGCTGGTCCCTTAGGTCCTCATTAGAAGTTGCTTGGAGTTTTGTGCAGGGGTATCTGTGCAATGATACTTAACAGGACACCTGTACTTAAATCCAGTCATTATTACTTTGTGTCCCTGAAATGGAGATTAAACATTTGGAATTACGGGTTCTTTTCGGCTCATTTTCACCAGTTTGTTGGACAAATCCACTGGCATTTACCACCTCCAATTAGCAGTAGGTAAATGTCAGCAGGGTCCGCTGTAGGCTGGACGGTGGGGCATGGATTTCAGGGTGATGGAAGGCTATGTTCCGGCCAGAGGAACATTTTTTTCTCTCCTCATGGTGTCACAAGAGGCCTTCCGGTGGGGGCAGTGTTTTGCCTCTGTTTGAAGTACTTGCTTATGTCCAGGAAAAGTTTAATGAGATGTGGGAATGCAAAGAATAGACTAGGATCAGTGTTTTCAGACCCTGTACCTCCAGGTCCAAACACAGTTCACAATTCTTAGTATGGCAGAACGGCATCCCCTACTAGACATTCTGCTCTTTCATACTTGTAATGAAACCCTTAGTGTACACCCCCAGCAGTACGATGGTGTTTTTCCACACATTGGATAATATCATTGCCAATGTCTCTACTTCCACTAATAAATATGAGTTTAAAATTTGGAAAGAAGCCACAATATTTCCAGGTTTTAAAAATATCAAGCAGATAGGATCTGGCATTCCATCGGCATGTGCCACTCAGGAGTCTCAAAAGAAAGTTTTTGTTTCTCTTTTATTTGATATATAATAGGTGTGACTTGAAGAAAAAGTTAAATTCTCTCAGGAAACAAGTGCCAATAGTTGGCCAGGCTATATCCTTCTGTCCTAAAAATATGCCACATCTAAAAATGCAACCCTCTTATTTAGGCTTAACAGTCCTTAGAGCAGTATTTGGTGCAATTGCCAGATGCAGTCAATTTTAACATAAAGCTGTACTATGATAAATCATGTGAAGTGAGATATGTTTAATATTCACACCTGGGTATTTGCTACCTTTGCACAGTCTGATATCACTACGCCCACATTACCTAGTCTTCCTCAGTGGATTAAAATCACTTCTTGCAGGCAATATAACTCGTGGTCTTGGAATCCTATCTTATGTCCCCTTCCTTCCTTGCTACATTGATCTACCAAGCCACATACTTCCTAATTCAACACAATGAAACACAACAATCTCAACATTTTATCCTTAAACACCAAAAGCTTAAGTGATCCTGTTAAGAGATGGAAAATCATAGAGTATTGTCACAGATTGAAGGGCGACATAATCTTACTACAAGAAACCAGAATTGACTTTCAAGAAAATATAAAAATGTATGCCTCTTGAATGGCTAAATCCATTCACTCTCAAGCAGTACACAAGAAAAATGGGATAATAGCGATCATTTCAAGATTGTATGGGATTTTAATTCTGACTCACATGCATTTGACAGTAATGGGAGATGGCTGATAGTTAAAGCTAAATAAAATGATAAAATGTTCTACATTATGAATATGTATGCTCCAACAGACAACTCTTTTGAGTTTTGGAAATCTTTAAACAAACCCCTATTTGAGCTTCCAAAGGACTCTCAGATCATACTATGAGGTGATTTCATTATCCCTATGGATGGATCTTGGATAGACTATCGAAAACCAAATTCATAGTCTCCAAATCTCACTCCCAGATGAGGAAAGATTGTGAAGACCATAATCTCATAGACATACAGCGATAATACAATTGAACAGGCAGTGACTATACGTTTTATTCCAATCCACAGCATACTTTTTCTACAATTGATTATAAACTAGTTGACAAAAATCTAGTACCCTGGAGCTCCAGCCCCAGGATAGAGCCAATAGTTGCCTCTGTTAATGCATGTATATCCCTGAAAGTCGAGGTAGGTGGGAGCTATGGAGACTTACTGACTCCTTAATAGATGATCCAACCACTATATTCTCAAGGCAATCACCCAGCATCTAGAGAAAAATAGTTCCTCAATGACCTCTCCGGTAGTTAGTTGAGACACACTAAAAGCTGCCCTAAGAGGAACTATAACACCTGATGTCAATCAAAACAGATCTGTAAATAAAAAGCTTTGAGAACTGGAAAATGACATTAAAAACGTAGGAAACACCTTCAGACACTCTAAGGGCTCAGCCCTCTTACAAAAGTTATTTTCCCTCCAATACGAACAAAACAAAATCTTGAGCAAAAGAGCACACAAATGGATTGATATAAATAGAGCCGAAAAAGCTTGCATAATAAACAGGGTGAGAAAACACTTAGAAAATTACCTTAAATACACTAAAAGCAAATAAACAATTTATATAGCTAGAAATAAAAGTGGGGAAGTCCTTACCTCAACAGAAAACAACTCAAGTAATTTCAAGACTTCTCCTCCAACCTATACAATTGAAGCCAGGACATATCTATCAAGGCATGCAAATCCTATGTCGACAATATGCCCATCGCAAGCATTGAGGCTGCTGAGTACACCTCCCTCAACAAACCAATCAAAAAGGAAGACATTACAGAGGCCATCCGAAAACTCAAATCAGGGAAAGCGTCCGGACCATGTCTCTACACTGGCTCTTTTTATAAATCATTCACTAATGTACTTCTTGACCTTCTGAGGTGACTCTTCAAACATTGTGTCAGAGAAGGCACCATATCTGGTACAGCAACCAATGCTATCACAGTGGCCATACCAAAAGAAGAGAAAGACCACATGGATACTAAGACCTATAGACCTATATCACTAATTAACATTGACTGCAAGCTTTATGTAAAATATTTAGCTTGAAGATTGGAAAAAGTCACACAAAAATTAACACACCCAATCAGGACCGGCTTCCTTAAAGGGAGGCTAGCAGCAGTTAACATAAGACTATTCTTCTATGTGATTGATAGAACCAAAAATCTAAACTCACCTACAGATGCCTAAGTCGGATGTAGAGAAGGCCTTTGACAAAGTCTCTTGGACCTTCTTACATGTGATCCTGCTAAGACTGGGCCTAAGATTTAATCTGCACAGTAATGGCACTTTACTCCCCCAGAAGCAAGGGTAAGAATTAATGGTCATCTCTCAAGCCTAATTAAACTATCCCAGGGTACTAGGCAGGGATGCTCTCTATCCCCCTTGTACTTCCTCCTAACGTAACAGCCTTTACTGATAGCACTCAAGAACATCTCCAATATTAAAGGAATACCATTTTCTAGTGGTAGATGACTTATAGCAGCCTATGCAGATGATGTCCTCTTAGTCACAGAAGATGCAGACAGAGCTATTTCAGAGATTATGGCTGAAATTGCAAAATACTCTGCTGTGTCTGGCTACTCACGAAACACAGAGAAAAACAAGGTATTCCCACTAATAGTTCATTGCACTTCTACAATAATATGGAATTCAGGGTCAAAATGGCAGTCCAACTTAATAAAATATCTCAATCTATCTTCTATCAATGATCTTAAAACCTTGTTGACAATTAAATAAAATAATAGACTATCCAAAATCAAGGACATGATAAACACTTGGTCCCCTAAATATAACACATGGTGGGGAAGCACTGAAACAAACAAAATGATGATTGCTCCCCTGGCAAATGTTCTAACAGCCAAACATGCTCCCATTCAATCTCTCCACATCTTTTTTTCAAATCAATTGAAATGTTGATTCCTGATTTTTTGTAGCAAAATAAGAAAGCTAGGATATGCCTAGACAAACTCAAACTGAGTAAATCTAAAGGGGGCTTTTATCTCCTGGATTACCAAAAATATCAACTGACTTTCGTAGATTCCCAAGATTCTTGGTGGTTGCTACAAGATTTAAAAATTCTCCCTCATGGCTGCAAATAACCCCCCAGGTATTGTATCTGCTAAACTTATACTCCACCTTAACAATTAATCATGCTACAAGGCTGCCCATTGAACATTCTCAACTCATACTACAAAGCACTTCAAATGCCCTGAATCATCTAAAAAAAGAAACCGAGTAACAAAATGTCAGGTTTAGTAATGGCCTCGCTTTGGTACAATAAGCATGTCATAATTCTGGGAATCCTGGACTAAGAGGGGATATTAACTTTATCAAAGACCTCGGCACCAAGGATAACCCCAGACTCTTTTCTGACTTAAAAGCTAACTTTGACTTACAAGACATGGACTTTTACAACTTTTTGAAACTCAAATCTGCTCTCAGGAAACTAGCGTGCCCTCATGCACCCGACCTCCCCATCATACTCCACAAAGTTTAAGACCAGGAACAGGCAGCATCTAAAATATACAAGACTCTTGCACCTCCACAAATTACCTAGTAAAACGGATAATGAAAACATGGGACACACAAAATTCCACATGCCATAATCCCATATTTCCTGATTTAATTTAAGAAAGAGTCTGGCTAGCTCCTTTTACTGCACAAATCACTGCAGCAGTGGCCCAAGCCCGCTTCTGGTCCATACACAACACATACTGGACACCTGCCAGACTGCACAAATTGGGTCTACTCAAGAACAACTTATGCTGGAATGCGACACCACACAGGGCGATACAGAACCTAAGCTTTACACTTGAAGAATTCTGTATCCCCTCTGGGTCCACATAGGGGACCTAATTCTGGACATGTTCAAGATTCAACTCCAATTGTACTTGCCTACAATTGCTATTGTGATCTCTGCCTACCCTGGCCTGTTAAATCTATCTCCTTCAGATCTGCTTCTTTTAGACCAATTGCTGACCCTAGGTGTCAAAGTAATACTATCAGAGTGGAAAACCAAAACCCTGATTTCATTTAAGAAATTGCAGCATTACATTCTGCAAATCACTCTCATTATACAGGCCAAGGAACCTGGGGGATAGTTTTGACAAATGCTTACAGAAAAGTAAACCCCCGTAGAATACACGTGTTCACTTTTTATGTGATCAGCCACAACATATACAGCATCATGATCATGTGCCCAACCCATCATAATCTTGAACTATGTGCACCTTATCTTGTAATAAGCAAGAATGCGCATCTTTTCATCACTCAGTACAATGCAGATGACTGACCATCCCTATTAGGCGGACATTTAATTCTTACCCGACGTACATATTCCCCTTCTCTACCTCCACCAGTCCTCCCTGGACTGTGCTCCTCCCTTTCTTCCCTTTCCTCCACCACTCTATCTCTCCTTACCTTCTTCTTTCTCACTCTATCACATCTACTTCACCCCTTTTTCAGAAATTTCAGGATTGTGGTCACCAAGATGTACTTTGGTGCTCCTATTAGCTTCTGCAAAAACCACAATTGATGGACAGAATGAAGAACAATGTCATACATTCACCCCCAGTACAGAGATCTGGGCCTAAATCCATAGTTTTTTTGCTCACCATGCCATTCCAGTTTGAACCCAGCCATATGCAAATCAGTCTTGACCCTGTGCCCAATGGGAACAGTCCAGCCCGAACTGCCAGGCCAGGTCCTCCCTGGACTGGAAATAAGCATCATAGGACCGGTTTTGGTGTTTCACCCCTCATCAGCCAGCATAGCTTGACTCCAGTGGCATGGAGAGCACGGGACCAACGTCTGGGCATACCCGTCCCACTCGGGGTGACAAATGCAAAAACAACAATTGATAGACAGAATGCAGAACAATGTCATACATTCACCCCAGTACAGAGATCTGGGCCTAAATCCATCGTTTTGTTGCTCACCATGCCATTCAGGTTTGAACCCAGCCATATGCAAATCAGTCTTGACCCTGTGCCCAATGGGAACAGTCCAGCCGGAACTGCCAGGCCAGGTCCTCCCTGGACTGGAAACAAGCATCATAGGACCGGTTTCGGGGTTTCACCCCTCATCAGCCAGGATAGCTTGACTCCAGTGGCATGGAGAGCACGGGACCCACGTCGGTCTGGACTGTTCCCATGAGGCACAGGGTCAAGACTGATTTGCATATGGCTGGGTCCAAACCGGGGTGGCGTAGTGGGCAAAAGGACGATGGATTTAACCCAGATTTCTTGACTGGGGGAGAATGTTTGAATCATTCAGCATTCCGTCCATCATTTGTTGCAGTTACACCCTATCAGCTTCTGAACACCAGGTGTTTTCGAGACTTTTACACTACAAGATCCCATCTTTACACTGTCACCATGCTTTGCTTCGAGACCTACACGTCAGTGAATATATCCAAGATCTCGTTCTTCAGTTCATAATTTAGGGCCTTGGATACATGAGAATTTTGGATTGGCCAATCCTGCAGACACTCTATAATCTGTCAGGCTAGGCGTGGATTATTGTACATTCATAGCATATACTTTTAATCCTGTTTTGTCTATGATGCTGTGTTCTTTCTTGCAAAAACTTTTAAAAAGTTTGGAAAAGAAACTGGATTAAACATTTTCCTAACATTTTACTTTGGATCATTTTAATACTGGATAGATGTTGGCAATATATTTTTCTTGCAACAAATTTGCGAGAAAATGTACATTTTAATTTTTTTTAAAACATGCAGAAAACCTTACAAACAATGAATTTTAGTCATAGTTTTAACACGATTTAAGTGAAGTTTGGGAGAAAAGTATTAAACAATTTTGTTCACCTCTAATAAACATAAATGGATTTGTGAGAGGCATTATAATTGAACGTTACATTAAGTAACCTGGAAATCAAGCATGTGTGTAACTCTCGGTGAGCAGACAAAATGCGCGTAAGAGCTTTCTTCAGAGCGAATATTATTTTATTAATCGTAATCGTTATTAATATTATTGACATCTGCTAGAAGCTTAACGTGATAAATATTTTTTACCGCCAAAGTTGTGTAAATTACTTTTTTCATTTGTATAGTCACAAGGAAGGAGTGGGGGCTGGGTTTCGATTTTCTTACATTTAGGTGATCTAACTTCAGAATTTTTAATTCAATAATAGTCACAAAGCTCTTCAAACTGTAGAAGGAATCCGCTGGGGAATAGTTTCACGACACTTAAAATGCATTTCTGAAAAACACTCCAGGAATTAGTTGGTAGACATTTAAAATAACGTTCCTGGTGTTAGTATTCAGAACACTGGGGAGATTTCTGTGAAAATGTGATATGAATGTGTTGGCCTGGTAAGTATAAGCACGTACAGACTCCTACCATTGCCATTCGAGATGGGAAAGTAAGGTCAGAGTAGAGTGGAAATTGTAATATCAGTGTCTCCATCACAGGAACAATTTGTCTTCAGCTGTTTTAGTATCCTTAGAGAAAGATGAAGTGTAGTAAATGATGGTCATTTTCTCTGCTTGAAGATTAAAGGCCAAAATTCCCCGAGATTGTCTGTCCCACAAGGTAATTCCCTAAAAAACAATGGGGCATATTCTCAAGGACTCATCGCCGAGTTAACGGCACTTTAGCGCAGCAAAAGTGGCGAAAGAATTATCGCCCCATTCACAAGCTGGTGCAAACTCCCCACATCGCCAGAATACCAGCGATAGCTGCCGCAAAAAACATCGCCACGGATGAGAGAGACAGCTAACGCTAATGATATGCAGAGTAGGCGTTCCCGTGCAAAAACACACGAAAACACCACTTCGCGAGATTCTCAACGACCACACAGATCTGCGATGCGACCCAAAAACAGGCGATATGGCGCATTAGCAGCAGGGATTTAACACCTGCCTTCTGCTGGTGCTAAGCAGGACGACTACCTGCAGTATGAAAGGGAGCCCAGCCCAGAGCCACATCTGAAGACCCACAGATGCCATGGAGACAATGAACATGCAGCCCGGAGACCCAAGAGGGCCACAACACCCACCGCCACCACCCCAGGACCACCCCCTCCTCCGAACCCCCGGGACTACCACCGAGGCAGCGTAGGACAAGACAGCGGACCTTCTGAAAATGTCATGGCCCCTCAGCCACACAAGTGCAGAATGTGGGGAGAGGTGGGAACCAAGTATGTGTGAAGGAGGCAACTCACCCATGAAGAAGAATGTACACAATGCCAAGTGTGGCGGTGATGTGCTGGACAGACCACAGAATGCAGAGCACAGACATGTCCATGTGGATATATACTGCTGGTGTGTGTAGTGTTGTGGACAGTGGACGCAACCATGTCACCTCAGGCAGTGGGGAAGACCTTGGACATGTAGCTGTGCCGTCCCCCCCTGTAAGCGTAAGCGCAGTGGGCTGGGCTGGCCACGCACCCGCCGAGCGCTCCGGGTGCCACTAACTCAGTGCACCACAAGTCATCGTCACGTGGCTGTGTGCCCATACTGACCGCTGCCTCCGGCCTATACTGCGGTCAACAGGGCTCGCAAACCAAATCCAATCCTGACATGCAAGGACACGCCATCATCGCTGGCTGCACACCCGCCACCACCGCCAGGACCACCTCCAACCAACAACTGCCAGAGTCGGAGGAGTCTCACAGCCAGCCTATCTAAGCCGCTCACACCTGTCTTGGATGCCATCATCAGCTTGATACCCTGCTCAGCTCTTTAGGTGCCACTAACTCAGTGCACCACAACACATGGACCCTTCATGATTGAGTTTTATGCTGTGGACAGCTGACGCAACAATGTCACCTCAGGCAGTGGGGAAGAACTGGGACGATGATGATGAAGATGAGGCAGGTGTATCACACCCACTGCAGCTGCAGGGAGGAATATCCCGAAGGGACCAAATCATTAACAATTCCTTCACATGAGCACGCTCAGCTCTGGTGCCCCTACCTCAGTGCACTGCAAGTCATGGACCCTTTATGATTGAATCTGTGTGTGGATCCGATGATCACTGTTCTAGTTGTTGCCAGCACCAACCACTCCCTGAGGGCTGGCTTACACTCACCCCACACCCATCCAGCACAGGCATCACTGGACATGTGACCCTGGTAATAAAAAGTGGCCGGGCGCACGTGCCCATAGCCAGTTCAACTATCTATCTAAGTGTGTCCGTGTGGTCATTATGTATGCATGATGGGCCAGGGCCCTACCACATTACATTGTGCTGTGGACAGCAGACGCAACCATGTCACCTCAGGCAGTGGGTACGACCTTGGACACGTAGCTTTGTCCCCCCCCCTGTAAGCGTAAGCAGAGTGGGCTGGGCCGGCGTACGCCAAGCCAGCATAGGGGTGTGAAGGATTTCCCCGGGGCTCTGGGCGTGGTTCAGTTCTGGCCTGGACAAGGAAGTAACTAATGCATGAGTCTCTGTTGTAGTGTCGGCGCCACCCTGTCCGCAATCGACAATGTTGCAATGTAGCATGCACCCGGAGGGCGGGCTCGCACGAATGGGGAAATGAAGGAGCGCAAGACCGCTCGGGGTCTTGGCTCATACATGCCGAGTGTTGTGTGTATCTGTATTGCCGCAGCATGAGCCAAATGCCTAGCCTTAATCGCAGCGCGAGTTCAGCCCGGCATGAACTTTACGTCTGTGTCCGCCCTATCCTTCTCACAAGCCTACACTCACGTGTCCGCCCACCTCCAACGGCCAACATCACAGTGTCGTTGTCAGGCTTGTGGACATGCGCAGACAGGCATGACAATGGTGTGCAGTAGGAGTGCCAGTGATGCAACCGCGCAGCGCACACAAGTAAATAGGCTCGGGGGAGGGAGGAGCAGCTGTGAGGCAACGTTACACACAGTGATGCCGCTCATTTGCCACATGCAAGACATGTTGAACATGAATCCCAAAGTCGCACACATCCCACCCCACCCCCAACAAGCCACTTCACAGTACCTGAATGCAAGCAGATGAGAAACTAACATTAGGTATGAATGCTCCTTTGTCTGAGCTATCAGGCGGAAGCACATCTGCACCTCCGACCTCGGAATTGCATGTGCCCAGCACCCCCTGACAGATACTATGGCAGCTGATGACGACTCCCACACTACGCACAGCCCGACGAAAGACCAATGTATACACACCCCACACACAGAAGTCCTTGCTCGAAGTTATCTTGCATGGAATGGCCTTCACATTTACTTCTACATTAACCCAGGCGTACAACCGTTGCTCACTAAAACAACTCATTGCTCCGAGCTGTGGCATTTCATCCACAGAACTGGCGCAGGTCAGAACAGTGCCGCTTCAACCAGAGCCACTAACGCAATGGCAGACCATCACGGACACTTGCACAACCCCTGTCACGTGGAACTCTACCGTGCACGTATGCTGCATTTACTAGGGGCACTGCCATTGGTAGTGCTGCGGATCAGTTACCGGCTGAGCTTCCGCCTTGCCAACGTCACCTGCGTGCAGCCTGTGTTGCATTGTCGCTCGTGCATATTAGAGTGGTCCATGGATGTCTGCCTATCCAACAGGACGGTAGCCAAACTGGATTTCGACATGTGTGTGCGCCCCCTGTTGTCCCACGACCATGAGTGTCACTGTGACACCCGTCTATGGGATGCCTGGATACTTGGCATACATGCTGGCGGCTGGACCTGGGAGATTGCAGAACTCCTCGTGTGCAGTGAGCAAATTGAGCCGCTCCCCTATTGGGCTGTAGTGCTAATTGGTGAAAGGGGGTGGACGCAGCACATCTGTCCGGACCTGCTAATGGTTAGCCTCGCCGTCCTGTTCGATGAAGTCGACGACGACCTCATGTTGGAAATGATTGCCTACGAAGCTGCACTAGCTTTCATGGACGTATAACTACGTACCTGCAGACACAACAGTTTGGAACACATTGCACATGTCCCGACACCTTGTTGGAAGTTGGGGTTCTGGTCACATCTCCCACGACGACAGTGGACATGGCTGCATTCGCCTGGACTCCGAATACATGAGCGGACAACAACGCGGGTAAACACACACCTGTGAATGGTGCAGCACTCCCCCGGAGTGGACAGCGGCACTTGGCAATGTTCCACGTTCTGACATACTGCTGCATTGGTCTGCATGTTGTGGCACTTATCTTGGCCGTACTGACACGCATATGCTAATAAAGTCTACGCACCTTCACTTGTATTCAACTGTGATGAGTGTTGATTTGCATGACAATGTGTGTCTCACTGCCTATCTGGGTCACGGCCATACATGCATTACTGCACCATCAGGGATGTGGGGTTGTACTAGTACATTATCATCTCACAGTTTCCTGCTGTGCCACAAGCGAATGGCCATTTTCCACACACAAGCGGCAGCAGTTGTGTCCTCTGTTCTGTTGTGCTGGTGTTGCTGTTCGTTCAACATTGTTGTAAATGTTGCGGTGCTCTGGATCTTATGTGTGTGTGCTGCATTGTAGGTGAGTTGCCCCTTCAGCTCTGATTTGGCTGGCCCTTATGCCTTTCAGGCGGTGCGGCTTTCACTTCTGTGCTTATGCAGTGCTGTGATGTTGCAGACTTGGGTAAATTGGGCTCTTGGTTGGAGTTGTGACTCTTGGCCATGGTTTGTCTGCAGTTGTGCTCTACTTATTTGTGCATGTGTGCCGTTGTGCCCATCTCCCCCGGTCCCCCCAGTCCCTGGTGGTTACTCACCCTGTTGCTGTTATGTCGGGTCATGTTGAGAAGTGTCCGGTCCCCCAACTCCTGCCACCGTCTCCCCACTGATGACTGTGGACACCATTTCCTCCATCTCATCCAGCTCCTCCTGTGACGCTGGACTCCCACCTCCAGTCTGCATTGCTGCCTTCTGGTTGTCTGCAAGTTTCTGCTTGGTCTTGCGCTTCACATCAATCAATCAATCAGGGGTTTGTTTAAGCGCGACTACTCACCCGTAAGGGTCTCAAGGCGCTAGGGGGGAGGGGGGGGTGCGCAGGTTCCATCCATCAAGGAGGGGGTCTGTCGAAGAGCCAGGTTTTGAGGTTTCTTGCGAAGATGGGGAGCGATGTTGTCTGTCTGAGGTGGAGCGGAAGGGCGTTCCATGCTTTGGCCGCGAGGAAGGAGAAGGAGCGGCCTCCCGATCTGGTCTTTCTGGTGCGGGGGACCACGGCGTAGGAGAGCTGGGCTGATCGTAGGGTCCTTTGGGGTGCGTGGAATTTGAGTCGGCTGTTCAGGTATGCTGGTCCGGTGCCGTGGAGGGCCTTGTGTGCGTGGGTGAGCATCTTGAAGGTGATTCTCGCCTCGACAGGGAGCCAGTGGAGTGTGCGCAGGTGCTGGGAGATGTGGCAGTGTTTTGGCAGGTTGAGGACCAGTCTTGCGGCGGCGTTCTGGATGTTCTGTAGCTTGCGGGTGAGGTTTTTGTTTATTCCGGCGTAGAGTGCGTTGCCGTAGTCGAGTCTGCTGGTGACCAGGGCGTGAGTGACGGTCTTTCGGTGTTCGAGGGGATCCATTTGAAGGTCTTACGAAGGAGGCGGAGGGTGTGGAAGCAGGAAGACGAGACAGAGTTGATCTGGCGGTCCATTTTGAGCTCGGCGTCCAGGATGATTCCCAGGTTGCGTGCGTGGTCCGTGGGGGTTGGCGGGTTTCCGAGGGCGGGGGCCACCAGGTGTCGCTCCAGGCATCGGGGTTTGGGCCCATGATGAGTACTTCTGTTTTGTTGGTGTTTAGTTGTAGGCAGCTGTTTTTCATCCATTTGGCGACTGCTTCCATGCCTTCTCGAAAGTTGCGTCTGGCGGTGTTGGGCTCGTTGGATAGGGAGAGGATGAGCTGGGTGTCGTCTGCGTATGACACGATGTTGAGTCCGTAGGTTCTGACGATGGGGGCGAGTGGAGCCATGTAGACGTTGAAGAGCGTCGGGCTGAGGGAGGAGCCCTGGGGGACTCCGCAGGTGGTAGGTGTGGGGTCCGAGAGGAAAGGGGGAGTCTGACCCGCTGCGTCCTGCCGGAGAGGAAGGAGCAGATCCAGTCGAGGGCCTTGTCCTGGATTCCTGCATCGTAGAGTCTGCGTATAAGGGTGCGGTGGGAGACTGTGTTGAACGCCGCTGATAGGTCGAGGAGGATGAGGGCTACTGTTTCTCCTTTGTCCAGTAGGGTGCGGATGTCGTCTGTTGCGGCGAGGAGGGCGGTTTCCGTACTGTGGTTTTTTCTGAAGCCGGATTGGGAGGAGTCGAGGATGTTGTGTTCTTCAATGAATGTGGCGAGTTGGATGTTGATGGCTTTCTCGATGACTTTCGCTGGGAACGGGAGCAGGGAGATGGGTCTGTAGTTTTTGAGGTCGGTGGGGTCCGCTGAGGGTTTCTTTAGGAGGGGGTTGACCTCGGCGTGTTTCCAGTCGTCGGGGAACGAGGCGGTCGCCAGGGAGCGGTTGATGGTGTGGCGGAGCATGGGTGCGATGGTGTCGGCGGCTCTGTTGAAGATGTGGTGGGGGCAGGGGTCCGTGGGGGCCCCTGAGTGGATTGACTTCATTGTCTTCAGTGTGTCTTCGGTCGTGAGGGCTGTCCAGTCGTCAATCGCTGGTTTCCGGGTGTCGGGGGTGGTTGGTGAGGGTTCAGTGTGTTGGTTGTCTTCGTCGAAGTTGTCGTAGATGCTCTTGATTTTGTGGTGGAAAAAGGTGCTGAGTTTGTCGCAGAGGTCTTGTGAGGGAGGGATGTCGGTAGACTCGCTAGTGGGTTGGGCGAACTCCTTGATGATGCTGAAGAGTTCCTTGCTGTTGTGCGTGTGGGTGGAGATTCTGTCTTCAATCGCTTTTTTCCTCGTTTCTCTGATGAGTTGATGGTGGGCGTTGGTGGCGGCTCTGAAGTTGTCGTGGGCTTCTGTGGATTTGGTGTTCCTCCAGGCCTTTTCGAGGCGGCGGCATGTGCTTCTGGACTCTCGAAGTTCGGTGGTAAACCATCTGGCTTTCTTGGCGCGGGTATTGTTGTTTTTCTTGAGGGGGCTATGGTGTTGGTGCTGTCCGAGATCCATCTATGCAGGGTTCGGGCTGCGGTGTTGGGGTCGTCGTTTTCCACGATGGTTGGGGTGGAGTTGTTGAGTGAGGAGGTGAGCTGGTCGTCGGTGATTTTGGTCCAGTTTCTTCGTGGAAGCAGGTGCTGGTGTCTGTGGATGGTGGGTGTTCTGAAGGTGAAGTGGACGCAACGATGGTCGGACCATGGGAGTTCGGTGGTGTGGCTGAAGGTGATGGAGTTTCCTGTAGTGAAGAGGGGGTCGAGGGTGTGTCCTGCTGAGTGCGTGGGCTCGGTCACGATCTGGCGCAGTCCAATGTTGTGGAGGTTGTCCAGGAGGGATGTGGTGTTGGGGTCCAGTTGGTTGTCGAGGTGGAAGTTGAGGTCTCCCAGCAGGGTGTAGTTGGTGGATGCGATGGCCTGCGGGGAGCTAATGTCCATGATGGAGTTGGCGAAGGGTCCGCGGGGTCCAGGGGTCGGTAGATGAGGGTTCCTCGGAGGGTGGCGGTGGGGCTGGCCAGTATCTTGAAGTGAAGGTGTTCCATCAGTTCTGTGGGCTCGTCAGGGAGTGTGCTCAGGCGGAGGCTGGATTTGTGGACGATGGCGATTCCTCCTCCTGGGCGGGTGGGGCGGTCCTTCCTGGAGATCTTGTATCCTTGGGGGATGGCGATGGCGATGTCCGGTCCCGAGGTGGTGTTGGTCCAGGTTTCGGTGAAGAACGCTACGTCCGGGGTGGTGCTGTCGAGGAGGTCCCAGATTTCTGTGGCGTGTTTGTGGAGGGATCGGACGTTGAGGAGGATGCATTGCAGGGTCTTCGGTTCGGTTGTGTTCTTGTGGGCCGGTTGTGCTGGATCCGTGTTCTTGGCGGTGCTGCAGGTGTGCCGGCAGCGGTGACAGCTGAAGGGTCCGTGGGAGTCGGCTGGTGATGCTAGCTTGCAGTTGTTGTTGCGGCCTGGATTGAGTGCGTGGAGTGCTGCTGGGTCGTAGCGTTGGCGGGGCGGAGGTCCAGGGTTCCTGGCGCTGGTCGGGTCGCGGACGGGCGCAGACGGGCTTGCCTTTGACGCGCCTTCGGCGCGCCAGTGGCGCGCCCGCAGCTCGTGGCCGCCATTAAGTAGGGGTCGGGGAGGGCTGGACAGCTGGGAGGCGGGAGCGGGGAGGGGAGCTGGATTGGGCCTGTCGCGCTGGGGGGGAGGGGCCGCGGGGGCAGCAGCGGCGGGGAAAGGTAAAGGGAGGAAATAAGGGATAAAGAAAAAAGGGAAAATAGGCAGAAATAAGGCACAAAAGAGCAGAGATGCAGAAAGGTGAAAGATAAAAGAGGGTAGAAAAACGAGTGAAAACTAGTGAAAGGGCAGAGCGAGAGGAAGGGAAAATGAGCAGAAATAAGGCACAAAAGAGCAGAGATGCAGAAAAGTGCAGAAAGGTGAAAGATAAAAGAGGGTAGAAAAGCGAGTGAAAACAAGTGAAAGGGCAGAGCGAGAGGAAGGGAAAATGAGCAGAAATAAGGCACAAAAGAGCAGAGATGCAGAAAAGTGCAGAAAGGTGAAAGATAAAAGGTAGAAAAACGAGTGAAAGAGCAGAGTTAGAGGAAGGAGACAGAGGTCCACTGGACCACCAGGGATGAGGCGCAGGAAACCTGCGGGTGGAGGAGGGCCTCGATCACCAACACTTGAGAGTGCAGGGGCAGGCCTCACTTGATGGTGGAGCTGCGAGGTGGGAGAGCAATTTCACTGACAATGAGTCAGTGGTCTTGCTCGCCTGTCCCCGCAGTGGCCGCCATTAAGTAGGGGTCGGGGAGGGCTGGACAGCTGGGAGGCGGGAGCGGGGAGGGGAGCTGGATTGGGCCGGTCGCGCTGGGGGAGGGGCCGCGGGGGCAGCAGCGGCGGGGAAAGGTAAAGGGAGGAAATAAGGGATAAAGAAAAAAAGGGAAAATACGCAGAAATAAGGCACAAAAGAGCAGAGATGCAGAAAGGTGAAAGATAAAAGAGGGTAGAAAAGCGAGTGAAAACTAGTGAAAGGGCAGAGCGAGAGGAAGGGAAAATGAGCAGAAATAAGGCACAAAAGAGCAGAGATGCAGAAAAGTGCAGAAAGGTGAAAGATAAAAGAGGGTAGAAAAAGCGAGTGAAAACAAGTGAAAGGGCAGAGCGAGAGGAAGGGAAAATGAGCAGAAATAAGGCACAAAAGAGCAGAGATGCAGAAAAGTGCAGAAAGGTGAAAGATAAAAGAGGGTAGAAAAAGCGAGTGAAAACTAGTGAAAGGGCAGAGCGAGAGGAAGGGAAAATGAGCAGAAATAAGGCACAAAAGAGCAGAGATGCAGAAAAGTGCAGAAAGGTGAAAGATAAAAAAGGGGTAGAAAAACGAGTGAAAGAGCAGAGTTAGAGGAAGGAGACAGAGGTCCACTGGACCACCAGGGATGAGGCGCAGGGAAACCTGCGGGTGGAGGAGGGCCTCGATCACCAACACTCGAGAGTGCAGGGGCAGGCCTCACATAATGGTGGAGCTGCGAGGGTGGGAGAGCAATTTCACTGACAATGAGTCAGTGGTCTTGCTCATTCAGTCACATCATTCCAGCGCCTCTTGACCTCGTCCATTGTCCTCCTCAGCACTCCGACTGCATTCGCCTTGTCCAGGATGGACTGCCATATTGTGTTTTTTGTTGCCAATGACACAGTGGAGTTGACGTACAGTTGTTGATGGTGTTCTATCACCTCCGTGATCAGGATCCTGTTTTCCTGTGGACTGAACCGTGTCTTCCTCTTCTTCTCCTTGCCCTTCCCTGACCCCGAGGTCCCAGGCTGGTCCTCTGTGGGGCTTGTGGGGTTCTGATTGTCCTCTGTGCTTGCTCCGGCTACCTCCATGGTGCTTCGCATTTGTTTGTGTTTTGTGTTGCCGCTTTTATTGTGCTTTTTGCAGCCTGACTTGTGGGACTTGCAGGCCTGGCGCTGCTTCTCGCTGGATTTTTTATCGTGGTTGGGCACATCACAACTTTTTTCACGTTCGGGTTGAGATTTTTATCGCCGTCCCGGTAGTGTTATCGCGGACATTTGCTGCGTTATCGGGGTACTATCGCATGTTACCGCCATGTTGTGAATGCCACGTTAACACGGGGTTATTTTCCCGCGATAGACGGCGATATGAAAACTTGCATTAACCTATTTTGGCGATGATTATCGCACGTTCTTGAGAATATCCCCCTATGTATTGTATTCTCAAAGGGGCATGGGGCGAATTGCCTAGCCTGTGAGAATTACAAGTATTTTTTCTGGATAGATGTTGAGTCTCACAACAGCAAAAATACTCATGAAACATCTTTACTTTTTTCGAAATCATGTTTTACATGATTGCCCTTTTAAAGACCACTAAGAGGTCGCCTCCAGTAATACAAAGTAGCAATTATATGTAAATATATGATAAATGCCAAATTGTCTCACCGACGCAGGCGCCCGATATGACCCTCAGGACCCAAGTTGAAATCTCTGGTGGGCTTACTAAGGCCTTTGGCGATCTTCAGGTAATACCCTTATTTATACTCATTCACGTTAGAGCAATACTTGCTATTTGCATTACAAATAAACTACGAAACTGCAATAGCAAGCTCTATATCAACACGCATTGGCAATGACAAAAGGTCTGGCTTTGAAATGCTGAACCCTGCACTGACAAGGCACACCACTGGCCCTCACTGACCTGAGCTCACTACCCACCGTACATTCACACAGCCATAACATACGAGTACACCACATACCTTTCACAATGCACTTACATAAGCAAACTATTCACCTCTGCACTCATAGGCACACTGCTCACCATGCACTCACACAGATACCCTTCACATCCTGCACTCACACAAGCATATCTCTTAAACAGTATTCACATGGACACACCTCTGACCCTGCACTCACAAAGAAACACGTCTCCTTGTGCATTCACATTGTCACACATCTCACCCTTCATTCACATCACCACAAGTCTCACTATGCACTCACATTGTCACACGTCTCACCCTGCATCAGTGGCGGCTCGCATAGGGCGTGCTGCGGGGTGGGGCAGGGGAGGGGCAGGGTGGGGGTAGTAAACTCAGACATATGACAGTACGGAGGAACGTAATAGTTACTTTCCTCCGTTCCATCGCATGTCCGAGTTTACTACCACCCACCCTGCCCCTCCCCCGCCCCACCCCATCGCCCCGCAGCACGCCCTATGCAAGCCACCACTGTCCTGCATTCACATGGTCACACACTCATAGTATACTCACACAGGTACATTGCTCCTCTGGCACTCACATAGGTACACTGCACAAGATGCATCATGTGGGAACACCTCTAATGCTCTGCATTCTCATAAGCATGCCCATCACACCCTGCACTCACACTGGAATATCACTCACTCTACACTCATACAGGCCCACCGCCCACCCTGCACTAACACAGCCATGCATCTCACCCTGCATTCAGGAGAACACACTACTCACCCTGCACTATCATGGGCTACTCTCACACAGACACACCTCTAATGCAGCATTCATACAGACTCAACCTTCCACTCAACCTGCATTCACATAGGGACATCTCGCACTCTTACAGAAATACCCCTCTGATGGGAATGAAGGGCTGTGGGGTAGGTAATCTGTGTGCCCCTCAATCCTGTTTTGCACTACCCACTCATCTTACCCTCCGCACTCACAAAGTGATGTGTTTCAAACTCCAGGCGAGTGCCTGATCTACCATGGCTTAGCTGAGGGCTCCTCCACAGCCCTGGGACAGCTCTAAGGCTTAAAGACTAGGGGGCATATTAACAACGGCCAGCGATAATTATCGCTGGCCGTGCTTAGCGATAATTATATTATCGCAGGCTATCTCTGGCATTTATCGCCCTGGTAGCGCGTTATTAACAACGCGTTACTCCAGGGCGATAAAAATTCCAGAGATAGCGAGGTATCGCCCTTTTGCAGGGAACATCGCTGGTTTTCCAGCGATGTTCCCTGCAAAAGGCGATACTTTGCTGATACGACCCTGTGGTCGTATCAGCAGAATCCACCTCCTATGCCTAACATAGGTAAGTCAGGATTATAGCAGACGTTAGATTTTGGCGAAAACGGCCGTTTTTGCCAAAATCTAACGTCTGCTATAATCCTGTGGGCTGCCTTGTAAATATTGCGATGTGAACATCGGCGATATTTGCAACGTAGCCCATCCGGGGTACGCCCAGTAACGCCCACTTTGCATCTCATTAGAGATGCAAGGATGGGCGTTGGGGGAAAGGGCAATAGTGCAAGGATTCACGCGATAGCGTGACCTTGCTGATTAGGCGATAGAATTATCGCCGCTTTCCGTCCGAAAACGGACGCTAAAGCGGCGATAATTGCTTATCGCCTCGTTGTTAATATGCCCCTAGGTCTCAGGCTCCCTCAGTTTTGAGTGTGCAGTGACACAACCTCACTCTCTCCACTGTCCCAAGGTGGACCTGGGCAGAACTCATCTGTGGTTCCTGTTCATGTACCACATTCTCTGCACCCTGTTCTTCACTATCACTCACAAGCTCCCAGAAGCGCTAGCTATGAACCTTGCATACCAATACCAATCAAAACAAGCCAAAAATAAGCTATGCACACACAATGAGCGACTGCACAGGGGCGCTAAACCTACCAGGCCATGAACAGGTAGGTCTGATTCATGCTCTAGTTAATGCAAATGGTTAGTCTGACATGGCATTCCTCTGGCCATACTGCTGCTGGCTCATTCAGCCTGGTGAGAGAAAAGCCCTCTCAGCCAATACCACGAGAACATGGTGGAGAGTTTTTCCCCTCACATGCTGCTAGGACCGCATTGCTATGTTTGAATGGGGCAGCCATTCTAGGTGAGGTAGCACTCTTCGTTAGTCAATCGGAGTGCAAATTAAGCACTGTTTTGATGGAGAAGCAAAACGTCAGGCCAGTCAAATCCTATACTCTAGGTCATCAACATGTGGGCGGTGTGAAAGAACCTCACTTGACAGCGCTCCTTGAAGGTCTTTTTCTACTGATCACGTAAGGTCTAGCAAAAGTTGTGCTGTCAAGCCAGACCTAAAACACAAGTCAACATTATCATGAAGATGATCTTCTGATATAGTGGTAAAACATCAAATGATGCCTTAAATGAGGCAAAATGTGACGATTGTATGTCAGATTATCGTTAGCAAAAATATTGTTAAATAGAAATATTGTATCCTAAATATTGTTTCCAAAAATATTGCCCTATTGTGTGTAGATTTAGGACACAGTATTTCTGGCAGGCAATATTTTGATTACAATATTCTTGTACTATACCAATGTGACTGAATTATAGACTTTCATGAACTTTTTATTTTTGCAAATGTGTATTTTATAAATCTCACTTGACCACTGGATAAGCAGGCCATGAATCTTCTTGTTGTCTTAGCAGTTGGTTAACGAGTTTTGAAATTGCCCCTACTTGTTTTCTGTTTCTGGGATTCCAAGGTAAAACTATAAACTGATCATTGTCTCTTCCTTCACCTCTTGAATGTTTTGAACTAGGATGTCCTTCATTTCCACCCTTTCACCTAAAAGTACAAAGCTTACACAATTGGTTGGACAAAGGTATACTCAATTAAACTGTCATCACCTGGCGGGAGGAGGGCTTTGAGGAGACCGAGATGGCTGCTCCCTGCTAGAGCTCTGCGCAGCACTGCCTTAGTGCCCCATTTCTGCTCACCTGGTGGGACCCCCAAACTGCTGAGTCTACTGCCTGACATCCTGTGGGTAGGTCTGTAGGCAGGGAATCCTCAAAGGCTGGCTGGAGGGGCCACAGGAGCTGCAACTTCATCGCTGCTAATGCCCGAAACCCAGGGGACCAAATATGACAGCGACGCGGCCTGGCGATTTGGGGTCTCGGCAGCCCTAAGCACTCGGGATCTGCAATCGGCCCGTGACACCAACTTCATCGAGGCCTGTGATGGCCTCCTTTCTGACTTTGCCGACTGCCGGGTCGGGAGTGCAGTGCCTGCCTTGCCCACACACCCCATTATGCATGGCTGTGCAGATACCGCTATTGTCTTCCCTGATGATCCGAGCAGGCTGGGACCGGTCGGTGCAGCCAGTTCTCTACATCTGCCCACCTCCTGCTTGACTCCCAATGGCTCGCGCCAGCCTGGTGCATGCGTACCTGATCCGGAACTACCCCCTTGGACCCCTCTGCTTGTGGAAGCACCGCTGAGTCATTGGGCCATTTCACCAGGGGATTGGGAGCTGACCCGCCGAGCCATGCCACCTGGGCTGTAGAGATGAGGACCTACTGCAGCCTGAAGCAGTTTGGACCCCTCTGCCCTATTACCCCGAAGTGCAGGCTGCTTCGTGTTCGCCTGAATTGGACACTGACTCTCCCTCGCTGGCTTACATCTTCTGCTACTTTCATGAGAGTCCCCCCTGAGACTTGGCACTCCTGTTGACTGGGCTGCATTGCTCCTGCTGTGGCCCCACACTCAACATCTGCTCCCCAGCCCAGCTGACGGGCTGCACGCTTCACCCCCACCTGGGCTGGGAGAGCCTGTGCGTACTATCGAGATGAGGCACACTTGGCGCTTTTGTCTATCCCTGGTGTTGCTGCCTGGGCCCAGCAACTCAGGGAGCCATTCATTGCCTGCAGGAGTTAGTCTGGCACCCCCCCTGCTCACCAGCCGTGCTGCATGTCAATATGGAGAAAACTGTCCCACCAGCTCCAATTTGCTGTTATGGAGGTCCTCCTCAAGCAAATTTCAGCCATTGGCTCTACCCTCACTGCTTTGGATGCCAAGATAATGATTCTCATGGCTGAAGTTCATTCAGCCCAACAGGAGGTGTCCTCCCTTCATGCCCACGTCGACACAGTTGATTGTCGGCTGGATGACCTGAAGGGTCATTATGAGAGCTTGCCATAGGGGGGTGAGAGATTGACTTCTTGCTCCACAAGGTGACAGACCCCGTCTAACGGGCTGGGACAATACGCACAACAGGTGGGATGGGGCACTCCTTAGGACCTGGTGTCCATCCATGCTCTTGTGGATGTGTGGCAGTTATCGCACCCGGGGGGGTTGGGTATACACATCCCTTTGTTGTTCACACGGGACACACTCACGGAAACACTTCTTTCAGAAGAATGGCCGGCTCTTACCCTGCATTACATTTTGTACCATCGGGTAGGCGGGTCTGTCCGACCATAGTCCGGTGCTGCTTGGGCTGGATGTTGCATGCGATGCACCCCCTGGTCGTTGGCACATACAGGCTTTTGCCTACCGGCGGTTTGAGGGGAAGGCTCAACTACACAACCGTACACGGTCCTACTTCTCAGATAATGAGGGCATAGTGTCCCCTAGTAGGATGCTGTGTGCCGCCGGTAAGGCAACCCTTCAGAGTTCCATGATGGTGCACACAGCGGCTGCCAAGGAGCGTGTGGCCAGGGACCTCCTGGAACGGGAAATAGGCACTCTTATGATCCCATACCCAGCCTCCCCCATGCCGTGTCTCCTTAGGCAGCAGGACCTTGCTCAAATCCGGCTGAATTCTTATTTCACGATGGCTGCCTAAAAGGCCCTGGCTAAGCTGCAGTGGAGCCGATATGACCACGGAGAGAAGGCAGGCCAGCACTTAGACCCCAGCTGAATCAAAGGGAATCGTAACTTGCCATTCTGGCGATTCATGGTCTGCATGTGCCCTCCTCATCTCCACTTGTGACATTTCCACCCGGTTCTCTTCCGACTACGCCTTCCTCTACCCTGTGGATCAAAAGGCTACCTCAGAACATATAGAGGCCTTTCTGGTCCCCTTACATTTGCTGGTACTGTCCTCTGAAGGCTTGGGTGCCCTGTCAGGGGCCATCACTGAGGAGGAGCTGGTCGACTCCATAGCGGCCCTCCCCACATGTAAATCTCCCGGGGAGGATGGGTTCCTGGGGGAATTCTATAAAGCAGGGAAGGACCTTTTGGTATTTCTGGAGGCTGAAGAGGCGGACACGCTAGGGGCAAGACCCTTTTGTATGCCGATGATATTTTACTACTCCTGTCCAGTACTCAAACGTCAATAGCAGATGCAGTGTCGCTCATTGATAACTTTTCACTGTTGTCAAGGTACAAAACCAATTGGTCGAAGAGCGAGGCCCTTCCTATGTCCTGCTCACCCACCGCAGGCTATGTCAGCGACTACCTTATGCTCTGGGTTTTGTCCGGCCTCACTTATCTGGGCTTTAAGGTCAACAAAGTCCTTACCCATATGGTCGAGGATAATCCGCACCCGTTGCTGAACCTTGTGAAGCAGGACTTCCAGAAATGGTCCCTCCTGTATCTGTCCCTTTGGGGTCGGGTTCAGACCATCAAGATGACTGTTGCTCCTCATTTCAACTATCTGTTCACAACGTTACCTCTGCATATTCTGCATACCCTCCTTTCATCCAATGATGTGGATACCCGCACTTACATCTGGAGTGGCCATAAGTCCAGGCTCTGGAAGGCGCATCTCTGGATGGACACGGAGTTGGGTGGACTGTGATTGCTGCATATGAAGTCTTACTACCTGGTGTTTCAGCTCTCCCTTGTGACGGTGCATTTGGGCCCACCTCGGGATGCCCCTCTCTGGATGTGGCTGGAGCATCACTTGTTTGGTGTCCCGTCCCAGCCCCTGCCACCATACAGTTCTCCCTCCGGCAGCTAGACTGCTTTTCAAGATACCCAGGAATCAGTCAGTTAGAGAGTCCTTGAGAGGGCTGCATTGGCTTCCTGTTCAGTCCAGGATTAAATTCAAGTCCCTCTGCCTGGCACACAGAGCCATGTATGGTAGAGGCTCAGCCATGTTACGCACTTTGATCTCCCCCTATTCACCCCGCCGTTGTCTCAGATCAGGGTCGAATTTTCTGATGAACACTACCAGAATTAAGAGGTCAAGGTGGGGGGGAAGATCATTCTCACACCTGGTGCCCAAACTCTGGAACAGCATGCACCCAGAGTTGCGATCGATCGGAAATGAACAGTGTTTTAAAAAGAAACTTAAAACTTGGCTGTTCCCGTAACTCTCACCCCAGTTAACTGCCCTTACCTGTTATAGCGCTGGGATGCCTACGGGTAGCCATGCGCTTTATAAATCCCTAAACCTAAACCTAAACCTAAACCTCCCTTGGCACGGTGTCCTCTAACCCAGTCTTGGCACAGACAGCAGCGGCTTGAAGAGACACACACCAGTTGATGCACGTGCCTCCGTTGTTGCATGTGAAAGCCCCGTTGTGACACAATTCTGCCCTGTCCATTGGGGATGTGCCATTTTCTTGGGAGTCCTGGCGCATTTGGGGATTGCTCTCTGTGGATCAAATGTTCGATGGTACTATATCCAAAACCTTCCTAGCTCTCTGCACAGATTTTGGCCTTCAGTCTGTGGACCACTGGTGATTCTGCCAGTTGACACATTGCCTGGGAGTGGCACTGGGGCTTGCACCACTGGCGCTCCCCACCTCGCCTGTCCTGCAATACCTCCATGCTCTGTGCTGCTACTGGGATCTGGTCTTGGGCCTTTACAGGGTCCTCATCAAAGCCCTGCATTCTGGTCCCTGGAGTGCTATGATGCAGCTGTTGTGGCAGATGGCACTTGGCAAGGCCTGTTCGCTGAAGGCGTGGGCATCCCTCATGGCAGGGCACAACAGGGTCTTCTGGGAATCCCGGCTTAAATTCTGATTCTTTAAAGTGCTTCATGATTGGTATTGGTCATTATGGAAGCTCAAGCGGGCTCAGTTGCTTCCCTATGACTGATGCTGGAGGTGCGACAGAAATCTCTCTGATTTGTTTCACATCCTCTGGGCGTGTCAGTCTCTTACGGCCTACTGGGCTGGTATATGATCTCAGCTCCGCCGTCACTGCTCCTACCCGATTCCCTCCCCGCATCACCTTGCGCTCCTTCACAATACCTCGGACCTCCCGGACCTCACCTCCCGCAAACACAGGTGAGCTGCCGCTGCCCTCACTGAGGCAAAGTTTTGCATCATTTGCCATTGGCATCAGCTAGTGGTCCTCACTGCCAATGAATGGAACATAGAACTCCACAGAATTACCAGTCATGAATGCATGACATAAAAACTCAACAAAAACCTGGACGCATTTGAGGCAATCTGGAATCCCTTTCTTGCTGGTGACGTTTTGGATCTGCCCTGATATGGTTTACGGCACTCTAACCACAGAACCCCTCACACTCTGGCTGTACCTTGCCCTCTTCCCACCACGCCTGGGTGCTGTCTCTGTTGTTCAATAGCCCTCCCTTCCATGGACGTTGTCCCCCCGAGTGCCCCTGTGTGCTTCATGGACTTCCCCCATGACCCATGTGCCCTCCCCCCTTACCCTGGGTCTGTGGCCCGCTGACATCCACCCCCCCAGCCTTTGCTGCTGTGTGCAGTGCACTTCCAGCCCACTAAGTCTGGAACGGTCAGGTCCCTATACCCCAGTTTAGGGCCTCTTCCCAATCTTTTGCCTCTTTTGGAGTCCTGTGTGGGCTGTTATCAACACTCCTGGGCTCTATACATCCCTGGAAGCTCCCCATGTTAGTTAATCGCCTTGCTTTCTATGTATAATGATTTATTGCTGCATCACCTGTTTGTGTTTTGAAAACCTCAATAAAGAATTGTTGCAAAAAATAAACTGACATCACCCTAGGTTTAGCAGCATCTTTCCAGAAATGTATCCCATCGACCAGTTTCCATTTTAGTGAGACTTACCTTCATGAGAAACTGCAGGCAAAATACCTGTGACAGTTGAATAAGAGAGCTCTAAAATACAAATGTCACCACCTAAATTTCTTACACAATGGTGCCTTAGCAATGGAGAACAAAAGAGTTCTCAAAAATTCAAACAATCTTTCGAATCTAACTAGAGGTGAATTGATTTGTTGTACAAACTTCCTTTTAAACATCAATGCCATCAGGGTAAGTATGGGGTGTACTTGTGAGAGTGCAGGGGTATACCTGTATGTGTGCATGGTGAGAACTGTGCATGAATAATTATACTCTAGCGTACAGCCAAAAGCATAATCGCATTACATTATCTCCAGAAAATTGAAAAGAAGTTCTTCAGAAATAGTAATTTCAAACAAAATATATAGACATTTCACAATGAAAACGATCATATACATAAGCGAGTTCAGATGAGTCATAGGTTAAGAAGATGTCACAAAGATAAGCATGTCAAAAAAGACATAGGCAAAACTTCCCATTGACATGCATGACATGCCTTTTAGACAGTGTTTCCTGTTGAGCAGGCCTGCACCCATTGAAACCTATTTGCTATTGTATATTGTTTTCAAGGGGAAGAGGATGCTTCTTCTTGGACCTGCAAGTTTTGTTAGGTATAATGCGCTTGTATAAGCCCCAGTCATCACTTTACGGGCATTTCATTTGATAGAAAAAGGCTGACTTTGCATGCCTTTTTCTGTATGTAATTGGACCTCACTCCTGAGTAGGGTCTTATTTAGAAATAGTTAATACTGATAGAGTTCCAAAGATTTGTGCCTCTCCCTTCCACCTAACATTTTCATGCCCCACCACATTTAGAGGGTGGGAGATGGCAGTTTCATCAACAGTAGAGTGAGTTGCTGCCGACTCCACCATTGGATAAGCCTACTGGGAGGAGATGATAGTGGTGGGTGTTAGAAACTGGGTTGTTGGTTGACTGCGATGTGAGCCCTGGTCAAGCAATAGCCACAATCCCTTGCAGGATGAACCACAAAAAGTCACTAAATTACCCTGTGCTTAACCCTGTGCGGCCTGGCACAAAAAAGCATGGCTTAACCTATTACAATTCCATAGACACCCAAGATGACATAGCTACCTGCTCCCAATTGGAAATTACAGCATATTAAATGTAATGAAAAGGAATCTCCAATGTTATCCTACAGAAGGGGTAGGTCTTACAGTAGCTTTTCACTGCTCGGACGTGTAAAAATATAAAAGTACATGTCCAACCTTTTAATTACACAGCATTCCCCGCTATTGGCAACCTAAGCCCTACCTTAGGAGTGACTTATATGTAATAAAAAAAGAGATTAAAGCTTCCGGCGGCAACCTGCCTGCACTTTTAAGGGGGGTTAGAGATCCCTTTGCAGGTGGGTGCAATGAGTGACTGTATCCTCCTGCAGGGGCATGTCTGAGAGGTCCATGGGACCCAGAGGTCTGCATTTAGGAGGCACACTGAAAGTGTCTCACCATTTTGTGCCGTGCTTTCAGTGCGCCTCTTACAGGCATGTTTGCCTCTGCACCCACTTCGGTAACACGGTGCGGGCGCAGAGGCAAAGTGATTCCCTCATTTACATGGCCATGCCCCCATGCAAATGAGGATCCATCCTCTCATGATAGCGCTGGCACAACATATGTTCCAGCGCTACCTGTATTACAGAAGGGAACACTCAAGTGTCTGCTGTAATACCATTGTGCCCTGGGGGCCCTCAAAGCCGGCGCACAAGCCTGATGCACCACCAGGCCATAATGTATAATACGGGCCCGTGTGTAAGACAATCAAAACCATGATTAGGGGAGTAAACACATGCACTTTAACACTGGTTAATTGTGGTAAAGTTCACAGAGTCCTATGGCCAACAAAAACGAATTTTAGCAGAAGTTGGAGTTAAATAGGCAAAAAGTCTGGTGGAAGACAACCTTAAGGCTGACAGGTCTAACAGTGGACATGGAAGCAGAGGGCTGCTTCATTTAGGCCAGTCCTCCCGAAGCCATGTCTGCTGGCTGTTTATATGTCACCATTCACACCAGGGCACTCCCATACATGAAAACATGCAAAAGCGTTTGCCATGCACTATGAAAGAACTCCCAGTGCATCAAGGATGTTCAATTTTACTTCACAAAGACAAACAGATATTCTGGGGGCCTGTCTTTAGAAAATAAAAAAAAAAGTGCTGGCAAGTCTGCAAAACTACCATGCAATGGCTGACATGTTTTGGAGATTACTTCTCAAATAATTGCGACAATATTTCTGGAAATATGTTATGAAACATTAAAACAAAAACCTAAAAAATTAATTAATCTGTAAGGGTGTCTCTTTAATTTCATTGCACTGTAACATAGGGTGGGCCTCAAGTACTTCTCCTAGTTTCAATACCGAATCATTTAATTGGGCTCATTTGTTCATACTACAAATTGACACCCATTATTCTCAGACTACGTTTATGGGAAAAAACACATCTTTGGAACCCAGGCATGTGCGTGCAGTAGAATTTGTAAGTAAACCTTGCAGGAGAAAACTAAACATTTTAGACATATTTTGAGAATTATTTCTGGTTTTGGAGCTGTTAAATCAGTAGTTGACTTCCCTCAATGCAGTCTAACCATTGCCAGCAATTTGTTGTCCTGAAAGAGGAGACTCAGTTGAGGGGTCTCTGCAGAGAAACCCTTGACTGCTAATAAATTTAAGGAAGCAATCCGTTTTGATACCTTGCATTTTGTACAGAGCTCTTCTCGTGTCACTGAAGCATATTTCCTTTTCCAGAATTATTGGAATTAAGGCAGTGTTGTGGTGGCTGCTAGGGAACGTGAGGGGAGTTAGAAAAAAAACAAGTAAAGTAAAGAAGACTTACCTTCCGAACACCGGCCGCCGCCTCTCCTTCGTCCTCCCTCGGCTCCTGGTTCCCTGAATCACCCAGGCTCCCCTGACCAATCACAACGCTGCCTTACAGCAGCGTTTTGACTGGTCTGAGCGCTGTGGTTTGGCGCTCAGAGAGGGATTGGGGGCCTGGGCATGTTCTCCACCAGGTTGCAATGCAGCCTGGGTGGAGAACATGCAAAGTGCGCATGACGGTTTGGGCTGGCCAAACTGTCATGCACACTTAAGTGCCCACCACTCCTCCCATTGCTGGCTGCAATGACAGCCTAGCTCCGCGCTCTAAAACTGCTGCATTACAGAAAACTAAAATGATAATATCATTGAGTTATTGTCATTTTATTTTTCCTTTTTCCACTGCTCGAAGAGCAGTGGGGCGGCGCTCCTCTGCCTTAGCAGTGGAGCCGCCGCTGAGCCAGTGTTTGTCTAAATGTGGTTACGGGCATGTTTGAGGATTCAGATTGTACATGGTTGTGCTGATTTATTGCTTGGCTGAGATTTTACCCCTGACTAGTCAACTGTACGGTGTAAGGTAGCAATGTCCAGTGTCTATTTTTCTTAACTACAGCCTGCAGTAGTAAAGTTCAGATTGCAAACCAGTTGCTGTTTTTGCAAATTGCTGCGATGCAACCTAATCATTTTCTCTAGTGCAATGAAATTACTAACACACCCTAGCACAATATGACCATTTTGATGGATTCACAGAATCCTGCTTCATGTACATTAATGAGGCAGGATTTCCTCTTGGAATCGAACCAAATTGCATTGAAAGCTGTGATAGAAGTCTGCGAGAGACAGCAAAACTCAATCACTGCATTAACAGTTGCAGCAATGTGAGGCACAGCAAAATTCCATCACTGCGTTCACATTTTCAAAATGCCAACATTGCAAACCCTGTGTGATTATGCCGTACAGCCCTGGACTGTGGTGTGCTCCTCCCAAAAGCCAACAACCTGCATTCACAAAGTGGAAGCTGTTCATGACAGACAGCTTTCACTTTGCAAATGGATATGTTATGGTATGTTATGCTGTGTTATGGAGATTTATAGCATGCACTATCACACAAGAGACGATTATGGCACTGAGTAGATATGAGCCTAGCCAAACCTAGGGCCTAGAGGGACTACTCAACAAGCCAAATCTTCAGCTTCTTGTGGAACTAAAGAAGTGAGGATGAGACTCTTGTGTGTAGTGCCAGGTTGTTTCACTCTTTAGGAGCGGTGTAGGAGAAGGCTTGACCACCGGGTGTGGTTTTCAGTATGCATGGGATGTGTGCAAGCAGGAGTCTGGACGAGCAGAGGTGTCTGGAAGGGTTGTGAAAGCAGATGTGGTTGTTGAGGTATGCTGGGTCAGTACCTTGAAAATGTGGGTGAGGAGTTTGAATTGTACTTGTTTTTGAATGGGGAGCAAGAGGAGCTCCTTCAGGTGAGGTGTGATGTGAGTGTGGCATTCGATGTTGAGAGTGATTCTGGCTGCTGAGTTCTTAATGGTCTGCAGCTTTCTGGTAAGGATTTTGTTTGTCCGGACATAGAGGGTGTTCCCATAGTCCAGCTTGCTTATGACCAGGGTGTGCATGATGGGTTTTCTGGTGCTAATTGGATGCCATTTGTAAATCTTCCTCAGCATCTTCAGTGTAGGGATGCATGAGGCGGTGACAGCATTGACTGGGTGATCATATCGAGTTTCCTGTTGATGACAATCCTGAGGTTCTTGGCCTGGGGGTAGGTGTCAGTACTAGCTCTGTTGGCCACCAGGTGCAGTCCCACAGTTAAGGTCTTCATCCAGTGAGCAATTTCAGTCATGCAGGCATTGAATTTCATCAAGGGACTAGGCGTCTTGTCTGTGAGGGAGAGAATGAGCTGAATGTTGTTGGCATAGGAGAGAATGTTAATGTTGTGAAAGTGGATGATCCTGGCTAGAAGGATCAAATATGCATTGAAGAGGGCCAGGCTCATGGAGTATTGTTGCGGAACTTCACAGATGAGGTTGCAGGTCATCTGAGATGCATGATGGAAGGGTGACTGACTTGGTCCTTCCAGACAAGAAGGAGGAGATCCATCAAAGAGTGTGTCCTGGTATTCCAATGTTGAGTAGGCGTTGGATGAGGGTGGGGTGAGAGACCGAGTCAAATGCTGCAGAGAGGTCCAAGAGGATGAGGGCCGCTGTGTCTCCTCTGTCCATAGTCATGTGGATTTCATCCATAGCGGAGATGAGGGCAATTTCCAAGCTGGTGTGTCTGGCACCAGACTGAATGGTGTTGAGGATCTGGTGGTCATTGAGGTATTTGGGAAGGTGTCTGTTGATGATTTTCTTTAAGACCTTAGCTGGGAATGATAGCAGGGAGATTGGTCTGTAGCTGGTGAGCATTGAAGGCTCAGCATAGGTTTCTTCAGACATGAGAGGACAGTTGCATGTTTCCAATCATCTGAAAAGGTGGCAGAAGAGGTGGAGGCATTCAGAATGGGTGTGAGTATGGCACAGATGAGCTGCAGTCTTCTGGAGTAGGCGTGGTGGAGGCACTGTTCTGGTAGAGCCATAAAGTGGACGGACTTCATGATGGCAACGGTTTCTTCTGGGGTGATGACGGGCCATGTGATCGGCACTGGTTCTTTGGATAAGATTGTGAGACATTTGGTGAGGTCTGTTGGTCTGGATGCGGGTTGAAGTTGCTGTACATCGTAATGGTGATTTTGTTGCTGAATAGTTGAGAGAGATTGATGTAGAGGCCCTGCGAGAGGGCTAATGAGTGGGAGGTGGCTGCTGGTGAGGTGAAATCCTTCCCAGTGGAAAAGATTTCTTTGCTTCTGTTGGTGTTGGCATCAATGCAATCCACCAGAGCTGGGAGTTTGGCGATCTGGATCATTTTGTGATAGCGCCTCAGGGCAGATTTGAACGTGCTCCTGTCTATATTATCCTTGCTCATTCTCCATTTCTGCTCCAGTTGTTTGCAGTGGTGTTTCATCAGTCTGAGCTCCTCCGTGTACCAAATGGCCTAGGGTCTAGATCTTGCTGTATTGCTGTGTTGGAAGGGGCCAGGGAGTCATATCAGGAGGTGATCCAATTGTTGAAATTCTTAATGGTTTTGGTGAGGCTGTTGCTTTGTGCAAGTCAGTGGGTGTTTAGAGCAGTACTCCAGTCCTTGTCAGTGAAGCTGTTCCAATTTTGGCAGGCTGGTCAGCAGGTGGTGCATTTGCATTGGACCGAGGTGGGTATGCTGAACTTGATGAGGGTGTGGTCTGTCCGGGAGAGGTGTTGCTATGTTGACTCTGATGTTGTGTCGAAGGTGGTGAAAGTATGGTGCAGGAGGTGTCTGGCAATGTGGGTAGATCATTTAACTCATTGGGTGAAGCCCAGGCTTCCAAGGTCTTCAAGGAGTGCTTTTGACTTGAGGTCGGGGTAGTCTTCTAGATGGAAGTTCAAGACTCCGAGTAGTATGCAACTACTAGCGTCGAGGATGAGTGGTGTGACAAAATCAATGATGATGTTGGTGAAGTTGGTACACGGTCCTGGTGCTCTGCTAGATAAGAGTGCCACTTAGAGTGAAGATGGCTGTGACGTGGAGCTTGAATGACAGATGTTCCATGCTGAAGAATGATGTGTGCAGGGAGATGGTGTAGCTGATGCTGTTTTTGGGGATGATCGAGATTCTGCCTACGGACTTGTGAAGACTGTCTTTCCTGATGATCTTTTAGCTGGGGGGGTGGCTGTGGCGGTCAGGTGCCGATGCAGGGTTCACCCAGGTTACCGTAAGGAAATGTAGGTCCAGGGTGCTGTCGTGCAGCAGGTCCCAGATCTCTGTCGCATGTTTGGTGAGTGAGCAGGTCTTCAGAAGCATACATGGGAGTGGGGAGTGTTGAGTCGATGGTTACAGGAGTGTGACAGAGCGGGGTATTGGATACTGTTGAAGCCTATGTGGTTACTGTTGGGTGTAGGTAACTGCATGAAAACTTGCGAGAAGCACAGGAGAAAGCTCCATCAGTGTTGTGTGGTGGGGTGAGGGTGAGGCAGCAGTATGTGATGTCATGACTGGTGTTGAGGGCACAGAGTGTTGCAGTGGGATAGGGGCATGAGGTGGGATGACCAGGGTTCCTGACGCTGGGTGTGGTCCAGTCATAGAAGAAAGCAGGCAGGAGCACACAGGCTTAGCTTTGGCATGCCTTCAGGGAGTCAGCAATGCCATTAAATAGATCCTGGGAGGGGAGAGGTGTGATGGCACTTCCTGTGCAGATGGATGATGGGAAATCCAGGGATTTTACTTCTTGTACGGAGGGGAGATGGAAATGAGTCTTTGTGCTTAGCTCCTCTTTTAAAGACAGTTTTGGTATGAAACCAGTGGTGTCACTTCCTGTGCGGATGAATTATGGAAAATCCAGTGATGTCACTTCCTGTAAAGACTCCTAAAGGGAAATCCAGTGATGTCACTCCCTGTGCTGATGGATGATGGGAAATCCAGTGATGTCACTTCCCTGTCAGAAGGAGTTGGGCTGCACCACGTAGAGGAACGCCATCACAATCAGAAACAGCACCCCAAAAGCCTCCAGCTCATAGTGAGGGTTGGTGTCATAGGTCCCTACAGGTTTGTAGCCAAAACCCAAAGATTCAGCAGCGGCCACTTCAAGAGACTTTATCCTGTACATGGGCTGCATGTCACACAGAGTCCTCCCAGTCTATAGCAGCAGCAGGCAGGACCCAGCAGCCATGGTTAACACCCTTTGCAGAGCATGGAGGGCGGGGTGCAGAGCAGTGCAGCCTGGTAGATGAGGTTCTATTGGGGATCTTCTGGGGTGGGATCATGGCTGAGTCCTCAATCCGCACCTGAATGTAGCTCTTCCCTAATAGAAGGGGATACCTTCCCCTTTCATGTGTGGTTATCTCATCATTTATTTGATACTGCACTAGCTGTGACAAACCATTAGTATACATCCTTACAATTTACAAGAAAGGAGGAACAATCTTTACACCTCACCTATTTTTTAAGGATTGAAAAGGGGCTTATATGTGGACATTGTAAGAAACAAATCGTTTTGCGACTCATGTCACTTTAGCATATTGCGACATTGGTTTTGGCAAACACAAAGGCAACAGTTTTGTACACCACATTCTTTCAGAGTACTGGAAACTTTCATGCATCCTGCCCTATGTCCCGAAATCGGGGTCATAAGTTAATAGCCACTGCATGACAGAGCATTTATTGTTTATTTAAACTTGATTCTTCAGAATAGACAGTCATGCTTCAGACCAAGGAGAGGGACAGAATCCACAGTAGAAGATTTCAGGGAAGAGCTGCTTGTCTCGATCTATATTCAGCCAAATCTGAAATCCATATCCATCACAATGTTTCTGCCACTTATGACTTTTGTTGATAGTAAAACACTACTGGAGTGCTCTGATACTGGACAAGAATCAATGGAACCACCCACTGATAGTACCACTCCATCATGTCAAACTATATCCAATTCTCATGCAGGGTTCCTAACGAAACAACTCCATCTCCCCTTTTATTCAGCATCAATAGCAGGCCATTGGTTTAGGTTATCTCACAGTATAATGTACAGATTTAAATGTATTCAGA
The DNA here is from genome assembly GCA_963921515.1 of Calotriton arnoldi. Taxonomy (NCBI): domain Eukaryota; kingdom Metazoa; phylum Chordata; class Amphibia; order Caudata; family Salamandridae; genus Calotriton; species Calotriton arnoldi. The sequence goes on from CAWUFW010007786.1 coordinate 761,146, forward strand.
AAACAACTACCCTCATATCAGCTTGGTAAATTATAAATATCAACGTAAAAACATTTATGCTACATGACTCCCATATACTGCTGGATGAAGGACAGCTGCTTTTGCTTGAATGGATCAAAAAAGAATTGCTGCGTATCAGGGACCCCTAATGTGACAGTCTGCTAGTCAGTCAGAATAGGGAATTAGCTTCTATTCCAATCCCTGTTCAAGAAGTAAAAACCTAGGACTACGATGTAACTCAAAACTATCCTCTGCCCACCAAATTACATCTGTGGGCAAAAGCACACACTTTACATCATATTGCTAAGAAGGATTCTACTGCTGCGTAAAGTACTATACCACTTCAAACTCACCAGACCTTTGCTGTAGTCAAGAGTGAACTGATTAAATATTCGTCTAGGTCTAGGCCGCTAATAAACAGATATTGACATCTCAGATACATAAAATCAGGCAGCCAGACTCTACCTCAATTTCAAGAAATCATTCCACATCACTCCAGCCAAAAGGGCTTGCTATGGTTCCCGGCGACTGAGAGAAACATTTTAAAATGTATCTGCACCGTTGGCAAAGTAAGATCTGGCCACAACCCAACATATTTATAATCTCTCTTTCTAATTTACACCCCCAACGGTGATCTGAGAGAGAGCAAGGCCAACTTGCTTGCAAAAGCAAGATTCAATTGTAAGACTGTATGAGGCAGATCTCTGGAAGGCTCTGAGACCAGAGCAGAGGGATCAAACATATCTGACAACAGTTTAAAAAAATGAAGACAAGCTTCTTCAAAGAGGGCTTCCCATCTGTGCAGAAATCTTTTGGGATTAACCCCGAACCTGGCCGTGTTGAGAGCAGTTTGACCCCTGGCGGTAATTGGATTTGAGATCCTGATTAAATCTTTGATCCAGCCATTGAATCGGACTATGTATCCTCCAGGACGGGAATTGGATTTTTCCAAAACTTCCCTTCTTCACATCATCAGTGCTAAGAAAGCCGCCAGACACAAGCCAGCATTTAAAAAACACATACTTAAAATAAGCAAATAAAATACAATATTTCAAGCATTACAACCCATCTCTAAATGTTTATCCAATCAAAACAAATCGCTGCAGGTGAATCAGACATTGATTTTAAAATGTACCTCAAACACCTCCAAGCCCCCACATATGTATATGAAATATTTTTCAATACGTATTGGAAATAGTAGGCCATTTTGTTCAGGAAAATGATAATGTCTCCTTGCTTTGTAAAATTATCAACAGCAATTAAAGTGATCGCAGTTTTTTTTTTCCAAAATACCTGGAAGCCTTTCGCACTGTGCATGTCCAAGCGGATGGGGACATATAATAGATATAAGAAGCAGAGTGCCCTGGCACTGCGTTTAATTAGCACCACATGTTGTTCTGTATGTGACTCCATACTCCCTCAGGCAATAAATGCCAGACAACACCTGGCCAGCGATGTTTTGATGTCCTGTTACAAAGCATCTTGTGATTGCTCCAGTGTCGTCGAGGGAACCGAAGTGTGACTGGAATATAAACCGCGAACAACATGTTAGTTTTGTGAGGATTTTTGTACACGTTTCCCGATTAACACTAGTTTGGAATATGTCTTTTAGAAAGCTAACATCTGAAGCATGCTTTTAATTTGTGTATAAAAAAGAGATTCTAATGTACCAGAGTAACCTCGTGTGTAAATTACATTTGCCCTGTCGATAATCATGTTCTTTCGGCTGAACAGGTTTTTAATGATGAGATTTTACGGTTAATTTTATTGTAGTTTCGGTACAGCACGGAGTTTTATTTTCAATCATTTTAACGATAAGGTAATTAAAAAGAGGAATGTTTAATCCATCGTTATTTGCAGCACAGGGAATCATTTTCCAGGAACATTAAAAAAACAATCTCTAGTACCACCTTACAGCACCCTAATTTCAAATGTTTTCTCCTTCTATTAAGGTGTGTATCAGTTCTGTGTGTGGGTTTATTTACTCAGGTGCAACCACTGTTCCTCTCCAACATACATCCCAAAGCAAAGCACTAGGGAATGCTGCTCTAAAGCTTAATGTTTAGGGTGAAAGAAAACATTTCATCAGACCAAAAATGAAAACGGATATTTTAAAGATAAATCGTCCCATAAAATATCTAATTAAGCATTGCAAGTAAATTCCATAGACAATATTTATTTTTCTACCTAATTTACTTGGCTATCCATTAATGGTCACTTCTGTATGCAACACATGATAAGTGATTATTATTATTTTTTTGTTATGTATGGCTCTGGTAGAGAGCCACTATCGTTTATATCAGTTTCTCTGTGGCGTAGCTAGCCCTTGTGCTGCCCGTGGCGTGCACTGATTTTGCTGCCCACGGCGGCCGCTTGAAAGAGCGGGGTGGGGTGCTGGCGGTTTCTGTGTTGGTGGCCGCATGAAAGAGCTGGGGGTGGAGGTCGCCGCCCCCAAAACTCGTGATGCTCGGGTCGGACCGCCGCTCCCTCGCCCTCCCCTTGCCATGCCACAGCAGTTTCTGAAACTGATAACTCACTGTTATGACATAGCAACAGTTGATAGCAAAACTCGTTACCCACTTTTGTTACATCATAAAAGCCTTCTAATCTTGGCTGACAGGGCTCGCTGGGAGCCTGTCAGCGTAGCGCTACTTGTCTGCTTTGAATGGAAGCAGAAAGCACAGCTGCAAGAGGTGGAAGCAAGGCAGGGACGTGGTGTAGTTGGTTAAAGTTGGCAGGTAAGGTTATTTTCTTTACATTTAGGACACGCAGGAGAGGCCATGTTATATACGGCTTCCCAATACTCTTTCCCTCCGTGTAGTAGATAAAAACAGGGGCAGATGGTTTTCGGGGCCATACATAACATAAAATTATAGATGGGTAAAAAGTAAATTACGGGGCTGTTTTTTCACCATGGGGTTCTGAGTGACATCACAGACAACTCAAGCTTTGCTCTCATTGTCTATGTGATGTGACTCAGAACTCGTCGGTGAAAAACAACCCAGTGATTTACTGTTACCCATCTATTATTCTATATAATATTGTATGCCTGTCAGTGCACACAATAGATGAGAACTGGTATCACTATTAATTGACCTGTTGTAAATAGTGAAGCGTAAAATAAGAATCCCTAAATGTGCTAAAAAAAAACTCTTAAGAATTGATCTCTCAAACATGCCCACCTATAAATAAGTGTTTTGACCTTATGGAGAGTTGTTAATACAGCATTGTAACCCATTGCCAAAGGGTATAATGGTTGTTAAATGCTCTCTCCCCTAGTTAAAGGCCTGAGTCTCAGACAAGAGCCTATAATAGGAGGGAGGTCCTTTAACAACCTTTAAAGACAGAGGCAGACAGGCTATAATGCTAATACAGCGCACCAGTCACAAAGGGCAGAGTGCTCTATATTGCACAGGTTGGAGCAGATGAGAAACATTGGAATGTTGAAGCAGAAAGCCTGTTCTAGCCACTATTAGAACATTGGAATGTTGAGAGCTCAATTGAAGACAATAGAGCAGCAGTGGCCTGTATGAACTGGTATAGGCCCGCTGCACTCAACATTTCAAAGTTCGAATAAACAGCCTCTGCCTTTCTCTTGCCCTGTCTCTCCAAAATACATGGAGTGGGCAGGGAAAAGCGAATGCAGAAGCTGTGCTGCTGGGCTCACCAGAGCCTTCCCCCTCCCTCCTTCCTAGCTCAGAGTCACTTGAGCATCGGAAAGAGGGAAGGGGAATACTGCTCAGCTCCTGGGTCTCACTGGCTTGACTGAAATACAAAAAAGCAGTTGAGCCAAGGCTGACTTCAGCCCCATTTCACAGCTCTTGCTGTGAATCTTCAAAAGCTAACAGCTGTGGCCCTGCGTGTGGCTGTTAGCTGTAGAACATTCACAGCTGTGAATGAAGGCCTCACGGAACCCGAGGGGATTTCAACTCCCTCGGGCTCTGTCAGGCTTTTGTTTTACTAATTAGATCATTCTGCTCTGATGGGGCAGAATGTTCCAATAGCTTTATAAGCCGCCGTAGCTGGGCTATACCAGCCATTAAAGGCCCGCTCCCTTGTTAAAGGCCCTCACCCTCGGCACAAGCCTTTAAAGCTGCAGCTGGCCTTTGATGGCCGGTATAGCCCACTACGGCAGGCTATAGAGCTATATTGGTCCTCTGCCACTCCATTGTCTTCAGTGGAGCTCCCAACATTTAAATGTTCTAATATAATTTAGGAAAACAAAAAAGTGACGAGTGGAATGCTTAAATTAATCTCCACCACTGGTAAGGACTAGATTCCACAGTGTACTGGAATGCAGACCATGAAATTATCTGTGGTCTGAGATTATTTCAAGCATTATGACCATCACCAAAAGCTTCTCTAATTTGACTTAGATCATTAAAGTCTTGAAAACGCATTGGATACAATCAAGTAGTCAAGTAGTAGAAGGACAATATGGTCTAGTATAGCCCTTCTGCTCCAACATTCCAATGCTGATCTTTCTTATTCTCTCTTTTGCATTCAGAATGTTAAACCATCAGTGTGTGGATTAAACTATTAGCATTATAGCTTTTCAGCTTTGGACCATGCAGGTTTGGAAATTACCCTTTCCCTCGTTGTAACTTAGTTAGAGGGCTTTACCCAATCCTTATAGTTTTCAGTAGCCGGTTATAGAGCTGTATTAATTAAAATTATCATTCAAATCTTGAGAACTCTTTGGACACAATCATGTAGCAGGAGGAAAATAATGCCTGGTATGGGCCTTCTGCTCCAACATTCCAATGCTTATCTTTCTATTTCTTCATTTTTAATTCAATAATTATACTGTCAGTGTGTGGAATGAACTATCAGCATTATAGCCTTTCAGCTTTGGAGCATACAGGTTGTTAATGACCTTCTCCCTCGTTGTAACTTTGATAGAGGGCTTTTTTTTAACACAAACTTTATTGCAATTTAAGGAAGTCATATCATGGATATCCATTTACACAAACGCCCAATGGTCAATGCATTACAGAAGATCATTACACATGAGAGACATCACATATGCATTCAGAATGCTTCTGTGCAGTAAACCATTTCCACAGGATTATGCTAATCTAACTCCACCCTCCCTCCGCCCTGACCAACTAGGTTATGTCACCCATTTGAAAGTCCGAGTGCAATAAATCAGAACATATGGATCCAGCTTGGTAGTGCTTGTGAGCAGCTGCAATGTTTGTAAAATACTAGCAGTGTACTAAGGTGTAACTGGTGCTCCGTAGAAAGGGGCCGATACGCATGTCATACGACAATATGTAGAAGGAGGATGCCGTGGGTACCTAGACCAGAAGTGCGAGAGGATGCAGGGTGCGGGCAAAAGTATTTATTTCATGATTAGCTGAGGCCACCGGCCTATTACTCCTCAATAGAGGTCTCATCTTGTAGCTTGAGCCTTTCTAGAAGGGTGTCCCATTCAAGTGAGAAGGGTCTTCTGCGCAACCCTCTTAATTCCTCCCACTGTATTGCTTCGCTTTCTGCCTGTCCCCAGTGGATGACCATACAACCTGCTCTGGAGCCCTCAGGATTTACAGCATCTGGTTATGAGCTGCTTTGCCAGGATAAGGGCCAAATCGATAAAGCGTAATGCCATTTTGAAGCTCTTTGGTCTAGGATATAGGCCTAAGAGACAGCGTGCTGGGGTATCCCATGATGTGATGCCAGTCAGGGCTGTGGGGGTTGTGGAAATCTCCTCCCAATAAGCAGATAGTGATGGGCAGGATCATAACATGAGATCTGCATCTGCTGTAAGGCAGCGTGGACATGTGGAAGAGGCTGATGGAAATATGTGGCTGACTCAAGCTAGAGTTAGGTACGCTCAATGTAAAACAGAGAATTGTATGAATTTAAATCTCGAGTTGCGAGAGACTTTTGCAAGATATGATAATATTTTAGCCCATTCCTTGTCTGAAACCTCACTGGATAGATCCACGTCTGATTTAGCTCTTTAGGAAGAGAGTGATATCGGGAGATGGGTACAGAACCCACGGTACAGCCAGCGGTCTAGGTGTCCACCGTGTCCCATAGTGCGTAGTGCCTGAAGTGGTGCATGTGTCTCTGGTTCCCTCCTGTCAGGTCCCCAATATTGTTGCACATATGAATAATACTGGTGTGTGTATGAAATAGGTCTTCAGTCAGCCCATGTGAGTGCACAAAATCACTGCGTGGCAGCAGTACCCCTTCCTGGAACAAGGAACCCATGTCACCACCTCCTCCTGCTCCCAGGGGCTTAGCCTGCATGTAGCCAGTGTACCCGAGGGTGTGGGGATGCCACACATGGGTATGTTTGGCATGTATGGAATGAACCATGGAGCCCATGTACCTCCTTGCAATGTTCCAATATGTCAGGGCTATGCGCAATAGGAGGGAGCCAATTGGCGTCACTTCTGCGCCAAGGCAAATAAGGCGGTGGAGAGGACCTTGTCCTATCCTTCCCAGTGTATAGCCAATCTCCATCAGATTCCGGCCAGCCAACCAGTAAGAGAGCCACTGTAGCTGCCCAGCCAGGCAGTATTCTTTAAAATCGGGGGCCCCAAGACCACCCCCCCATCAGTCGGCAACTGCAACTTCGCTAGGCTCACTCTACAGCCCCAGGCGAACTCCACTAACATGGTGTTTTGCTGTCTAAACACCCACGCCGGCACCACAGTCAGAAGGTTAAGAAAATGATACAGCAGGCATGGTAGCATGACCATCTTTGCCAGTGCTAGGTGCCCATCTACTGAAAGAAGTAATGTAATCCAGAACACAATCTGGGAGTGCAACGAGCTGATCGTACAGACAAGGTTGCCCTCAAGCAGGTCCTGCAGCTCTCTGTATATTTAGATCCCTAAATACCGGAACGTGTGTGGAGCTACCCGTATAGAAGTGGACCCAAGTGACAACGTAGGGCCCATGTATGTATCAGCAAAGGTAAACGCACATGACTTATCTGCATTTATCTGCAACCCTGTCAACCCCACAAATCTGGTCAGCAGCTGGACTTTCCAGGCCAGGCTCTCTTGGAGGTTTTTAAAATAGGATCATGTCGTCAGCATATAAGGACAAGGAGTGGACCATGCGGTTGATGTGTATCCCCCTATCAACAGCCTTCTGTCTGAGTTGTTGTGTGATAGGCTCAATGACAAGCACGAACAGGAGCGGCAAAAGGGAGCAGCCCTGTAGTGTCCCTCTCGAGATTTGGAATGAGTCGGAATATAAGGCCCTGTACAAGCCCTGGCCGTGGGTGCTGTATATAATAATTTCACCCATCTGCCACGGAGATGCCGAATTTTGTCAATGCTACTATCATGTAGTCCCAACATAGTGTATCAAAAGCCTGGCGAACATCGATGGACACACGGCCAGCTGATGGGTGGAGCTAGTGACTCCAAAATAAGGCACTGGATCAGACATAAATTAGGGTTAGGGAATATAAATATTCTCTAATTATATCTGGGGATAAGGCCCTTTCACCTGATACATTGTTTGTATCTGGAACATGATAACCTACACATTCTTAGTTGAGAAACTGTTTCCTTGGAGATTCATCCTGAGAAAGATCTTCTTTGTAGAATCTGCCTACAAAAAACAACCTAAAAGTAATTTTATTCCATAGTGAAAATTATAATAATAACGCATTTTATAAACCATGTAGCTACCTCAATGAGGTGTCCCAGCCCTAGGTACAGGTGTCCACCACTCCAAATGTAGTAATTAAGCTCCCCTAGATCCCATCCTTAAAAAAACAAGTTTTGAATTGCTTCCTAAAAACACACTCTGACTGGGTTTGATAAATCATCAGAGGCAGAGAGTTCCATAGTTTTGGTGCCAGGTAGCTAAAAAGGAGCTCCCACCTGCGCATGTTCTTTTAGGAACAGCCGCCGGCCTTTCCCCAGCTGATCTTAGATTTCTAGCTGGTATCTATGCTCTGATCAGAGAATAAAGGTACTGTGGTCCTCGTTTTGAAAATGCCTTTAAAAGAGGACCTATGCCTATCCGTCAGCCAGTGCAGCTTCTTAAGTGTGTCCCCTATCGACACACGCCTAGGAAAGTTCAAAAGAAGACAAGCAGCAACATTCTGCACTCTTTGGAGTCTCCTGATCCAACCATGTGTGACCTCCAGGCACAGCACATTACAATAATCACTCTTTGACACATGCAGGGCATGGAACACTGTTTTTCTAGCTGGCTCTGGCAGGAGACAGAGAATCTTTCTTAACATCTTAAGATTTCCAAAGCATTTCCCCTCTGCTGCAGTAATTTGGCTGACAAAAGACAGCTTACTGTCCAGCCAAATGCCCAGGTTCCTAACCTTAGCTTTAGGTACAGGTAGCGGACTCAGCTCCACAGGCCAACAAGCCGTAGACCAGACGTAGGATTGCATGCCAAGAGTCATTACATCGGTCTTTCCAGCATTGAGCTTAAGGCAGTTCGAGCCCATCCGCCTTGCAACTTCTGCAGTAGAGGCACAATGACGAGGCCATGTTGGAAGAGTTTTGTGACAGCATGATGATAAGCTGCATGACATTTGCATATGAGATTATGGTAAACCCATAGCGTTCTATGACCTCTGCAAGCGGTTGCATGTACACATTATACAATGTAGGGCTCAAAGATGAGCCCTGGAGCACTCCTTGGTGCACTGGAAACACTTTTGACTGGTATGGCTTTTGTGCTACCTGAAAAGTGTGCCTCTTGTCCATTTTTGTTTGGTGGATAGACGTCTAATAGACTGAAGCAGGAGATCAGAATGACACTTTGAATAGACAGCTCCTGGCACTTCTCCCACCAAAGCTTTCTACCACAGCAGCATGGGTCTCCCAAGATTGCTCTCCTCTCATGTGTTCTACCTCTTGATTATCCTTGCCATCTCTGCAAGTGGCAGTTGGTGGACGGAAAACCTTGAGACAATGGGAGAACGGTGCCTGCTCCAAAACCAAGATACATTCACTTTTCAAAGGATCCAAACCAGTATGTGTAGTCCCGTGGGTTAACACACCTATTTCAGAGACAGGGTCCACCTGACTCCCCTCTTTTCAGAGTCCACCTGTTTTAAAGCTCAAACTTGCTGCTCAGAGACAAGATTTCAAATGTTATGTTTTTTCTTTAACTTTGCTTTTCTGCTCAGGCCCACTCTTTCCTTCCCATGTGCTACAGTGGAGATTAATTCTATTGCATTGCCCGTAGGTAGTCACCAGGACCTCAGCACTGTTCATCTTGCCCTATGTCCCTCTTGTCTCTCTCTCCACATGTCGCTGCCTTCTCTCCTGCTCCCTGTCATTCTCCCTTTTCATTTTTCTCACACTGCCCCTTTCCATCTCATACATTTCACCTTAGTCTTGTTTCTTATTTATCATTCTCCTTTTCTCAGCCTGATCTTCCCTGCTCTTTCTAAATTTCCTCACTACAAATGTAGACCAAAAGCACATACCCAAATGACATAAAATCAATGAACATCAAGAAGGCGTTCACAACAAATCGCACTCTGGGAAGGAAGAGGGTGCACCATTGAGAGGGAATAAGAAGACAGGGTAAATGGAGATCAGCACCATGTGTCCAAACTCTTGCAGAGCAAAATCAATTAAAACATCACCATTTAGTTTTGAATTGCTTCCTAAAAACACACTCTGACTGAGTTTGATAAATCATCAGAGGCAGAGAGTTCCATAGTTTTGGTGCCAGGTAGCCAAAGGGGCTCCCACCTGCGCATGTTCTGTTAGGAACAGCCGCAGGCCTTTCCCCAGCTGATCTTAGATTTCTAGCTGGTATCTATGATCTGATCAGAGAATAAAGGTACTGTGGTCCTCGTTTTGAAAATGCCTTTAAAAGAGGACCTTTGCCTAACCGTCAGCCAGTGCAGCTTCTTAAGTGTGTCCCCTATCGACACACGCCTAGGAAAGTTCAAAAGAAGACAAGCAGCAGCATTCTGCACTCTTTGGAGTCTCCTGATCCAACCACGTGTGACCTCCAGGCAGGAGACAGAGAATCTTTCTAAACATCTTAAGATTTCCAAAGCATTTCCCCTCCGCTGCAGTAATTTGGCTGACAAAAGACAGCTTACTGTCCAGCCAAATGCCCAGGTTCCTAACCTTAGCTTTAGGTACAGGTAGCGGACTCAGCTCCACAGGCCAACAAGCCGTAGACCAGACGTAGGATTGCATGCCAAGAGTCATTACATCGGTCTTTCCAGCATTGAGCTTAAGGCAGTTCGAGTCCATCCGCCTTGCAACTTCTGCAGTAGAGGCACAATGACGAGGCCATTTTGGAAGAGTTTTGTGACAGCATGATGATAAGCTGCATGACATTTGCATATGAGATTATGGTAAACCCATAGCGTTCTATGACCTCTGCAAGCGGTTGCATGTACACATTATACAATGTAGGGCTCAAAGATGAGCCCTGGAGCACTCCTTGGTGCACAGGAAACACTTTTGACTGGTATGGCTTTTGTGCTACCTGAAAAGTGTGCCTCTTGTCCATTTTTGTTTGGTGGATAGACGTCTACTAGACTGAAGCAGGAGATCAGAATGACACTTTGAATAGACAGCTCCTGGCACTTCTCCCACCAAAGCTTTCTACCACAGCAGCATGGGTCTCCCAAGATTGCTCTCCTCTCATGTGTTCTACCTCTTGATTATCCTTGCCATCTCTGCAAGTGGCAGTTGGTGGATGGAAAACCTTGAGACAATGGGAGAACGGTGCCTGCTCCAAAACCAAGATACATTCACTTTTCAAAGGATCCAAACCAGTATGTGTAGTCCCGTGGGTTAACACACCTATTTCAGAGACAGGGTCCACCTGACTCCCCTCTTTTCAGAGTCCACCTGTTTTAAAGCTCAAACTTGCTGCTCAGAGACAAGATTTCAAATGTTATGTTTTTTCTTTAACTTTGCTTTTCTGCTCAGGCCCACTCTTTCCTTCCCATGTGCTACAGTGCAGATTAATTCTATTGCATTGCCCGTAGGTAGTCACCAGGACCTCAGCACTGTTCATCTTGCCCTATGTCCCTCTTGTCTCTCTCTCCACATGTCGCTGCCTTCTCTCCTGCTCCCTGTCATCCTCCCTTTTCATTTTTCTCACACTGCCCCTTTCCACCTCATACATTTCACCTTAGTCTTGTTTCTTATTTATCATTCTCCTTTTCTCAGCCTGATCTTCCCTGGTCTTTCTAAATTTCCTCACTACAAATGTAGACCAAAAGCACATACCCAAATGACATAAAATCAATGAACATCAAGAAGACGTTCACAACAAATCGCACTCTGGGAAGGAAGAGGGTGCACCATTGAGAGGGAATAAGAAGACAGGGTAAATGGAGATCAGCACCATGTGTCCAAACTCTTGCAGAGCAAAGTCAATTAAAACATCACCATTTATAATGGTGAAGTCTGCTCAGTATCAAGAAGCTTATTTCAGTGGCTATTTCATAATAGAGAGGAAGTTGTTTGTTCTTCTGGAGATAGGTTGAATACTTAGAAGTTTTAAATTGCAACGAGAAAAGTATGTTTTTGTGCATACAGAGATAGTGGAGCTCTGCCACAAACAGACCTCATCATCTTGTAGAGCTGAATGTAGTCCTCTACAGATAGTGCTGAGCTCCAGCACAGATGCAGCCATGTCCCTGCATGCATAGTGCTGAACCCATGCACAGATAGAGCAAAGACCATGTACTCATGGGTAATTTCTTTCATTGAGCTGGAGCTGAGTTCCTGCATACATAGTACTGTGAACCTTTGCAATCAGAGCTGAGCTTTTCCAAGTATGCAGCTGAGCTCCATTGCATACAGTGGTGAGCCCGTGCGCAGACATAGATTGAGGTGAGCCAGTTCACAGCTAGGGATGAGCACTTTTAGCATTCATTCCTCTAATGTAAAACCAGAGGATCTGTGGGAACTGAAAAACCAGGACCAGCTAATATTCTGTGGGAGTATCACACAACTCTCACCCAGGTTACTCTTCCTAATAGGGAGTGAGGAGGAGAAGATGGGAGGGAGGATGACAGTGAGAAAGACGGGATTGAGAGAAGTGATTGAAGAGAGAGTGAGAGAAAGACAAGGTAGACAGTAGTGAAAGAGAATTAAGCATATGTGCGAATATGGCAGAAAGGTGAGAAAGAAATTAGGAGAGTGTGACTGAGATGAAAAAGAACAGAGACGGAGTGTGACACAGGAGACACCAGAATGAGATATATGAACAGCACCACAGCAATAACTTTACAGCATATTTCACCCATTCCTTTTGCTTCCTTCATAAGAAGTCTACCGTTCACTGTGTCACTGGGCTTTGCTCTTTGTGGATGGTGCTGATACCAATCTCCAAAGAAACATTTTGGTCACCAGCACGCATTGGGGTATATTCACAAGAACGTGTGATAACTACTGCAAGAGTAGCGTAACGCAACTTTCAATATCGCAGCCTATCGCGGGAAAATAACCCAGTGTCAACGTGGAATTCACAACAAGGCGGTAGCATGCGATAGTCTGCCGAAACCGCGGACAAAGTCCGCGATACAACCACCACGATGGAGATAAAAACACAAACCACAACACCAAAAAACACGTGATGGGCCAAAGCGCGATGAGGAAACCAGCAACAAGCAGCGCCAGGCCTGCAACACACACCTGGCAGGTGTCAAAAATCACCATAAAAGTTGAAAAAACACCCACACACAAACTGACCAACACCCAAGCACCATGGAGGCAGCCGGAGCAGGCGCAGAGGACGAGCGCAACCCCACAAGCACCCCGGATGACCAGCCTGGGACCTCGGGGACAGGGAAGGGCAAGGACAAGAAGACCAGGAAGACCAAGATCAGTCCGCAGGCGAACAGGATCATAGTCACGGAGGTGATGGAACACCATCAACAACTCTTCGTCACCTCCAACGTGTCATTGGGCACCAAAAATGGAATATGGCGGGACATCGTCGACAAGGTGAATGCCGTCGGAGAGCACATGCGAACAATGGACGAGGTCAAGAGGCGATGGAATGACATCAAGCGGAAGACGAAGGAGAAACTCTCCGCCAACCTGAACGCAGCAACGCAGACCGGAGGTGGGGGCCCAGCGCCACAGCTGGAGCTGGATGACATGGAGGATCTGGTGTCGACAGTCATCAGTGTGGAGACTGTGGCCGGAGTCGGGGGACCGGACACTGCTCGACAGGACACAACACAACCGCAACAGGGTGAGTGACCACCAGGTACTGGGGGGACGGGGGGAGATGGCCACAATGGCACACATGCACAAGCAAGCAGGGCACAGTGCACACCCACAATCACTCTGGGTCCTCACCCAGACCCACAGACTGTCACAATGTACAATGCCATGCTGTCTGAATGTCAATCTGTACCATGTGGCTACATACATGTGGACACATTGTATTACACCATCTCCCCTTCACATCGCAGGGGCATTGTCAACACCTCCTGCAGAGCAGTCACAGCCACTCTTCACTGATGACGAGGAGGAGGACAACACCAGCATCGACACCCAAACCATCCAAAACCTCATTGACCTCATCCGCAACTCACCTCCAGGATCAGGGCAGCCCAGCTACATCCATGAGACCCCACCCACCACCCAAACCACCCAGCAGGAGGCACCCACAGCCCCGGCACCCTCCCAAGTCCCCCAGGAACTACAAATGGCCTTCCAACGCCGTGTGCTGGAGGGCCAGAGGGAGACGGCCGAGCATGTGCGGGTGGGGTTCGAGCTCATGGCATCCAAACTGGACGCCATCCTTGGGTGTCTATGTCCGCCACATGGACTCCAGCGAGCCCTGACTGATATCTCTGGAGTCATGACACAGAGGGAAGAATACCTGTCCGCTCAGAGTGGCCCCAGCGATGCCAGCCGTGAGCTGGAACACATGCAGAGGCTCATGGAGGACATGGTGCGGATGGAGGTGGAAAGGATGGCAGCCTCCGCTGCACATCAGCGAAATGTAGCTGGGATCTACCGTGCCCTGCATGTCCTCATCATGGCATTGCTGCCACAAGGTGTGGCGATTCTGAATGCTGCTGCCCCCACACCATCCACATCTCCGCCCCCTGGTGTGTCAGTGCCTCCCAGTGCGGCAGGCGTATCCACTCCGGCACCTGATGTGTCACTGCCACACAGTGCGGCCGACAATCCTCCTCCGGCCCCTGATGTGTCAGTGGCACACAGTGCCGCAGCCGGCACTGCAACACCCACAGGTGGGGCAGGGCACACACCCGGGGACGAGGACGTGGATGGGACTGTGGTCAGGAGGGCCATGCACTAGCATCCGTTTCCGCCACCTTGCCTGTTTCTGCTTGGTGCCGCACATGGCCTCAGGACCTACCACTGACCCCCGATACACTCCGATGCACTCACCCTGCACAGCGACATGGACTGCCACATCCTGTTTGATGACCAATGACACGGTGGACAGACTGCGGACTGTACCCTTCCTCTTCCGCAGTACAGGTCATCCCCGGATGGACACTGGCTGGCCCTTTACGAGCCCATATTGTGTAGTGTGCTTGGCATTGCCCTGTACCGCTCCAGCTGCATGACTGCACTGGATGTGCAAATAAACATCCAGTGACGCACTGCTGTGTAATGTCTTATGTCATATATGGATGTGTGGATGAATATGGGGACAGTGCCTTCCCTTGCGTCAATGATGTTCATCCTGTGGGATGCCAGTCAGAGGGTGCGACATTGCATTTTGTGTACCGGGTCCCGTGCACACTACAACAGGGACACACGCATCAGTCATTTCCTTGTCCGGACACGGACTGGACCACGCCCATATCACACGAGTCATTGTTGCAAGCCCTGCGCTGGTCAGGCGTACGGCAGGCCAGACCACTCCGCTAACGCCCCGAGGGGGGCCCTCATTGCTTCCCGTCGCAGCCGTACTCACTGGTGGTGTGCAGGTCACTGGTCTAGTTGACAGAATGTCACAGCCACTCCCTGAGGGCAGGTTTCACACACACCACACCCATCCTGCACAGGCGTCACAGGCCATGTGACTGCGCCAACATAAGGGGCCGACGACGTCACATTCCCCTCTTCCGGTGGTGTCTGGATGACGGCCGCTCCACGGTTCTCACACATGTAGGGCCAATGAGTTGTTGCGCACAGGGTTAGTGGCACCCGGGGCCTTGCGGATGGCACGGGCCTACCACCACGTGGCGCAGACTGGTGTTGCACAGGGTTAGTGGCACCCGGGGCCTTGCGGACGGCACAGGCACCCCGTCACGGGACGGTGACTTTGGGTGCACTGAGTCAGTGGCACCTTGAGCTGCTGAGCGGGTGTGCAGCCTGCGATGATGCCCCGTCCCGGAGGTCCAGACAGCTCAGGTTATGTGTGCCCTGCTGGACCGCAGTGTAGGCCAGAGCCAGCGGGCAGCGCGGGCCTACCGCCACGTGGCGACGCTTCCGGGATCCCAGAGTTGGTGGCACCCATTGGGCTGAGCGGGTGTGCAGCCTGCGATGGTGCCTGGTGCACTGGTATGTCCTCTGCCATGGAGTAATCAAGACCCAGCAACAAACGTGAGACCTGGTGGCCTGCGGAGTCGGGCTGCATGATGTGGAGGGTGCCATGTCCATGGGACCCCGGGCTTGTGGCTTGCAGGGGCACGTGGTGGGACCTCCTGTCTATGCGCAGGTGGTGGAAGGTGAGCATTGGGGCCTGGCTGTGCATGGGTGGGCATGCTCTGATGGGCGGCGGGGGAGGTTGGGGTGCCTCTGCCTGGGTGTGCATGGGCAGGCAGGCAATGTTGTCTTGTGCAAGTGGGTGTACTGTGTCAGTCATGTATCTGGGCTCTGTTTCAGCTGACGGCTCTGACTCAGATGTGTGGCCTGGTGTCCTGCTATACATACCGGCACGTGGTTGGGTACACACCGGTGGCAGCAGGTGAGCAGTGTGGCCTGGGTGCGCAGGGGCGGCACTGTCTCTCTCTCTCCTCTCTCTCTCCTCTATTCCCTCTCTCTCTTCCTCTCTCTCTCCCTCCCTCTCTTCCTCTCTCTCTCCTTCGCTCTCTCTCTGTCCTCTGATGTGCGCAGGACACACCTTCTCATCATGTTTTTTGTCTTACAGGCTGTGACCTACGTATTGTCCGGAGGGGAGCGGCCATGTGTCTTCATTTCATTTCGTTGTTCTATTTTAATAAAGTTTCATTTGTTGCTTCAAAAGTGAATGTGTGCTGGTCATTTCTGTGACAACACATCCATGTCACCAGTTGTGGTTGTGCGGCATCAAGCGGAATATTCTGTACATGTTTAGGTGTGGCTGATGTGGCATGTCTTTGGTCGGGGGGTGCCAGGGAGGGGTGGTCCTGGGGGTGGTGGCGGTGGGTGTTGTGGCCCTCTTGGGTGTTCGTGCCGCATGATGGGTGGCTCCATGGCATCTGTTGCCCTTCCGATGTAGCCCTGGGCTGTGCTCCCTTTTGGTTTGCAGGCTGCCGTCCGAGTTTACACCAGGTCAGAGCAGGTGTAGATTTCCTGGTGCTAACGCGCCTTATCGCCTGTTTTGTGTTTTTATCGCGGTTGTGGCTGGTCGTTGTGAATGTTGAGGTGTGCTGTTGTCTCGGCTTTTGTCACGGGAATGCCCACTCTGCATCTCATTAGCGATATTTGCGGGGGTCCTCTGTGGCGATGTTTTTTGCGGCTGCTATCGCGGGTAAACTGGTGGTGTGGGCTGTTAACACCGGCTTGTGAATGGGGAGGTAAATTTATCACGACTTTGGCTGCAATAAAGTGCCGTTAATTCGGCGATAGCTCCTTGTGAATATGCCCCATTGTTTTTAGCCAAATAAGCACTGGGTTGGAGTGAAGGTGTTGCACATCTGATAGATTTACTTGGCAGCTATGTTTCATAATTGTCAAAGGTGGTCTAGTCAATTTTGAAATTATGTTTCACGTAGAACATCGAACATAAACCCTTCACATACTGAAGGAGTTTGGCATTTTATATATCCAATTCACTGGCATGGTTCAAGCAGGCAAACCCCAAAGTGAGTGGATGTAAGAGTAAAACATAAAGCTTGTAAGGGCAGGTCAACTTCAAGGGTGCAATAAGAGGGATTTCTTGCAGGAGCCTCTGTCAGTGCTTGTGCGTTAATCATTAATGTATAGCTTGGTGGCACCACAAACAAAGGCGAAGGATTCCAATCATGGTGCCCTCCATGGACAAAAACTCTGAGTACTTCCCTAGTCAGCTAGCTGTGCCTTCCTTCTTCCTATGAAAAAAGCACCAAGCATCTGTTCAGGTGAAGGAACGTGAGCTCTGTACTGGGTTTGGGTGCAGGTGTTTGTACACTGGCTAACGCTACTGGAACCCATTCAAAGGAGTGCAGCAGGGTTATGGACATGCACACACATTCCCACATGCATGGGTCCACTCATAGGTCTCCTTCTGGCTATATCAATCAAATCCTGCAGAAGTGTCTTATGCTGTCGATGCTCACCATAACAAGATTAAATGACATTTTTAGATGGCTTCAGCTCCTTCTCTTATATGGCTGCCAGCACTACTTCCCTTGATTAAATTGTGGTCTGTTGCAACATGCCCACATTTACATCTGTGCACCTTTGTCTAACCTTCATTCCATTGGAGAGAAAGACACAGTAACTGAGTGCAAGTTTGGTTTAGGTGTGCATGTTTTTCTAAATAAATTAATTTAAAGCTAACAAAATGGGAACTGGCTGTATAGTTGTAATTTAAAATATATCCTCATTTCTCTCACAGCAGTGTTTAGTCATTTTAACGATGTATTGCAGGGCCAAAAAATGAAAAAAGATACCTCAACCGTTTGAACACTACCTTAGATGACAGAAAATACCACTTAAAAAAAGATACTCATCCCCACCACGATCTCTGCTCCACACTGATGGGTACAATGGAGATTACTGAGACGTCACTACATCTTCAAGTAAAAATGCTTGTATTACTTGTTTTGGTGTTTTTAGTGCACATATTTTTAAGGAACCTTGAAATCTGGAAAATATTTCACTGTTGCATGTGAAATACAGATTTTGTTGCCACTGTGCAAAAGTTTTACATTGTCCAGGCTACTAGGATTATGCAGCTTGGAGGACCAAGGTTATCGAAATTATGCAACAAAAAATGAAAATTATGAGGCACTTTGTCTGGTGGTATTATTTTCATTCGTTTCCGCTGGAAACAACAATTTCTGTGAAATCTGCATATTTTGGAAATTAAGTGGCAACATCCGATGCTTGCACGACTTGTGGACACTCTCTCAGCTTCAGCAGTGCTCAGTGTCTCAGGGGAATGCATTGGCGAAGACAAAAGATCTGGCCTTAATGTGCTACTGTAGGAAAGAACAGGCATAGACATATGACTTTTCCATGCATTAGTGCATTAAACCCGGACCTATTGGCCTTCCAAACGTGTATTCTAATACTGTCTCGAATCCCAGTGTGCAAAATGGTAGCCCCACCAACACTGTTTAGTACTAGTGCCCCCCCTCCCGAAGTTTGGGTCTAATTGCACCCCTAGCTGCAACAGATAGAAAGCCATAAAAATAATGGGGCAAGTTTGATTGAATCCTCCGCACAACTTAACTAAAAGGTAGGACATGTACTTTTAAGTTTTACATGCCCTGGTAGTGACAAACAGCTAAGTTTGTTTTTCACTACTGTGAGGCCTACTCCTCTCATAGGCTAGCATTGGGAATTCTTTAAAACACTTTAAGCTGTAATTCCTGATTGGGAAGGAGTAGCAGCATTGTGTTTCATATCTTTGGAATAGTAATGATAAATCCTCTTTAATTGTAAAGTTGGATTAAACATTACTATTTTTTAAATGCTACTTTTAGAAAGTGGATATCTCTCTGCTATTTCTGCTCTATGTGCTTTGCATCCTGTCACCAATACACATCTAAGCTGAGTGAATGCTACACTTTGTGCATTCCCTCTAGACAGCCACAAACACAGGAAGGGTGTGTGTGACAGAGGACTTATCTGCATTCATCTACTTTCTGATAGCCTTTCTGTGCAGAAAGGGGTATTGGGAGCTGACACTTACATCTGAATACGCTGTGTCCAATCCCCACACAAAGGGCTGATTGCCCCCCACAGATAGCCTGGCAGACAGGGCTGGGGTGAAAGGGACCCGTGCACTTCAGAGAACACTTTTGAAATCACCCCCCCACTTCAAAGGCACACTTGGGTATCCGTACTGAGACTCGGACCCTACCAAGACAGTACACTACTGGATATGTGAAGAACTCTGCCAGGAATAAAGACTGATGTGCTACGAGGATTGCCACTCTGCTTGACTGACTGTTCTATGGAACTGCTTCACTGCTGTACAGACCTGCACTGCCCTGCTACCTACCCTGCTGAGGACAAGGACTGGAACTTTCTCACTTGAACCCAGAGTGTCTCAGGGCCATCAAAGACTTCCTACAACTCTGCTGCGGCTGCCGGACTCTGCCACCTGTGAGTCCTCCCTTGCCTGAGGTGTCAATCCACTCCTGGGCCTCAGAAGTGGGTACTGCAGCTGTTTTTGCATCAAACGTGAAGCAGTAACAACTTTGAGCTGATCGGAACAGACGCATTTCCCTATGACGCAGGAGCCGATCAATGACATCGCCTCAACGGACTGCGCGGCTCAACATCAATGGACAGCACGGCTCAATGTCGATGCAGCAACGGCATGGTAAAGGGGTTTGACGCCAAAGCTTTCATCGACTGTGCAGATTGGCACCGACGCTTTGCTCCATTCACGGGATCGATGACAATGCAGCGCCTCCTCGACTCCTTGCATCGAGGCTTCGACGTCAACGCTTGCTTCATCCAAGGTACTTTGTCAGCGGGACCTGTCTTAGTCCTGTAGCCAGCCTGTCTGCCACAGCGGTTAGCCTGAACTCTGAATTTACCCTGTTATAGCGTCACCCCAAGTAACCCTTAGCGATATTGACTTCTACGCACTATTTTTGATTTATTCTTTAATAATTATATATTTATTGGATTTTTGTCATTTTGGTCTTGATTTAATCAGATAAATATTCTCTATTTTCTAAACCTGTGTGGAGTCTTTTTGTGGTGTTTTCATTGTGTTACTGTGTGTGTGTGTGTGTGTTGCACAAATACCTTACAGATTGCCTCTTTAGATAAGCCTGACTGCTCTGTGCTAAGCTCCCAGAGGGTGAACACATGTTATCTTTTAGTGTGTATCTAGCTTACCCTGTCTAGAGTGGTGGTTCTTGCTTGGACAGGATGCATACCTCTGCCAACCAGAAACACCAATTCTAACAAGCGCTACTGACCAAGGATAGTTAACCTGTTATCAAACAAGCATATCTTTCAGTAATGTTACTAAGGTAAGGTGCCTTTCTAAAGATTCATAAAATGATCACTTGCATGCGATTTAAAAATCAAATCAATACTGAATATTGAATATACTTGTAAATTGCACCTGACACAAACATTCCTAATGAAATTAAGATAAATCTACCAAAGAATTGAAAGAAACTTTTTGCTCCAGCCCCGATAACGTGCACCTAGGAAAACATGTAAGTTGTGTCTCTGTAGTTAAGATTGAGACCTCTCTCCTTAGGAGTTGTATCTTGCTCCATTAGTAACCTAGTTCCACTTGGCCAATTTGATCCAAACCTGGGGAAAACAGCTTTCATCAATCAAATGTTCAGTTTTCCAAATTTGATGCATATTGATCTTAGAGGTCAAAAGTTGTACAATGGGTCTCAAATCCAGTGATTGCTTCAAATAACCTCAGAATCACTATAGGTGAATTGTACATGAATAACTGTAAAGCCATTGAACATAATATAAAAAAAGAAATTGCAGGCACTCACTGCTTGGCTGTAGCTGGTGCCGAGATTTTTCACCCGCCCGTTTTTGATTTATTAAGCAAAAAATATGTTGGGTGTGCATGCACCAGTGCTGTACACGTTAGTAAATGTTTGTGAACAGCAGATAAAATTCTCCTAACAATGTAAGATGCAGCTATAGACCCAAAGCTTAATTTATAAAACAATAAAAGCTAGGGCCCTTGTCAGGAGGCCATTGCAGCTTGAACTCTCTATTGCACCTGCCAGCGCTGCCAATGACAGTACCAATGCAACTACTTACCATCACACTCCTACAAGTGTGACAATTTAGGGCTTCATTGATGAGGTCCCTTGCGCCGCCGAAACATCACATTTTGTGACGTTCCGTGGCGCAGGAGCCTTCTCCATATTTATGAGGCAGCACTAAGCCACTTTTTTTGACTTAATGCTGCCTCGTAAATATCGTTCCCATTAACATCATTTTCTGCATTAAAGGGGCGTGCAATGGGTGTTGCTCGGGGCGTTCTGGCAACATCCATGGCTTTTTGACACTGCTCCAGATTTACGAGAAATCATAAATCTGAGGCAGCACCAAAAACGTACATAAGGAAGGCACAACAAGGAGAAATATCTGTATTTCTCCTCGTTTTTCCTTTATCTATGTGTGTTGCATTCTGCAGCACACATAGAAAGAGGAAAAAGATTCTTGTGATTTTTTTTGTGCCATCATCCCCCTAACGCCGACACCCCTGCACCATGGTGTAAAGATGCCTGCGTTGGCGCACGGCAGCCCATTGTGCTCCGGCACAGGGGAAAATGACAAGAATGTGCCGTATCTGATAGACACAGCACATTCCTGCCCTTTTCTTTTGCCGTAGGGCAGCGCTGCAGGAAGGCCTGTGGCGCTGCCCTACATTCAAACCTCATAAATGAGGCCCTTAGACTTTACCTGCTACCCAAGCTATTATTATAGGTTTGGGTGGCAGGTACTAGTCATTTTTTATGAACTCTTGTTGTGCTCATCATAAAACTAGACAAACAAAGTCACAATGTTGTTGGCTGTCATATGTGCTGGTGTTGACAACAAAGTGCCGGTGTTGAGCACCGGAAACCACCAGATCAAATTAAGCACTGTTAACCATGCGTCTATTTGGGGCAGATACGTTTACTCACTTGCCCAGATATTTGCCAACAATACTGTCCATAAACATCAATGGATGCAAAACTCTCAATGAATTTCATGCTGAAACTCAATGTGAATGAAGCTCTCACCTTGATGTTCAACAAACTGAACATGGTTAAACCCCTCAACTGGGAAGGTCCAATTGCCACTGTTCACAAATAGATGTCAAAAAGTATGTAGATAGAAAATAAAACAATTTGAAAACACAGAAAAGCAATTGATGGAATGCTTGAATTGATTTCTTCCACTGTAATATAATTAAATATGTCACATTCCAGTCCATTGTTTTTTGGGTCAGATCTGTAATTACACAGGTTGACTGCAAATCAATGACAAAGAATAAGCCCAGAGTAATTTACAGTGGTTCAAATGATTCAGAATATTTCTATATATAACATTTTGCTGTCTAAATGAGGTTTAAAAATCAAACACGCACTAATGTTCATAAACATCAAACAAGTTAAGAGAAGAAAGTCTGTTTTGGCGAAGGCCATTCTCTGGTTGGCACTACTGCCACATATGCCACATAAAATTACAGATTACAAGTTATGTTGGGTATCAAAACCACACAAAAGCCAATGTTTATGAAAATCAAAATATCTCACCAAAAATCAACCATAAAGAGTGTTTTTCAAATGTTATTAAAACACATCACCATAATCGGCTTCTAAAGATATACTCATCAATACTCCTCAATATGGTGTTCTTGAAAACTGTATGTTGTGATATTTGTGAACAAGTGAGTAGCCAGAAAATTAAAATACCTCCCACTTTGAACCAAAACTCTTTTGGCACAAAGCAAACTCTGCAAGTCATCGCAACCCTCCCCAGCAGAGCTTGCTTGTCTCCTCCATCCAAGCATCTATCCATAACATCCACACACTGATATCCAAAATTTCACCTTTACATTCTGTCATCCATTCAATCTTTCATCCATCATTCAGTCTGTCACTATTCCGTCCATCCATACGCCCATGCATATCCAGACCTATCCATCCATCTTCAAACCTATCCATCCATCCATGCTTTCACTAAGTCATCCATCCTTTCACTTATCAATCCCCCCTTTTATCCATCCATCCTTTCGAACATGCATGAATCCATCCTTTTGGTCATCCATCCATCCTTTCACGTCATTCTTT
The DNA here is from genome assembly GCA_963921515.1 of Calotriton arnoldi. NCBI lineage: Eukaryota > Metazoa > Chordata > Amphibia > Caudata > Salamandridae > Calotriton > Calotriton arnoldi. The sequence continues at coordinate 784,262 of CAWUFW010007786.1, forward strand.
CACTTTGCCCATCAATCCATCCACCCATTCACTCATCCATCCATCCACCCTTTCACTCAGCCAACCATCATTTCACTCATGTTTCTACCCTTCGATTCATCCATGCATTCACTCACTCATCCATCCACTCATTAACCCTTTCACTCATCCATCCATCCTTTCACTCACTCATCCATCCACCCTTTCACTCATCCATCTGTCCACCCTTTCACTCATCCATCCATCCACCCTTTCATACAGCCACCCATCTACCCTCCCTTTCACTTATCCATTCTTTCACTCATCCATCCTTACATCCAGCCATCCTTTCGCTCATACATCCACCCACCTATTTTCTCAATTCATCCATTTACCTTTTCACTCATCCATGCATCCTTTCACTCATCCATCCACCCTCTCATCATCCATCCATCCACCCTTTCACTCATCCGTCGACCCTTACACTCATCCATCCATCCATTCACCCTCCCTTTCACTCATCAATCCTTACATCCATCATTTTACTCATTCATCCATACACCTATCCATCCACCCTTTCACTCAACCACCCATTCATCCATGCACTCATCCTCCCACCCTTTCACATTAATTATGAGCCTTTGTCTGCCGAGATGCAGACAGAAGAGGCCTTACAAGAACCCAACACCCGCTGTAGCTGCTAAAGCAGGGGTTGACGACGCCCCTGTTTGTGAATATATGTATGGCCTAAAAAAGGTTCAAAAGAATGCTTAACTCACCCATTACAAGTTGTGTAACTCATTTAAAAATCGAGGAAATTTATCATGAGAACTACTAATAAAAGGATTTTATAGTTGACTGGGGGTTAAGTAATGGCTATTCCACAAAAGCTCAAAAGACATTAAGGGTCCGATTTAGAGTTTGGCGGACAGGTCACTCCATTACACACATGAAGCATATCCGAAGTGCTGTATTTCAAGTGCCGCTGGATATAATGCACTTGTTCTATGGCTGATGGGATATTCGTCACATTTGGTGACAGAGTAACCCGTTCACCAAACTCTAAATCAGGATGAAAGTTTATAAATGAAGCTATTGTCTTATCCTTATTGCCCAATCCTGACATACCATCTTAGTAATAAGCTTTTGGATATAAGATTCCTGAATACCAACTTTCTGGAAAGAAACCTGGTTGAATATTTGTTTGCAGTTAAAATGCGGGTCTTTGTGTAAGAGTGCAGTGATGGAACACTTAACTAATGTCACACCACAGGCAGGCTCCTCCCAACTACAACTCCTGTGTTCTTTTGAAACTGGTGACGTCTCAGGAAAGAAAGTATTTCGGCATCTTGGTAGTAGACCTAATATTTGTAAAAATGGTGACTACTGTAGAGAGGTTGTCTTCTCCTTAGCTCCTTTTTCCTATCATATAGGTTCTCTTATTTTTTTCAATAAAAGGCTAATTCAAACTAACAATACTGTTATTCAATTCCTCATAAAATTAGGACTCGTTGACAAATTTCGAAAGTTTTTGGTGAAGTAAAATTTTAACACACCTTCCATTGCAATGGAGTCACATACTATACATGGACTGGCAGTCTGGCATATTCTTCAGCTAGGAACCAAGGTGGCTGCCGAGAATTGATATGCCTTTGCAAGGAAAGTGCCTAAATGGTGCTTTGCCATAAAAATATCTATTCTTCATTTTTGCAAAAACAGCAACGCAACCTTGTGAGAACTCGAGAAGATTGCTCACCTGCAGGGCCGGCCTGGGAACAGAAACCGGCCCTGGCAAACTGCTCAGCCGGCCCCCCCTGGGGTGAGGGGGAGTGCAGCCGAGCAGTTTGCGAGGGCCGGTTACGGCTGATTTTGTTACCGGGGGCCGATATTGACCCCTGGTAACAAAAACGGCCCCCCGGGGGCCCAAAACCGGCCCCCACCCTAGCGGCCTACCGGGGAAACGCCTGGTGCCCGCTATGGCCAGTCCGGCCCTGCTCACCTGCTCCTGTGAATTCAACAAAGTAGTTGCATCTTCATTTGAACTGCTTCCTAAATGATGCTATAATTACAGGAATTCAGGTTTAATTAAATATAAAATCCACTGTCTATAGACAGTCATAAATCTGAGACATGAGCTGACCACGCCAGCAAAGACTAAATGTGCGGATTGTTTGAGATGAAGAGGGTGGGAGAAAATAGGGTGACGAGTTAGAGCTACAGCTAACAAAGAGGCCTGCAGTGCTGAACATTAGAGAAGCTTTCATTGTTTTCCTTTGATATTCACTCTGAGATCATCGCCCAGATGTATGGAGTGGCTTGTGTAAATAACACTTAGCCTGATGTACGAAATTGGGTTATCAGTTGAGGGGGGTGCCCCACTCAGACAATAGCCACAATCCTTGTCAGGGTGAACCACAAAAAGTCACTAAATTAACCTGTGCTTAACTCTCTGGTGGCTTGGCACAAATGCAGTCAGGCTTAACTTAGAGACAATGTGTTAAGTATTTATGCAGCACACAAGCAGTAATAAGTGAAAACACAACACAAGAAAGTCCCACACCAATTTAGAAAAATGGAGAAACTTGCAATAAATAAAATGATACCAGAATGACAAACATCCAACCACTAGAACAGGAGATATTCAGTTTCAAAGATTTTGGTAGCTATAGCGCCTAAAAGCACAAAGCGCCAATCACAGGTATCTGATTGCATGAGTCTGAGGCAAAGCCAAAAGTTAAGGCTGAACGCGATAGAAGGCAGTTTGGATACACAAGGTGGATGGACCGAGACTTTGCTTAACTTCTCGCTTAGAAGAAATTTTGAAGAAAAGTTCAGGAGACGGTAGAGTTCTGTGGGGCAAGGCAGCTGGCTGTGTCATAGAAGGAGTCACTGTCGGGGAGTGCAGGATGAGGTTTCAGTTAAGCCACCGATGACTGTGGGAAAAATTTCCAAGTGGGAGAAGCTGAATTTCCAGGTCGAGGATGTTGTCGTTGCTGATGGGAAGACTGTTGGCATCAACCCAGTGAGGTGGGTCCAAGACCTGAATGCTTCCACTTGAGAGGTTAAGACTCACTCCAGCTGAGGCCAGGTGCAGGGTTCAACATCACAGGAGCTTGTTATGTCCCTGTAACTCACACCGGAGGCAGCCAACCAGGCCTTGGAGTCACTTTGGAAGACCTGGGTTCAAGTAGATGGTCTTCTCTCCTTCAAGTAGAAAGGCAGGCCTCAAACAGCAGGGCAGTCCTCTGGGGAGCAAGGCAGCCCTCAATTGGCAGGGCAGTCCTCTGGTAGCAGCAGGAAAGTCCTCTGAAGAACAAGCATTCCTTTTGAATTTTTCCACAGGTCCAGGAATGTACTGAAGAAGTGTTCTGCGAGTCCAATGTTAATACTTGGTACCATCCTTTAAAGTTGGGGGGCATCCTGGCTACCCCCACATCTGGTTCTGCAAAGTTCCTTCCTATGCTACCAAGGTTCCAAAGAGTCTAGAGTGACAAAATACCAGTCGCGGCTGGCATGACTCCCAGGTGGAGGGTGGGGGGGCCCGTGGGGGCGGGGTTGCATGGGGTGGGGTTTAATTTAAAATAAATTGAAAAAAGTTAACTTACCTTTGCTGGCCGTTCCAGCTTTGCCTCTGCTCTTCTTCTTCTCTACTGCCTCCGACAGGAACAGGAAGCAGGCAGCCTCCCTCCCCTCCCCTAAGCCAATCACAACACTGCAATGGCAGCGTTGTGATTGGTGGGGACGCCGACCAACCAGGCACCAATTGGGAGGCCATTTTCTCCCCTGTAGGCTGCATGCAGCCTACATGGAGAAAAGACAGAGTGTGCATTACTAGTTTGGTCGTCCCTGGGGCTGACCAAACAGTCAGCGCCCTGAGCAGTGGGCAAGCCACTCCTCCCTGACCCGCCCACCCACACGCCCACCCCCAACCAAACACTTCTGCTTTCTGCAGTGCAGAAGCAGAAACATAAAATGGTGTTTTGCCATTTTATGTTTCTACTTCTCGCACTGCGAGAAGCAGTGGGCAACGCTCCTCCGCCCTAGTGGAGGAGCCGCCCCTGCAAAATACTAGTGTCAGGTTCCTTTGTGTGTGCGCTGAAGGCAGCCCTTTGAAATGTAAGTAGGCAGGGAACAGCTCCACCCTAACCATCCTGGCAGGATGGACCATCCTGCCAACACCTAGTTCTACATTGTTTCATTGTCTAGTAGGAATACACAAAGGCAAACAGCTAAGCTATTCACAGTCATGTGACCCAGGACACAGGCAGCAGGTACTAAATGGTTAGGACAAGAAAAAGCCAACTTTCTAAAAGTGGCATTTTCAGAATACAACTTCACCATTAAAGAGGATTTTAAATTACAATAAATTTAAGTCCAAACTTGACAGACGTATCTATTCCCAATCAAACGTTAGCACTTATTAAATATAATGGTAACCTAATGTTATCCAGTAGGAGAGATAGGCCTTACAGTAGTGAAAACTTAAAAATACATGCCCTACCTTTTAAATACAATGCAAACTGCCCTATGGGCTTTTAGGGCCTACCTTAGGGGTGACATATATATTAAAAAGGAAGATTTAGGCCTGGAAAAAGGTTTATTTTTTCAGGTCAAATTGGCAGTTTTAAAACTGCACTACAAGCTACAATGGCATGTGTGGGGCATGTTTTAAAGTGCTACTTATGAAGTGGGCACAATGAGTGATGCAGGCCCACTGATAGAATTTAATTTACAGGCCCTGGGTACATGTAGTACCATTTACTAGAGACTTATAGGTAAATTAAATATGCCAATCAGGTGTAAGCCAATTGTACCATGTTTTAAGGAGAGAGCACATGCTCTTTAGCACAGGTTAGAAGTGGTAAAATGCACAGTGTACTAATGTCAACAAAAATAACATTCAGAAAGCAGGAAGGGTGAAGGCAAAAGGTTTGGGGGAAGACCACGCCAAGGACGACAGGTCTAGCAACTGGATCTGCTGAATATCTGAGATTTAAATTAAACTTTGTCAAGTCAGCTTTTGTAGTGGCTCAGAACAAAGACAAAAAAACAGCAAAATATGTACCAATTGCAACCTCTGCAGAGAAACACAGAGCAGAAAAAAATCTAACCATCTTGTATCTCAAAAGATCTGGCAGCAAATCTAATTTAAAAAGCTTACAGAATCTTTCACTTCAAACCAGGAAATTTGACACTGAAATAGCATCCACGTAATCTTTTTCAGGGTTGCTGGAACATCGATATGGAACTTGTTGCTGGTGACACTTCAACAGTCTTAATTTCTAATCATTTTTTATAAAAGACTAAATATTTTCCTCTTTAAAAGCTACCTAAACCATTCACTAGACAGTGAGAGAATATCCACTAAACTTCTTCCCTCTGAGCCATCCTCACTTTCATGTCTTCCTATCTTTTAGTTTTACCTCCAGTAACATTGATTCACCTATTTCTTTATTTATGCCTCTCACTTTATTTTGACCTCCTAAACTGTCCTTTTCATCTTTAGTTCCTATTTCAATCCTGACTTGCCCTCTCTGCCTCCCCTTTCTTGATCCATACACCAACCAGCAATTTTCCCAGCTTCTTGTCTCATTATGGGCACATTCCTGAACCAAGCAAATTGAACTTTACTCTGTAATATTTGGGCGCTTTTTAATTGTTTTCCTTCCATTCAGTTTCATGTAAGTTGAAGCACACATTCCTCTGTATCATCTACAGCATGCTGATACCCCATGTTTGAGTGCGCTATATAAAAATGTATAAATACAATAGAATTACTATATCATTTGACTAAAGTGTGGGGCATTATGAATTCCAATGTGGTTCTTACTACTTAGATGCAAAGAACAATGTTTGTCAGACATTTGCGTGACACAGGTTTTATTCTGGGTTGTAGTAGAAAGTTGCAAACACCAAGTTCTGCAAAGAACAATTTACTGCAATTGTGTGATTTTGATAAAAAGTGTTGTCTAAACAGTATGGAATTCTGTTGCTTTATGCTTGATCTCTGTTAGTTCTGAAAAGAAGCCTTGTGCTCAGCCTTCCACCAACAATCTAAATATCCTATTTGCTCTTAAAAGCCTTTTTAACAAGATGCTATGAAAATGAGCGTGATTTGGACTTCTGAGTCAATGAGAGGAGCCTCTAAAATCATGAAAATATTGGACCTCAGTGGCGGCCGCACGGATTGGGGTGGCAGGGCGGGGGGCGGGGCGGGGGATGTAAGGGGATCGAAAATAATAAGAAAAAAATGTAACTTACTACCATGTCTTGCATCCATCTCTCCTCCCTGTCCCTCTACACAGCTGGAACAGGAAGCAACTCCAGGCTCCCCTAAGCCAATCACAATGCTGCAAAGCAGTGTTGTGATTGGACTGAGCGCCGTGATTCGGCGCTCAGCCAAGGAATCGGAGCCTGGGCATGTTCTCCACCCAGGCTGTAATGCAAAGCATGCTCACCACTCCTCCCCCTGCTCCTGTCATCAGAGCCGCCCCACCCTGCAAAGCTGCTGCAGCAGGACAAAATAAATATTATCATTTTATTTTTCCTTCATTTCACTGCTGCAGAGCAGTGGGGTGACGCTCCTCCGCTTTAGCTGAGGAGATGCCACTGTTGGACCTACTGATCTACAATGGAAACGTGAAGAAAGAACATATAAAATAGTTGTATTAAAGATCCAAGAAATCATAAAAGGCTAAGTATAGACTGTTTTCAAACATGTAAAAGAAGAGACTGCGCCTTCTGTATCTAAAGCAAGTGCAAATGTTTCAGAACTGTAGAAGGACCTAAGGGGCACATGCATCAAGCTTTTTACCAGTCGCAAACAGGCCGAATCGCAGAATCGGCCCGTTTGCGACCGGTAAAAAGGCATTTCCGATGCATCAAACCAAAATGCATTCGCAAAATAGGTAATCGCAATTTTTGCGATTACCTATTTTGCGAATGCATTTAGGGAATCGCAATGCGATTCCCTAAATGCAATGCATGAAGCATTTGAAAAATGCAACTTTGCATTAAGGATTTGCAAATTACTATCAACTTCAAGTTGATGGTAACTTGCAAATCCTTAGAGAAAATGCACAAAATTGCATTTTTCAAAGTGCCAAAGTGCCCTTAGGGCATGTGTGTGCGCCACATGTGCACACTTACCTGTTTTGGGGGTGCATCAGGGGGGCCTTAGGCCCCCTAGCACCCTTGAAATTAAATTCGCAATTAGCTATTACCTATTTGGTAATCGCAAATTGCGAATGCTTTCCCATTCATTCCTATGGGCCTGTAGGCCCATAGGAATGAATAGGAATGCATTCCCTAATAGCGAATCGCAATTTGCGATTCGCTATTAGGGAATGTGTGGGAATCGCTATTTTTTTGCGATTCCTACATGCATAAGGAATTGCAACTCCTAAATAGGGATTCCTTAAAAATCGCTATTAAGGAATCGCAATTCCTTATCTTGATGCACGTGCCCCTGAATGCTTAAATTACATTTAGGAACTAGGGGGCCCATTACGATACCCGGCGTAAATAAATCCGCCAGGCATGGAAGCGGCAAAAATCCGCCCGCACACACCGCCTGAACACCGACCACGCCATTACGATTACACAAACCGAAAACCGCCATCGGCGGAAAATCACACAAAATACCGCCCGCCATCGTCCGAGTCGGAGTCAAACCGCCCGCCACGGACGGAAACACGCACGACAACACAAAACCGCCCGCCCACACGGCCGACACACCGCACGTGAAATTACGATCGCACCGCCATGAGCGCGGAAAAACCACAAATATACCGCCCGCCAGCGCAAACAACGCCGATGAGAATCGACACGGCAGAAGCCATGGCGCCAACGTACCTGCACAGAAACCATCCGCACACAAAACCAATAGCACACAACATGGCCAACAAGTCCACACAGCAAGGCACGCACAAATACACAAGCACAGTACACATCCCGAAAACACCCCCGGACAAACAAAAAATACAAAGGCCAGAACCCCAGACACAACACACCTGAAAACAACAGACCATGAGGACACACCCACATAGGTGAGTACAAAAGCAGCACTCCCACAGACCACAACCCCTTGCTACATTGCAAACCAGAGAGGAGAGGAGAGGACACAGTGACACAGCAAGGACAGCAGCACACCACAGAAATGCACACATCACTACCACCACCACCACCACCACCACCACCAAACACCACCACCACCACCACCACCACCACCACCACACCCCGGCACCACAAACCCCCTGCACATTACACAACACACACCGCACCAGCACCACAAACACCATGGCACCACAAAGGATGCCCAAGTTCACGCCCATGGAGCTGACGGTCATGGTCGACGAGATCATCAAGGTGTACCCACAAATCTATGGGAACATGGTCCAGCACACACCACTAGCCACCAGAAACAGAATGTGGAACCGGATCGTAGACCAGGTCAATGCAGTCGGGACCCTGCCCAGGAACAGAGTCGAGATTAACAAACGTTGGAATGACGTAAAGAGCCTGGTCAAGAAGAAGGAGGGCAAAAACAGAGAGCTGGCTGCCGTCACTGGCGGAGGGAATCCCGCGCTCTTTAAGACCTTCAAAGCGTGGGAGGAGAAGGTGCGAGTCGTAATCCATCCGGAGATCCTCGCCGGATTAGCAGGGGGAGTGGAGGCTGGTAAGTACAAACTAATGTATACCAGCACACCGCTATGTACTCACATGCGCAACTACCATGCCACAGCTCCCAGGGACAAACACCCCCATGTCCAGCACACAATACACAACACATCACACACACATGCAACAGACACTACCACACACAGCCCAAACCGAACAACTGTAAGATGCGTGGGGACATGTGTACACTAAGCCAGCCACGTAACCACCAACAGGTCCCCAAATATGCCAGAAGCGCCACAACGAGCACCCACCACACCCATGTGTCCGCCACAGCTGCACTAACCGACAAGTAACAGGTAAGTGGCAGGAACACAAAGTGCAGTGGGTGGGAGGGTGGACAGCCCAAGTACAACACACACCAGGCCCCAGTCCCACAGCACAGCAAGGAGGAGCATCCCCCACACCCCACAGCCACGTGTCAGCCACCGCAGTGCACAACGACAGCCGAAAGGCAGACATCACGGTCCACAGCAATCGGTGTCAGTGGGTGTCCAGCCAACCCCACGACCCACAACACCCCCCACCCCTACAGACCTGCAACATGGAGCACCCCCGCTTAGAGCCATGTGGCATCCAGTACAGTGCACGCACGAACAACTTGCAGGTGGGAAACTGGACAGGGCTGGATTACTGGAGGCATGAGGACTATAACACGACCAACACATGGGACATGTCACGTAGCAGACGAACACGCAGCACCGCCCACCGTCACGAACAAGTGAACAATGTGCACACGGACATGAACAACAGACTCACACCCCACATGACCCATCACAGACATAGCAACACCCAAGGAGCCACGTCTGCATGCACAAGCCACACTGAATATAGTCCCACACGGCAGCCACTGTGCAACTCATTACACACAACCGAAACACCATTGAAGTCCTGTCCATGTAGCCCCTACTGCCTGTCAACCACACACCCCACAACTACGCCTATGTAAGACAAACAACACTAGACGCAACAGAGCGGAACAACAGAAATGCACACGAACACCACTGAACCCATCAAACTCACAGACACACCATGCACATACAACATACCATCCATCCCATCCGTCAGCCCCGGTCTCATGAAAGGCATGTCATCCGCACAGCTGCCACACATACAGCAGTCACGCTAAGATACATGCCCATGACCAACCATGTGCCAGAAGTCAATGAAGCGCACGACACACTGTGAGCAACAACACACAACATGGGCCACACCCCCGAGCACTGCAGTGATGCACATGGCACAGGGCAGCACGCACACCAAGGAGATGGGACAACTGCAATACGTTGGCTGGCACACAACTATCACTCACTCATAACGATGCGTCCAATGCCATGTCCAGTAATCACAACAGACAGCAAATATGCAGGCCATGTCAAGCATGCACACACCTCAAACCATGCACTGTCATGCTGCCACAACACATGTCACGTTCGGCACCCATGGCTCACAGCATGTACCCCAAAAGCATATCCCCTCCCAAATGCGAATCTGGGGCATGGCCCCCATGTTGCCATATGCGTTCCTAAGCGTTCCATTTGAACCCCAAATGCATATCCCCTCCCAAATGCGAATCTGGGGCATGGCCCCCATGTTGCCATATGCGTTCCTAAGCGTTCCATTTGAACCCCAAATGCATATCCCCTCCCAAATGCGAATCTGGGGCATGGCCCCCATGTTGCCATATGCGTTCCTAAGCGTTCCATTTGAACCCCAAATGCATATCCCCTCCCAAATGCGAATCTGGGGCATGGCCCCCATGTTGCCATATGCGTTCCTAAGCGTTCCATTTGAACCCCAAATGCATATCCCCTCCCAAATGCGAATCTGGGGCATGGCCCCCATGTTGCCATATGCGTTCCTAAGCGTTCCATTTGAACCCCAAATGCATATCCCCTCCCAAATGCGAATCTGGGGCATGGCCCCCATGTTGCCATATGCGTTCCTAAGCGTTCCATGTGAACCCCAAATGCAAAGTACAAACCAGACCCAGGATGGGCCAGGAGCCCGCATACACCAGAGTCACAATGAGTAGGGGCACAGCAACACACCCATCGGCATGGCCAATCCGTCCCATGCCACATGTGCACAGCACACAGTCCCATTGCCTAGCACACACATCTACAGATGCCACAGCCACACACTCGCCTCCGGGAAACCCATGTACGAGATTGCACGAACTGCCAATGTCAGACGACAAATACATACTTCGCCAGGTGCAACACAATAACAAATCTCATTCTCTCCACAGGTGACGAACTGCCGGATGCTGGGGATGGAGACAGCAGCCAGCACAGCCAGCCCACAAGCCCCCAACGAGGACACACGGATCTGGAGGATCTGTCCTCCTCTTCGGACACGGACCACCAAGCAGGCCCATCTGGCGTGGCAGGGCCCAGCCGCTCCCCAGGACCCCTCCTACCCACCAACCCATCATCCAGGGATGCTGAACAGTCCCAGCCCCCTGCTGCCACTGTCGTTGCGGCCACACCCACGGTCATTGTGGCCACTCCCACTGCCGCAACCGCCACCATCGCCGCACCAACCACCACCGCCACCACCACCACCACGTCTTCGCTGGCACCAGCCCCAGCGCAGGTGGTGGCCCGGCCGACTGGATCCACCCTGGGAGCCACAGCGAGGACCGTGGTGTGCAATGTGGCTAGTGGGCAGGCCGGTGGCAGCAGGACTGGTAGGAGGAGCAGGGTCAGGGAAACGCCAGCCTCCCCTGGGAGCCATGCCCTGCCTCAAATGGCCAGAGTCCTTGGGGCCTATGAAGAGGCCCAAGGACAATGGGCCAGGTCTGCTACAGACACGCGGGAGGTGCTGGGGGTGCTGAGGTCCATGGACGCCCATATGGGCCAATTCGTGTCCCGTATGGACCAACTCGTGGACCTCATGGGCCAGCTGGTGGTGGTGGTGGGGTCACAGGCAAGGCCAGCAACACCACCTCCGCCACCACCTGCTAGGGCGCAGGGTCGGGCAGCAGTGTCCACTTCCCCTGCGTCCACAGCCAGTGAGCACACCTCACCCACCACCAGCAGGTCGCCACCACACCCCCCTCCCAAACGTGGAAGGGGCCGTCCGAGGAGGAAACAGATCTCCCGGGAGGACTTCGCACGCTCCAGTCGCAAGTGAGGCAGCCAGCCAGCCTTCCGCCAGCCTTCCTTGACCAGCCACTGCATTGACTTGCTCTACGATCCCACTCCACACAGCCATCTGGATGGCATGTGTGTGTTGGACTATGGACATAGAACCAGTGGGTACACCCTGATCATCACGCAGCCATGACCGACAGCTCATTGTCACTGCACGCACCACTTTTGTCATCACCTTACACACAATCACATGTCACAGTTTGTAATAAATGCACCTTTTTCACTAACTGCTGTTTGTGCCCTGTGTTTTATTTGTACGGAATACAACGGCCACCTTGGGCGGAAAGGCACCTGATGCGTGGCATGGCAATGGAATCCGGAGGGCCTGTAGGGACCTAGGGGTGGGAGACAGAACAGGAGCACATTCAATGAGTGTGTCACACACCCATCACACAGTACATGTCAACAACTACAAGCAATGTACACACATCGCACAGAGCAATAGGGCACAATGCCACAGCCACCAACAGTGGCATACTACCCCTGGCCATGGAGCGTTGACACACAGCACGCAGTGAACAAACGGCCACCCTGACACAGCATACACACACCTGCACAGATACAGCCACATCAGCCGTCGTACATGGACACTCACCGTCAAGTGAAGTAGCGGGCGATGAGCTGCTGCCGCACATTACCAGCTTCCTCCTCTCCGCTGTCCTCCTCACTCGAGCTGTCCTGGTCTGCGGGCTGGGGCCCTGGTTGATCTCCGTCATCCACGATGAGGGGGATCTGCTTCCGAATGGCCAGATTGTGCAGCATGCAGCACGCCACCACTATCTGGCACACCTTCTGTGGGGAGTACGCCAGTGCACTCCCGGTGCGGTCCAGGCACCTGAACCTGGACTTGAGGAGGCCAAAGGTACGCTCGACCACACGTCTGGTCCTCCCATGTGCCTCATTGTAGCGATCGTCTGCTGGGGTGCGAGGATTCCTCAATGGACTGAGCAGCCATGCCCCATTCGGATACGCAGAGTCACCTGGGTGTGAGGGACACAGAGAACCGTTGCTATTCCAACTGGACAGGGGACAGCATCGCACAACCAGCACGCTACACCACTCCACATACTCACCGACAATACAGCCACGATCCTGTTGCAGATTGGCCATCAGTCGTGGCAAGATGCTGTTGCGCATTATGTGTGCGTCATGTGCCGAGCCTGGAAACTTGGCACACACGTGGGTGATCACCATGTCCGCAAGGCACACCACTTGCACATTCAGGGAGTGCGTGTGCTTCCTGTTGCGGTACAGGTGCTCAGTGGCCTGTGGTGGAACAAGGCCAACATGTGTGCAGTCAATGGCTCCCACGACGTGTGGGATTCTGCCAAGGGCATAGAATGCACCCTTCACTGCCGCCAATTCACGAGCCCTGGGGAATCTGATGTACCTGTTCCGGTACAGCATCATGGCTGCCAGTACATCCCTCAGCACCTTGCTGAACATGGGCTGGGACATCCCTCCTCCACTGCCCACTGTGTGCTGGAATGACCCAGTGGCGAAGAAATGCATGGCGCCCATCACCTTAGCCGTGGGGGTGACAGCAGTCGGATACACCCTGCGGGGACGGAGATGGGGCTCTAACATGGCACACAGTCGATGCAGGGTTGGCCTGTCCAGCCGAAACTTCCTGATTACCTCTGTATCGTCCATGTCCGCCAGCAATTGGTATGGGCGGTCAATGTTCGGTCTCCGCCTGGGTTAAATGGCAGAGGACACATGTCAAAGCAACACGGCACATAGCAATTTCGCATACACATCACTGACATGACTGAGCAAGCACATGAGCCACAGCCCAGCTGTCAAGCTGGGACGGCACGGCCACAATACACTTACACAGGTCTCCCAACAATGGCAATGGCAAGTGAGACATACCACTGCCATGTGCATGCACATGGGGATCTAGGCCCCAATGACTTGCGGGGCGTGCTGATGGGGACTGACTGCATATTCGTCAAGCGGCAACGCCACGGCAACATGAGTGTCTGCTGAGCATGGAACTGCTTCCGAGGCTGGATGAGTATGGCACACGACGACGATGTGGGCACGGGCTGAGCGGCCAATACAAGTGGGACCTGTGGCACGAGGGGATATGAGACAGTAGTAGGTGTCAGCACTGCACCCTATGTACAGCACTGTACGGATCACAGCTCCCGAAACATTGACTGGTGTCCACATTGACAGCCCCATGCCAAGACGGCTGTGTGCTTGCAGTCACACGTCACAGGTGAGAGGTTACATTGCACGTGCCAGGTGGCAGACGTACAGAGTGGGAGCTGGCATGTGTGTGCATGTGTCTCCTGTTCAGGATCCACCAGATGGGCGCTGACTCTGTACTGACCATTGGACACAGCATGTTCCGTGGAAGGCTTGTGTGTGTGGGATGGTGGCACTGGATGTGCCTCCGTTGGGTGGGGGCCATGCACAGGGCGGGTACGTCGATGATTGCGCATTGTTGGTCACGGTGGGTGCACCAACTAAGATGTGTTGCCCTGTGTTCAATTCCTATGTCCGCATGATGATGGACTGTGGATGTGGGCAGACTACACATTGGTCGATGTGCTGTCTATATGCATGTGCCTTCACACCAGGCACAGCTGCCCCTGCACATGTGACCCCTGCTGGACTCGCTGCTGGGTCTGTGGAGCTGATGCACCTTCTGCGCGTGGGGCGGACAGCTCTCCTCACTTCCCTCATTGCGCATGTCATGTCTTTGCCGCAGGTGACATGGATCATGGAGGGCCCACATGTACGCGTGGGTAGGCTACACATGATTGTTCACTGGTCGCCACCCCCAGTCAGTGTTTCGAATGGGAAGGTTGTCGTGCTGGTGGTATGTTCGATGTGGCGGATGGGCGGGCCTAGGTGCGGGCTTACATTCCGGACATGGGGGTAGTTGGATTGGCGACTAGTTGCAGTACACACGGGACACGTCTCTTCCTTTCCACATCTGGGTCATCCCTTGTACTAACTGACAGTGATACAGTCATCTTCGCCCCAGCCCTCATGTCCTCCCCTCGCCCCCCAATATGCATGCTCACCTGCGAGGCTAGCGCTTGCACAGGCAGCCCCAAGCTCGCACCAGAGAGGGCAAGGAGTGTATGTGTGGGTCCAGTTGCACGAGTGGGCTGTCTCAGGGTATGATGTGTGGCGGGACGCCGTCCACCTGCGTGGTGCCCCAAATGGAGACCCGGCCTGCATGGACTATGCATCACAGTCTTCGCCTTCCGGATCCGCCACCTGCGACACCCAGTGGCTGTGGCTGCCCTTGCGGCCAGGCCGCGTCCGTCTGTGGCTGATGGCCCACACATTCACTCTTTGGCCTCTCTGGGGAGGGCTCGGGGGTGGTGGCGCACGCGCTTGCACTTAGTCGCAATGGCATGTGGCGTGGTTGGTATGATGGGCAATGGATGGGATGGTGCGAGCCACCTCCCGTGACGTCAGTGCTGCTCGTGCTGTGGTGCGTCCCCCTACACTTCCATCTGACTTGTGCCATGCTAGACGTTGAGGTTCTATTGCCTGCGTGATATGACCAGGAGGAGCGCGAGGAGACCTCTCACACACCATGCTCCACTGCCATCCCGTGCCCTGTATCGCCTGTGCGGATTGACTATGTTGGGGTTACACCTGGTCGACTGGGGCTGTGTGTGCCTTGTCAAGGGGCATGGCGGGCGCACAACAGGATCCAGCTTGTCCACAGAGGGTGGGCTGAGGTGCGCCTGGTACCGCTTTGTACGTGTGCCCGGCTGCTGTGCACACACGTGTTCACTCCCCCGACAGGTGTCCTCTCACAATGCCCAGGGAAGCGGTGGTGTACTGTTCATGACCCCTCCCAACACGGCGTGCTCCAACTTGTCATGTGCGCATCTACCCGTCGCACCCACCCACCTGAGCACTGCGTCCATACGACTTCACACGACACATGTGTGTCTTCCACAGTAGTGCTACTCATTTGCGTTGACATCCAATACCAGTGGACTACATGGTCATGTCACGACTGCCGTGTACTTCACATACTCTCATCCTCTCTCATTCGTACTTGTGAAATGAGTCAGCGGAGACAGTTTTGGTTTCAAACATTATATTGAGTCTTCTGTCCTCTGTGATGCAGTATAGTGGACACTACTGGCAGCGGAATACATGTTGAGGATATACTGAGCATGATTACAAATGGGATAGGGTGTGGGGTTACATCTGCTTGGCCAAGGCTGTGCTAATGTACATTTACGTATAGCTGCGGAGCTGCGGACTTTGACACAGACGGTATACATGTAGCCTACCAGACCGCTCGGCATCATGGGCACAGTCCATCTCAGTTCCATGTGACAGGTTTGCTGCGGTTGTTCCTCATGCACGCGTGCATGTGAGATGACATCAGGGCATTGTGCTTGCGTGCATGCAGCGGCATGCCACTTGTTGTTGCACTGTGGTGGTTACTGGACATGTCACAGTCACTGGGGTCGTGTTGTTGTTGTATGCACTTGTCGTCCATGCAAAGGTCCTGGTATGGGATTCCCGGGGCGGGGGTGGGAGGGGTGCAGCACCCACAGACTCCAGGCGACCTATTCATGTCCACTGAGCGGTGTGTGTGTCCATGGGCGCTGGATCCATGTCGTGTCCTGGTTGTTCGTGCAGTTCCGTCCATGTGGGTGCGATACACAGAGCCCATGCCACTGCCTCCCATGATGCATGCGGTGTTCCTGGATGTGATGGGGAACAGTGTGCATGTCCCGGTCATATCCGATGTCATGGCGATGTCGTTGATGGTGTGGTTACAGTTGCCGGTCGTTTGGTATGGCTGTTGTGGTGGTGACTGGCCAGTCCGTGCGGAAGCTGAGCATGGGTGCGGGGTTGGACTTCATAGGTCACTCGGGGAACCTGCGTTGTGGTCCGACGTATTTACAGGTTGTCAGGTATGCGATGCCGTCCAGCAGGGCTTCCATGTCATTGGTGGTGTACATGTTTGCCAGCCAATGAAGCGGATGGTGGCTCTCAAGGTGTTGTTAGTAAGTTGTCCCTTGGAGGACCATGATGGGGCATGCTGGGTGACATTCGATGTAGCTGTTCTCGATGATCCGTCGTGTGGAGGAACAGTGGTCCCATTTCAGTGCGGGTGCGATGTTGGCCACATACGCTATGCCCCCATAGGCAGAGCAGGCCCTGTCGTGTGCGTCCAGAGGGAGGAGTAGTGGTAGCAGGTCCGCCTTCAGACATGCCGGGTTGGAGAGGCATATCTCGACGGGATGCTGGTAGGGACACCTCCGACAGTAGAAGACGGGCATGACGCAGCTGAACAATGTGATGCGGTAAGTCAGTCGGTAACTTACGTTCAGCAGGGACAGGAGATCGCATCCCAATGTATGTATCGTGTTGGTTTTGTACAGCTTGAGCTGTTCGGCGTAGTTGGGTAGGTGTGTTGCGGTTGCCATTTCGCAGCGGTTCGTTGAGGTGGCGTGCTCCGGCTGTGTGTGCAGTCTGCAATGTGCACGCTCCGGGGTTGCTGTGAGCTCTGTGTAGTCGTAGGGAGACAGGACTTGTGTTCTGTTGGCTTGTTTGGAGGACACGGGCCCTCTTCCCACATGCTTCTCAGACAGTTCAAGGTCAGTGCTGTGTGACTCCTTCCAATTAACTTGCATGTGGCCGACATGGGGGAGTGTTTTCTTCTTTCTTCCCCGTCCGTTGTGTGCTTCTGTGATATGCGCTATCTGCCGTGTGGTCGGTCTCCTCGGCATGCCTGTATTGGTCTATTCTTGGACAATGGCTGTATTCACCGGCTTCTGTCGTGGGGCTGTGGTTTCGGAGTTGGAATGGAAGGTCATTCAGTGCTGTCTGCTCTCCCTTGTGTGGGCGGCAGCCTGCCTTCCCGCTCTGCGTTGGGCCTTGTGTGTGGATGTTATTCTTGGGCCACCTGTTGTCGGTCCCCGGGCTCTTTGGTGTTCCGTTTCATGTGTCTTGTTCATATGTGCAGGGTGGTATGGGTTTTTCAGTGTGGTACTGGCGTTCCTCTTCCCGAAGGGGCCCTGCTTCTCCTAGTTGGTGTTGCCGCCGCTGTGTGCTTCGCCATGTTTGTTACACTGGGGTGTGTCCTGCTGTTGCGTGACTTCACTGACATGTGTGCGTCGGTTGTGTGGCGTTGGGTGTTGTCCGTGAATTGGGCGTTGGGGACATGTCTGTGGCCGGCCTGTCACGTGTCATGTGCGTTCGGGGTGGGGCTGATGTGTGTGCTGCTTGGTTGTGTCCCTGTGTCTGTGTGCGACGCATGCATGGCGCTGCGGTTGGCCTCTGCGTTGTGCGCATGTGTGGCGGCGTCATCGGCGCTTTGTGGCCGTGACGGGGTGGTTGGTTCCTAGTCCCAGGTGGTGTGTACACATGTGTTCCGCGATGTTGGGATTTGGCCTGTGTGTCATATGTGGATGCAATGGTGGATGTGTAGTGTACACGCGCTGGTGGGGGTTGTCCGCTTTTCCGCCCTTGCACTGTGTGCGCTGTTTGCGTGCACTTGTTGTGTGTGTGCCTACCTGCGTCTCCGCGGTACGTTGCGTCCTTGGTGGTGCATCAGCAGAAGCATGGGAAGGGCCTGTAGTGCTGGATTCATGCCCGGGTGCCGCTTCTTCGTTGTCCGTGCTCTGCGTCCGTGTTACCGCCTCTCTTTCACGTGCGGTGTCTCTTAGCCGTGGGAGCCGTTTGTTTGCGGCATCGTAATTTATGCGCCGGGCGGGACGTGTTTCGTCGGACGGTGTGTGTCAGTTAGGCTGCGCCGCTACGTGTACGGGCGCACTTTGATGGCGGACGGTGTTGCTGGCTTGCCGGCGGTGTTTGGCCTACTTTTCGCATCGTAATTGTGCGGGCGTGTGGACTGCTGCGTGCCGGCGGTAACTGGTGGTTTTTGCATCCGCCAGCACGGCGGTTGTGCTTCCGCCCGCCATCGTAATGGGCCCCTAGATATTTTCCCTGGAAAACGGTTTTAGACACAAAAGGAGTATACATTCCAGATTATTTGCGCAAAAGATCCTTGAAGGATAAAATTGAGATGCCACTACAGTAACAATGTATAGTCTCAGTTTAAACCAAGTTCAAGCATTGACATAAATGTTAAACATAGACAAGTAGCTTCGAGAATTTTAATGGATAAACAATAATTTCAAAAATAAACACAGAGTAAGATACACAAAGGTCATGTCAACTACGGGCAAGCATTAGGGTCAGATGTTAGTTTAAGAAACATATGTAAAATGTATTTCCGAATCTGAAAAGTATGAGGAACTGAAAATTTCAAATGCCCTGATTATAGTGCAGCGTGCCTGGAAAATTGGTATGATCATATTTCAAATCACCCGCTTGGTTGGCTGTAAATACCTGTTGGTGAGAACTATTTTGCATTCCAGTAACAGAAGTGAAGCACTGAAAACAAAAGAAATATTGCAGTGTTGCGAATTTGAAAGACGGCGTAACTAATGGCGATCGATTTAATTTCAAAGCAAAGGTCAATCTTTGATTTAAATGGCATCTTAATAAAAAACTAAAGACCAGCCACAAATAAAGCACACGCAGATACGTACAGTGGTGTAGCTAGACCTTTGGCCACCCGTGGCAGCCAATGCGTTTGCCGCTCTGCGATGGCTGCAGGTAGGGGTGTGAGAGGTGCGGGGGGTGCTGGAAATCACTGTGTTTGCCGCAACAGCTGCAGGTAAGAGCGGGGTGGAGGCTACCGCACCCAAACCTCATGCCGCCCAGGGCGGACCACCCACCCCCTCTTACTACGCCACTGGATGCGTATGCTATGATAAAGAATACCTTGCAACTCCTAAAAAAGATTGATATATTCATCTATAACATCAAGATATTATTCATACTCCTAATATTCAACAGAAGCAATTAGATTGTTCCCTCTAAACTGAATTTCCAGATTTTGATTTTGAGATTTGAACTGAGGGTTAATAATGTACACGGCGAAGAAACCTCTGAGTCGGCCCAATTAACTAGGATTGAAATAGAACTAGGCGTCACTAGAACCCCTACACTAGGACTGATATCTGGGCCGGAATCTATCGACACGACTGATTCCGCCATTGGACTAACTTCACCCAAAACTGTTAGAGTCCTCTTTTGGAATATAGCAGGTCTTAAAAATAAGTTGAATAATAGAGTTTGGGTTGATTTTATTAACAAATTCAATATTTTGTGTGTACAAGTAACTTGGGCAATCGAGGAAGTGCATATAAACAGATTTAAGACGCTACACACCCCGGCGATTCATTCACCACATGGTAGACCTAAGGGGGGAATATGTGTATATGTCTCAAACTTGGTCGGGGCTTTAAAGACCGAGATGATTAAATCAGAAACTCACTATCAAATAGTAAATATTCACATAGACGGCAAATGTATTCTGACCGTCATTAATTTCTATAATAATGCCAAAAAAGAACAGCTGGGTGAAACATTGAAGAGACTTAGCCACGGTCTTAGCAAAGTGAAGGCAAATAGAGATGTTGAAATGTTGAAATGATTACTATATGGGGAGGGGATTTTAATGTTGGGCTTTGCCCGCTAGCTGGGTTGGGAAAATGTGGCCTAACAATAGAGGAGGATGACCACTTGTTCCACTTCGTGCACTCTGACAGGGGGGAGTTGTTTAATGAGATTTTATTCTCCTATGATCTTGACTTTGCTAACCGTTTCTGCTCCCCTAGGGTGGACTTTGGGCACACCTTTATTGGTAGGGGTTTAGAATCCACAATAGATTTTATAATTGCTCCCAACCGATACGCAAGCTATATCTCGGGCTATAAAATACACAAAAATGCAATAAGTGATCACCTCCCCCTAAGTGTCAATATCACCTTCCCAACAATTTTAGAGCGTAAACACAATAAACAAGTAGTGTGGACCCAGAATGTAGAATTAGGGAGACAAAATGGATATACGCTGCGATGGTCGAGTCAAGACCCATCGGAGTTTAATAAACAAATCGTTACTAAGGCGTATAAACCAATACTAAATTGTCTGGATCAATCTAGTTCTTATGAATTGATATTGAGTTCATTCTCCCAAATTACAACTGTTAAAAATCTGTTGCATGCAGAAAGCAAGGGTACACATGCCCGTAGCAAGGGGTGGTTTGACTCTAGTTGTACAAAAACATATTCAAAATTAAAGGAGGCCCTTCATAAGACAGTTAGAGACAAGGAGGAAGTTAGGAGATGTAGGAAGCTTTACAACGAGGCAAGGAGACTAAGAAAGAAATAAATAAAAGAAAAAGCGTGGGATACCCTCTATGAGGCCTCGCTGAGCAAAGATTGCTCCTTGTTCTGGCGGGCCGTGAAGGCACCATTCTTTATTACTAAATCGGACGCCCCTACAATAGAAGTGGTAATAGATGAGAAAACATGGGTAGACTTTTTCTCCTCTGTCTATAACATGCACAGGGATAGAGAAGGTGAAACAGATAATAGGAACCAGCTGGAAGGGGGTGCTGCTCCTTTTTTACCAATTGATTTTCTGATTACCCATGAAGATGTAGTTGAGGCCATAAATGCAAGTAAGTCTGGCAAGGCCCCGGGCCCGGACGGTGTGCCAATCGATTTGTTTAAATCAACTACTTCATTATGGTCACCATTGCTAACACGGGTCCTCCAAGCCTGCTGCGCGAAACGTTTTATCACTACTTGGTCAGAGTCTATAATTGTGCCTATTTTTAAAAAAGGGGAACGGGAAAATCCTGCAAGTTATCGTCCGATTTCTCTATTAGACTCCCTGATGAAGGTGGCAGGTAGAATAGTCCTTGACCGTTTGCAAACATAGGCTGATGAAAATAGTATTTTAAGCGATGTGCAGTATGGTTTTAGATCAGGTCTAGGCACAAATGAACAGGTACTCAACCTTAGCATATTAATTGGAAAATATACTTTTGTTGACCTCACAGCCGCG
The DNA here is from genome assembly GCA_963921515.1 of Calotriton arnoldi. Taxonomy (NCBI): domain Eukaryota; kingdom Metazoa; phylum Chordata; class Amphibia; order Caudata; family Salamandridae; genus Calotriton; species Calotriton arnoldi. Next base: position 805,987 of record CAWUFW010007786.1, read on the forward strand.
TTTGATTGTGTTGTTCACAGCAAGCTGTGGACCATTTTGACTGATTTAAAGGTAGAACCTGCACTGGTACAGTTTTTAAGACAACTGTACACACGGGCAAGTGCCAAGGTTCGGTATGGAACTAATGGGGAATGTACTGCGTCGTTTAAAGTGGAGAGGGGAGTAAGGCAAGGTTGCGTTTTGGCTCCATTCCTCTTCACTCTTTATACGAACGCTTTGGAACAGGAATTGGTGTCAAACGCTAGAGATCCACCTTACATTAAGAAACGCCCGATAGTCTCCCTTCTCTACGCAGACGACGCAGTACTTATGGCACGCACACAGATAGGTTTACAAAAGGCTCTCACATCTTATATCAGTTTTATGAATGAATTGGGGTTAAAATTGAATGCAAAGAAAACTTTTATTATGTCTTGCAGGCGGGGGAAGCAAAAAAGTAGTAGCATCCGAGTGGGTGGAAGTAGAATAGAATCCACCAACACATTTACGTATTTGGGTGTTCTTTTTAATCGTACTTGTTCCTGGGCCCAGGCGATTAAGAGTAGGAGCCTTTTATTTATGAAATCGACTGCGGCTGTTGTCAACTTCTCTAAAAAATTGGGTAAAAGGCCCCGCAAAATGCGTAAGCTTAGCTACCTTTGTGGCAGGAGTCTGGGGATTTCAGGACTGTTCACCCATTCAATACGTTGAAAATGTGTTTTTAAGATTTATTTTAGCGGTACCTGCTAGCTCTCCTGTTTTTAATTGTCACACGGAGTTGGGGTTTCATATATCTCAGATGTCATTAAAATACAACCAGTGTTACTCTGGCACCGAATCTGGACCTCCGATAGTACAGGTCTAAACAAGGAAATATTAAAGGACTCAATGAATTTGGATCATGCAACGAAGATTACCTGGTTAAAGTATGTAAAAACTTTCTCTGTGATCTTGGGTGTCCAGATTACTACATGTTACCAGGGACTCTAAATTCTATCTCTCGGAAGGAATTTAAAGCAATTTGCATGACCCACCTTGAGAAAAATAGGCTAGCAATGGAAATGAGAAAGCCTGGGGTTGTTTAACATCAATTGTCAGTAATAACATATGACATTCAACCATATCTTTTACGTTGTACAGGGGATATGACAGATATGTTTTAACACGTTTCAGGTTCGGAACATTTCATCGACTGATCAGCTACCCGGAGATGAACAACTGGTCTAGAGAGCTATGTTTATGCCCCTGTGATGATCTTTCCCCACAATCAACTATTCATGTGGTTTTATTTTGTAAATTTTATTCTAAGGAAAGATCCAGATGGATCCTACCTCTCCTGAGAAAGGGAGTTGGAGGCAATGTCGACCTGCTTTTTTATACTTACAATTGTTGGATAGTGATTATTGCATAGGAGTTAAGGCTGGTTTTTTAAAGAATATACTGAGAGTTAGGAAAAGTATTAACGTGCATTTTCCTTAGGAAAGAGAACAATAATGCACTATGTAGGATTGCTTTAATTGTACCTGTTTACCCCCAACATAATCTTTTTAAACCAAATTTCTTCTATTTGCACACTTTTTTGTATAACCTACATTTGTTTTATATATAATTCATGAAATGTTTTTAAATGCTTTTAAATTTGATTGCTTTTGTGATTTTATATGACTAAAATCGAATAAAGCTCTTTTTGATTTGATTTGATTTGATTTTGAAAACGTAAACATAAAGGGGAAAATTTAAATTATTGCTTGCTAAATTTTTTGATTAAAATGAACAAAATCTCCTATAGACAACCACTGGCACTATGACAATAAACAAAGCACAGAAATTAAGCGCAACTAACATACTGCAAAATGCACAGTGTCACAGTAAAAACTATGCTATCCCATGAACATATGATTTTGCTTCTTCACACTGTTTGCTGTGCAGGCCATTTTTGCAGACTGGGTGGCTTGGTATTTTTATAGTGTTAAATGAACTAGTTGAAATTGTGACATATGTTGGAGTGTGGGCATCTGCTGAACTGGGATTTGCCAGATCTCTGTGGAACTGTTGGTAGTGCAACATGTATTGGCCTCATATGAAATTCCTTGGCCCCTGGCACTTATGTGTTTTTTACAAATTAAGCACTGCTAACATCATGAGCCGCAGGCTGTATTTGCAGCATGCAAGTGAGTCACATATATCCTTCCGCAAATCCCTGTCTACCAATTTGTGCAGATGGGACTGTGCGCCAAAACCCATGGGTGGTTCCATGGGAATGCCCAAGTGTTAAGGTGGGATTTGCTATCAAAAGCAAATCAGGATTTGCGTTGGATTATATCCCAAAGTAACACAAAGTTGCACTACACGCTGCTTTACATTACTTTGCGTAAAGGGGGTGTTCCCTGAGTGCAGTAGCGGCCCGTGGTGGGAGTGCTGCCGGGCGGTGACGCAGGCGGGGGAGGGGCAGGGTGGGGGGTAGTAAACTACGGATTTCGGCCGCACTGAGGTAAGTAAACAAACAAAAAAAAAACGAATTTCGTTGCGCGCGCTGCATCGTATTTGGCGATGCAGCCCGCGCAACGAAATTCATTTTTTTTGTTTACTTACCTCAGTGCGGCCGAAATCCGTAGTTTACTATCCCCCACCCTGCCCTCCCCCGCCCTGCGTCACCGCCCGGCAGCACTCCCACCACGGGCCGCTACTGCACTTAGGAACACCCCTTTACGCAAAGTAATGTAAAGCAGCGTGTAGTGCAACATTGTGTTACTTTGGGATATAATCCAACGCAAATCCTGATTTGCTTTTGATAGCAAATCCTACCTTAACACTTTGCACCATGTTTGCATACCAAAAGTGGTGCAACCCCAATTGAAAGTGATAGTAAATTTAAGCCTAGGTATATTTTCTGCATGAGAGTGGAGTTGTCTGGGTAAGAGCTTTCCCTAACGGGATATCACTAACAGATTACATGCCAGAGGAGCACAGTGTTTGACATTATCACCTTCTTTTCAAAATATTATGAATAAAATAGTCCTTGTAATTTTCTAAACGTTTGGAGTCTTTTCCTAATTTCCGATGTCTGTTTGCAGAGGGTATGGTACCCACCAGAGGGAACCCTTTGTAGGCCAGAACACGTTGGGAAATTGACTTTTAAGGCAATATGCTTCTAATACCGCCTGGAAAGTCATAATTTTCTCTCTTCTAGCCTCACAAAAGCAGACTCAACATGTGAATAATGATTGCTTGAAATAACCTCTTTCACGGTTAACTCCGCGCCACCTTCCAGTTCATTATTTTTCTGCTCACTGTACCATGATAGACACCGGCGTGCCGTTTATAAATCAGTCTTAACCCTGCTCCGAAAGGCACAGACTAGCTCGAACTGCAAGACCATCTCCCCTCCGCACAGAAACAAACACTTGGGGGCTTATTTACAAGCCCCTTGCGCCGCCGGTACGTCACTCTTTCCCATATTAAAAGTGACGCACCAGAGGCGCGAGGGGCTTGAAAATAAGCCCCTTAGTACCTTGGTTATGGAACCCATTGCAGTTCGAGTACAGGCTTCATATTAATTTTTCCACACACATAGCTGCCAAGGTTTCAGACTGCTATGTGTGACATTTACATAATTTTAGTGTAATTATGAGTGACATGTCATTGACTATGAGTGACACTTTCTCACGAGCAAAATCAAGCAATGAAGACGAGGAAAACATATAAAGCCTGTGTGGTGGGAGACCAGAGGCTAGTGTTGATCTGTCTCCTTCTGCCACAGGCCTGGAAAGTGAGATGAGGAGTGGTAGTGGTGAAATGACAGAAGAGAAACTTGAGTGCACTGTTTTCCATATTTAGTGGTAAATTAACTTTGCAGGTACTTTCTTTGGAGAATTCTGTTTCCCGTCTGCTTTTGACGTGGCTCTTTGAGAAACCTTAGGTGATTCACTGCGCTTTGGAACAACCTTTCAACATAACACAAGAGGTTGTGACCGTTACCGGGAGTCATGTGAATAAATAACATCCATGGGCAACCGCAGAGGTCACAATCTGGAATAAACGGCATGATAACCCGGACTAGCGAACGTTACATCATTAGTATGGCGTTTTGTGGGTGTTATTCATAGAGTCAACAGGTCAGCTGACTCGCGGACGCCAGTGCCGCCGTAGGCAGCACTGGGCAAGCCTTCACAGGAAAGTCTCTGAGTAGTCGGGCTGACTGAGGCACACACTGTTGACAGAGCCAGGTAGGCTGTTGAGGCATGATTACACATTAAAAGGGCCCTGCCAATAAACGATATCCTACATTTACCACCCGCATATACAGAGTGATTAATTTCAGACTGCGTGCAGTGCTTAAACGTTTTTTGTCACCATAAATCTTATTGTTGTGAGTGTGTTGTGACTGTCTGATGAATGGTCTCAGAGGAATTTTTGCTAATCAGCGTGCAGGGCACTATTTATTTTTCATTAGAATTTAAATTAAAAGCAGAGAATACCTCACTCTTTGCTGTTACGGTGGCAGGTGAGCGCTGCAATTCGGTAAACGGGCCACAATCAGCACAGCTCGGATTTTCCCATGGACCGTTGTCTCACACAAGGCATTCAGGGCAGCTCAGCTGCACAAACTGGACTGTGGTGACATTGTGCTGCTCCAGTGGGCTATTCAGCCTGGAACCATTCCGACCGGCGGCACCCGCCGCGCCCGATTCAGTCACTCTCAGCTGGTGGCCGACAGTTGGGTGATGAGTTGGGCCCGGATCATTCATTTGATTTTCACTGAGCAGATGCGACCTGGCTGCCGCTACGGTATTGTGTGAAATTAATTTTTCAGATGACTCATTGATGTAGTAGTATTATAAAACACTTACTTGAACTAGAAGAGTTCAGAGACTTTTCCCGGTTCGTCAGGAGGCCGCGGGCCGCACAGGGACCCCCCGCCGTGGCCGCACAGCTGCAGCACTGACTGCTCTGCACTGCTTGATACACTCTGCGACTGCATCAGTCTTGTTCTTCTCCGACCCCCAGACACTGCAGGCTGCAGACACACTCCTCGTCCCCGCGCTTGGCCGCAGTTTAAACTTTAGTTTGCGCCGCCGCCCGCGATCACCGATGCCTCTTGTCTTCTTGCGCGGCAGGCGGCCATGAGTCGACACTTGAGTGTCTGGGTGTCCTGGCACTGTTGTGTCGCCGCGCCGAGATGGTGATTAACTATTTATGAACTAGAGCCCAGCAGCTGCTGACACTGGGAGCACGTCGGAGCAGCAGAGCCATGCACAGGCGCCGCCGGAGGCACGAGCTGGCGAGTCGGCAAAATGCGTGACAATGCATTTCAGTGCGGTGATGCGGAACACTGCACTGAAATGCGTGAGTGTCACACCTGATGCGTGATACTTGGCAGGACTGCACACAAGTAAACGAGTTAAAACCCCTTCCTGTTCCAGCCACTCCCATGACATGACCCGTTTTATCTGCTATCAGTCAAGTGGCTGAAATCTCAGTAAATGTTATAAAAAATATTTAATGAACAACAACAGATAGAGTCAGCGCTTCATCAAAGAGAGTCGTGTTACATGCATCGTCGGGGTGAATAAATGGCTCCATGTCACAGGGGCACGATTTTTCTACTCCTGAATTTTGTTTTTACATATTAGTGCATTCTGGGAGTAGTAGTCTTGGTTAATTTGAAATTGGCCCAACACACCTGGCAGCAATTATATTTTAAAGCAAAGTCCTGGAAAGGAAAAGTGGTGCCTCTCATGACATGAAACCACGTGGTTAACGTCTGCATTCCAACATTGAAAGAACAGTTTTGCACAGGAAATCAAGCAATTTTGTATCAAAATTTCTGTTGGTAGTTGGCGAAAAAAGTAATTTTTCCTTTAACCTGATTTGTTCTTGCAATGATTAGCGACTGCACAATTTTGCTTTGTTTGGTCAGTCAAATTGCAAAATTGCTCCTGCAATGCATCAAATTCAACACCTGCCCTGCTGAAAGCCACACTGCACAGTAGCAGCTATGTGCTGCACATAACTCAACTTTCTGATGATGATAACTGGAAACTATCATCAATCCTTAGTAAACATCTAAACGAATAGGATCATAGTTATAAGCATTGAATTGGTGGCACTGCTGGAAAACTTGGGAAAATTGATATCACAATGGTGCAAATTTGCTAATCCGCTTCACCACTTGTCTAATCATAAACAATGATGGGGCATATTTACAAGCCGCTATCGCCACCACAACGTCACTTTTTCTGACGTTGTGGGGGAGATAGGGGCTTTGCCTTATTAACAGGCAGGGTTAAGCCACTTAACATGGCTTAACGCTGCCTTGTAAATAAGGCATCCTTTCACGCTATACTTAGTGTGAAAGGGGCGGGCAATGGGTGTTGTGGTGGGCGTTCCACCGCAACACCCATTTATTCTGACGCTACCTCCTATTTACAAGGGAGGCATAAATATGTGGCAGCACCAAAATTAAGACCAGGGAAAACCTGGTCTCATCCTGGTGCATCGAGGAGAAATGTTTAATTTCTCCTCGTTTTTGCTGTTTCCATGTGCACTGCGTTGTGCAGCACACATAGAAACAGCAAAAGGCCATTGATTGTTTCTGTGCAGGAAGGGACCTTCCTGCACATAAACAATCATTAAAAAAATGACGTTTTGCAACAAAGTTACAAAACGCCATTTCAGATTCTTTACGTGCAGGAAGGGACACCTTCCTGCACATAAGCAATCTTCCCCTGCATGCAGGCACCCTTGCACTATGGTGTAAGGGTGTCTGCGTTGGCTCTAGGTGGCTAAATTAGTGCCAGCGCAGGGGAAAATGCAGGGCTGCACCGTATCCTTGTAAATACGGTGCAGCACTGCGTTTCAGAAGTGGCAGAGTGCGGAGTTAAGCCAATGAGGCTAATGCGGCGCTCCACCACTTCCTCGTAAATATGCCCCGATGTCCCTACAGGCAATATAGACCACATAGCGATTAAATAGACAACAAACACTATGCTATGGTGCAAAAGCATGCCTAAGGATCAGCAGTGGCGGCACGAAATATCCCACCAATTAGTATGGAAATTAGCTGTTCATACACTAACATTTGTTAAGAATCTCTCCCTCGCTTGATCATCATTTGTCGTGTGTAAATAAAATTAAGCAAATAATTTTCAAGCATCTTCCGCGATGGCTAACCTATGCTATCCCTGATTATGTAAAACTTTAAAAATATGCACTGTAGCCCAGTAACTATGCAAGATGATTAGAAATGCTTAGAAATGATTAGAAATGATTAGAAATGTTCTGAGATATTTTCTCAATTTTAAAAAGGTGAACAAGTAATGATGGTAGAATCAGCACTAGAACTCCACTCACTTATTTTTTGTTATATCAGATAAAACAATACCTGGTCATATCTGCTAAATCATAGCCATGATCAAATCCTGAATGTGCAGTAGCGCTTGCTGAAGCTCGCCTACTTTATTATGCTTCTAAAATAGAAAAACATGGGTCCTGATGAATGCCTCTTACCCTTTATCACAGCAAAGCTTTTCCATTCATATTCCAAGAGCATTCAATTTCTTTTGGCCTTCATTCAACTTTGCTAGATAATCAGTCTGGTCTTGCAAATTAAACAATTTGAACGCATGAAATTTTAATAGAAAAAAAAACACTTTCAGGTTTTAATTTAAAAGCGCTTAACGTCGAGAAAATCAAACCTCCCTCTCTACTAACCTGCAATTATGTTCTAATACAAACGTCTACATCTATCAAAGTGGATGCATTTAAGTCACAGCAGTGTATTAATCCACAAGGTCTTTTGTTGGCAAAAATTGCATATTTTCTAAGGATAACGAATTAAGATGTCAGTAAAATTTCTGGTACAACCAGTCACACGTTAAACAAACAGCCCCATGCATCCCCAGTATAAATTACTGCAATTCCTATGAAATAGCTCCATCAAAACCAACTAGGTGGAAACAATCATATTTTAGCAGGACTCTAACTATAGAGGCCTGGCGATGTCTAATTCTCTTCTTTCTTCACTGGCTGCACACACCTTTATTAAAGTGACACAACAAATATGTCGCCTTCGTAATTCGTCAGAATATACATTCTCATATGGTAGGCTAGTATATTTTACAATAACATATTTCACGTACCTTGTGTGAAGTTATAACGCGCAGAAAATCCTGATGATTCTAGCTCTCCATCAGCAAAAAACTTAATCCATAGGAACCTGCCACTAGATTTTATAAAAGGTGGGTTTTGCTCCCCGCAGTAACGTCCAATAATTGGGGAAAATCCAAACGGTCCATCTCGTACTTCAATGTGATCAAATTTGCACTCCCATGAATGTTCAATAGCGTACTTCTCATCAAAGTGGAGTTCAATGCACTGTCTAGGGGCAGCTGGAGAAGAAAAAAGTAAACTTATTTAGTATGAGAGAGCTTTAAAATGACTAGTTTTTTTCAATTAAAATTTTTAATCCATATTTGGCTTTTTCATGTAGGTTCAAAAAATTGAGACACTCTTTTCATTATTAAATATTATTTTCCTGCATATGTCAAGGGTCACCCTGTAAATGAAGTTCTCACATGCCTTAAAACACTAGCAGACATCATCAAACAAAGGAGCATTCTTGAATGTTTATCTTTGGTGATTGTTAGTGCCAACACAAATTTAATTATTTACAAAATGCTTTACTAAAAATGAAATGTGCAGAATTTATGTTTAAAAATGAAGTGTGTTTAATGAAAAAATTGTAGTAGGCAACCATACTTAAAACACCTAGGCCTGTGATTTAGAAATACAGCATGGATTCATTAGTTGTCCTAATTGAAGATGCCACAATTTAACATGAAGGCCCATTAATGCTGAAATGCTTGTTTGTCACTTTAAACCAAAATTGTGCATGTTTTTTTTCTTCTCTTTGCTGCAGACATTGCAATTTTGAAAGATACTGTTTATTAGTTAATGAATAGACATTTGTTGTATTAGACAACTGTTAGAAATGGGATTTCTGGTTGGCTAGGGCATGCGCCTAAGCCAAGAAGAAACCACCACTCTAGTCAGGGCAAGGGAGTTACACACTGATGATAACCCCTGCTCACCCCCTTGGTAGCTTGGCACGAGCAGTCAGGCTTATCCCAGAGGCAATGTGTAAAGCGTTTGCGCAACTCACACACACAGCAGCAACACACTAGGCACACTACAAAAGAAACTCCATACAAGGTTATATAAAAAAATAGCCTTTGTATTGTCATAAACACATTAGAAACAGAATCACACATTTACACTGTGCCCACTGGCACGGGCAATATTCACAGGGGATTATATACAGGACCAGGCCAATCGGGCCACGGTCAGAACCATCAGAACAGGTAAGTAAATGCAAATATAAAACACAACCAGTAACTACTGGTACCATAAGGACCTAAGCATTATCCTATTAGCATTAGACATAAACACAAATTAGGCCCAAACCTCATCAGCATAAACACATTACGCAATGGGCCTCACCAGCATAAACACATTATGCCATAACCTCATAAGCATAAACACCTTACGCAAATAGGTACTCCCCCAAACATCATAACATGACATTAGGCAGTAACAAGTTAGCCCCCAAACCTCCTTAGCATAAACACATTACGCAATATCGCAATAGGCATAAACACATTATCCTAACCCTCAGGAGCCTAAACACTGAAATGACCCCCAGGCCAACTGGCCTTCTCAGAGGGCTCAAATGCCCTATGTCCCGCACAGTCAGGGCTTCGCCAGGGCTATCCCATTAGCCCCCTGGCTGCCAATGCAGCAATCAACCATGCGCATTTGCACAAGCCTAAACGTAGCAGCTGCCCACTAATTGCTGGGCAGCAGTGAAAATGAGCCCTGGCACCAGCGTGCCTACTGAGTCCTCCCACTGGGACTTCTACAAACAATCGGGCCCCTCGGTGCAGCTGGCCGCAACGGCGGCGCAGCTGTGCAGGACAACCCTGGCACTCAGAGTACGTGGGAGCCCCCACTCTGGGGCTCTGGAACACAAAATCACCCCCATGGTGCAGCTGCCTGCAACTGCGGCGCAGCTGTGAAGGATCCGGAAGCACCAGCGCCAATTGTGCTCTGGGAGCACCAACAAATGCCCCAGTTACAGCCCCACTCACCGGGGCCTTGGATTCCTCTCGGTGCACCTCTGGGCTCCAACAGACTTCAGCCTCACACACTGGGGCTCGCTCCTGGTGCCCGTGATCGGCACCAACACTGCCTGTGTGAGCCCCACTGGGCTTTTTAACAAATGCTACCGCCCGATCGGCCCCACTCACCGGGACCTTGCAGGCACTTCTCCGCTCCGTCTCCTGGTGGGGGAAGCTCCCTCTTCGTGGCGCCTCTCACCGGGCAGGACTCCTCTGGTCCAGGCGGGTCTCAGGACTTCCTCCGTCTCCTCAGCTGATGCCGCGGGGCTCTCCCTTGGGCATGGGAGCCCCGCCGGTCCCACACTGCAGCTTCCGCGCCAGAGGGCGCGTAGCTCCACCCCCTGTCAGGCGGCTGTTGCCTGACTTCCGGGTCGGCCCGGCCAGCGCGGCGGCCCGTTTGGCAATCTCCTAGATTCCGCGCTAATGCAGGGTGGCCTTCTGCTTTTCTTCCGCACACCGGGGGATCCCCACACCGGGGGCCCCCTCGAGGGCCACACAGCAGAGGGGTGGGCACCCGTTTCTAAAGAATCACGGTGGAATCCCTAAGCTGGGGATTCCCTCTCTCTCTCTTCAAGCAGCGCAGCACTGCAAAGCCCACGCGCTCCTCTCCCCTGGTGAAATATCACGCTCCCAGGGCACCAGGAAAATAAAAGGTGTAGCGCTCCCAAGGCGCTAGAATCACAGAGAGTCCAAGCCAAAAAGTTCCTCCAGGTTCAGGGGGGCATAACTGGGCCCAGGGAGGCCAGCACACATGGCCCTCCAGCAGGGAGGTAGCCCCCATGGCGGTTCCTCCTGGGCCCCAGCAGCAGCAAGCCCCCAGCATAGAACAGAAGCAGACCATTTTCATGGGGACACAGCCCCTATATTTATACCACAAATCTTTTTGTCTGCAGCACAGGGCTTGGGTGAACCAGATGCAACTGGTTCAGGGGGGGTTTGGAGCACTTTGTTTTCCAAGCTCCTCTTCCCCTTTGTCAGGTGGGGGCTAGGTGATCAGACACACCACAGGGGGCGGAGCCAGCATTGTGCAGGCTGGGCACAGTCCTATTCAGGGTCAGGGGATTACTCCTCCCACTACTCCTACTGCAGATGTCCCATTCAGCCTAGCGCTGACTCACCCTGCCCCTCTTGGAGCCACACACACCTCCCAGCCCCTGTCACTCACAAGCCAGACATGCAATTCACATCAGGCAGGCAGACACATAGCACACAGAAATGCCAACTTCTAAAAGTGGCATTTCTAAAATAGTTATAATAAATCTGCACACACCATTGCGCAGCATTTATTGTCACTATTCCAAATATACCAAACTTGACCACGCTGCGCCTCTCATATCAGGAATTACCACTGAAACACTTATCAGGGAATCCCCAATGCATTCCTATGGGAGGGCAGCCCCACAGTAGTGAGAAACCAAAATGGCTGTTTGTCACTACCAGGACATGTCACTCACTTAAGGTACATGTCCTATCTTTTATCTACAATGCACCCTGCCCATAGGGCTAGCTAGGGCCTACCTTAGGGGTAACTGACATGCAGTAAAAGGGGGGTCACAGACATGGCACACACTTTAGGTGCCACGTCACAGCGGCAGTAACACTGCGCGCACAGGCCCTGCAATGGCAGAGGCCTGAGATAGGTTTGAAAGGCTACTTTGGTGGGTGGCGCAATCAGCGCTGCAAGCCTATCAGTAGCATTTAATTTACCAGCCCTGGGTATATGAGATACCACTTTACAAGGGACTGACAGGTAAATTAAATAGGCCAAACAGGTGTAGACCAATCTTACCACATTTATCACAGAGAGCACACGCACTTTACACTGAACAGCAGTGCTAAAGTGCCCAGAGTCCTAAAACCACCAACACCATGTCAGAAAAATGGCTAGGAGAAAGGCAAAAAGTTTAGGGATGACCCTGCAAAAAGGGCCAAGTCCAACACAACACCCTTCCAGCCAAAACGCAGGGTAGACCAATCACCACCTTGATGGGCTTCCCTGCCTTGGGCGATAGAACACGGACGCGGGCCCGCAACTGCAGGGACACCCTCCAGTTCTATGCCACTCAGAACTCACGTGGTTCCCTCTGTCAAAAGCTCTCAGGACCAACTAGGCTTCCCCACTGGTACTCCCTAGCTGTCCACGGCCAGGCCCTAGGCCACCCAGATATCACTGGTCCTTGCCAATCCACAGAGTGGGGGGCAGTAACCCCTGGCACATAGTGACCATTCTCCACTCTACCCCTCATCAGTGCAGTTCCAAACTGCCACTGATCCTCCAACCTAGGGTACGCACCCTCAGGCTGAACAGAAGTCACGGGAGAGGCTCTCCTCCCCCTACCTCTTCTTCTGGGGTTCCGTACCCTCCTCCTTGGAGAGGCACCCTCAGAACACAACTCTCCAACCAGCTGAAACTCCCTAACAGGAGGCCAGCTCACTTAGACCCTCAGAGACTCTTGTCTGCAGAAAAACAAAGCACACAGCACAGTTCCTCTTCAAGCAGGGGGGACACAGCACACAGCAAAGTCCCTTAGTCCTCTTCCTCAGCAGAAACAGCAAACTGTAGGTCAGCCCCCAGACACACAGCAATGGCGGCACTTTTCCTAAGTCTCTTCAGCTGTTCTCTTTGGCAGGGATTCCCCCTCGATCACGAAGTTTCCAAGTCTCCCAACCTAGGGTCTAAACCCTCAGGTTGCACCAGGGTCAGAGGCGAGGGCTCCCTCCCTCTGCACCCCCTTCCAGAGTTCTGCACCCTCCCACCTTGGAGCAGTACCCCTGGAAGCCAAAACCGGTCAGGACACTGATTACAGATGCCCTTCCCTCCAGGTCAGGCAGATCCTGAACCTGGCCTCCCAACCTTGGGGCTGGACGCCGCAGTTGCGCAATTGTCTGGCACGCCAGGACTTCTGGGGATGCACACAGTATCCCCCCCGAGGGTAACACATGACTAATGTGTTGTGTGACAGACTGCCTGGCACAGATCTCCCGACCCCTGTCCATCTGACAGTGCATGAAGATCCCCCAGGACAGAAATGGTGTCGCCAGGGTCACTTCTAGGAGACTCAGCCCTTCTGGCTGGTCCCTGACCCAGTGGCTCTCCCACTGGGGAACACATCCCCCTCTCACCCCTCACTCTGGACTTCTGCACCCTCCCAACTGGAGCGGTACCGCCAGACACCAGAACCACTGGAGCTCCATTTACAGACACTCCACATTCTACTGACACTAGGAGATCCTCCTCAAATGGCCTACAAGTACAGCCTAGGCCCCCGACCTGGCGCTCCCTTAGGGAACACTCCAGGCCCTGAGACTGGGTTTCGGGCACCTTGGGACACACAGTCCCACACTCACTCCTTCTCCACTGAGACCGGCCGTGAGCCCCTACACCCCTCCCACTACACTGGGACCTAGCTGAGCTACACTGAACCTCTTCCACCACACAGGACCGGAAGATACCCAAGCCACTACTTTTGGAATCACTCCCCAATGCCTCTTCAGACCCTCTAGCACACAGCCAGAGGTCTGCCTCCAGTGCAAGCTCCCTGGGATCAGAGAACTCACACTCCAACAGGTGTTGGCTCAACACCGGAAAACAATTACTGAACCTGTGCTCTCTGACAACCAGATTGAACAGCCCTTCAAAATCATTTGCCGTGCTAACCATCACTGAATCGTCCAGTGCATCACAACATTCATCCACAAACTCCCCCCAAGACTGGTGAGACAGTTCCTTACTGCCCCTGAATCTCAACCTGTACCCCTCTTACTGGGAACCAGGTACCATACTCTGGGAACGGGGAATAGGACTTCCTGCACTGGACTCCATATTGCTGCCACCACTGGATCCCACCCTTACTGGTGAATCCAGACAACTCAAACTACACTCAGGGGATAACCTACCCTCCAGAACTAGATTTTTCTCCTCCACACTCCCTTCCTTCCCTCCTATCCACCCACACCTCTGGGGACAGGGAAAGGGATGGGGCACTGCCCCCGGCACTGGACCCAGCAAGGGATTCCCTATCTATGGGATCCTCCCCACCTACTGGCGTCCCCACCCTGTCATTTTTTCTCTTCTGCCACCAAAATAAAAGCGCAGAAAACACCATTTAAAAATGACACTCTTGAGGAGAAAACAAAATCAGTAAAAATAATCACCAAACATGTGATTATCTAAATGCAGAGTTTGTAGTGCAACCAGTTGTTGCTGTGGTACTGCGCAAACGCAAGTCCTATCCCCACCGCTGACAACCAATGTTAGAAATGGTATTTCTGGTTGGCTAGGGCATGCGCCTAAGCCAGGCAGAAACCACCACTCTAGTCAGGGCAAGGGAGTTACACATTGATGATAACCCCTGCTCACCCCCTTGGTAGCTTGGCACGAGCAGTCAGGCTTATCCCAGAAGCAATGTGTAAAGCGTTTGCGCAACACACACACACACACAGCAGCAACACACTAGGCACACTACAAAAGAAACTCCACACAAGGTTATATAAAAAAATTGCCTTTGTATTGTCATAAACACATTAGAAACAGAATCACACATTTACACTGTGCCCACTGGCACAGGCAATATTCACAGGGGATTATATACAGGACCAGGCCAATCGGGCCACAGTCAGAACCATCAGAACAGGTAAGTAAATGCAAATATAAAACACAACCAGTAACTACTGGTACCATAAGGACCTAAGCATTATCCTATTAGCATTAGACATAAACCCACATTAGGCCCAAACCTCATCAGCATAAACACATTATGCAATGGGCCTCACCAGCATAAACACATTATGCCATAACCTCATAAGCATAAACACCTTACGCAAATAGGTACTCCCCCAAATATCATAACATGACATTAGGCAGTAACATGTTAGGCCCCAAACCTCCTTAGCATAAACACATTACGCAATATCGCATTAGGCATAAACACATTATCCTAACCCTCAGGAGCCTAAACACTGAAATGACCCCCAGGCCAAATGGCCTTCTCAGAGGGCTCAAATGCACTATGTCCCGCACAGTCAGGGCTTCGCCAGGGCTATCCCACTAGCCCCCTGGCTGCCAATGCAGCAATCAACTGTGCGCAGTTGCACAAGCCTAAACGTAGCAGCTGCCCACTAATTGCTGGGCAGCTGTGAAAATGAGCCCTGGCACCAGCATGCCTCCTGAGTCCTCCCACTGGGACTTCAACAAACAATCGGGCCCCTCGGTGCAGCTGGCCGCAACGGCGGCGCAGCTGTGTAGCACAACCCTGGCACTCAGAGCACGTAGGAGCCCCCCTCTGGGGCACTGGAACACAAAATCATCCCCATGGTGCAGCTGCCTGCAACTGCAGCGCAACTGTGAAGGATCCGGAAGCACCAGCGCCAATTGTGCTCTGGGAGCACCAACAAATGCCCCCGTTACAGCCCCACTCACCGGGGCCTTGGATTCCTCTCGGTGCACCTCTGGGCTCCAACAGACTTCAGCCTCACTCACTGGGGCTCGCTCCTGGTGCCTGTGATCGGCACCAACACTGCCTGTGTGAGCCCCACTGGGCTTTTTAACAAATGCTACCGCCCGATCGGCCCCACTCACTGGGACCTTGCAGGCACTTCTCCGCTCTGTCTCCTGGTGGGGGAAGCTCCCTCTTCATGGTGCCTCTCACCGGGCAGGACACCTCTGGTCCAGGCTGGTCTCAGGACTTCCTCCGTCTCCTCAGCTGATGCCGCGGGGCTCTCCCTCGGGCATGAGAGCCCCGCCGGTCCCACACTGCAACTTCCGCCCCAGAGGGCGCGTAGCTCCACCCCCGGTGAGGCGGCTGTTGCCTGACTTCCGGGTCAGTGCTGGGCAGCGCGGCGGCCCGTTTGGCAATCTCCTAGATTCCGCGCTAATGCAGGGTGGGCTCCTGCTTTTCTTCCGCACACTGGGGGATCCCCAAGCCGGGGGTCCCCTCGAGGGCCACACAGCAGAGGGGTGGGCACCCGTTTCTAAAGAATCACAGGGGAATCCCTAAGTTGGGGATTCCCTCTCTCTCTCTTCAAGCAGCGCAGCGCTGCAAAGCCCACGCGCTCCTCTCCCCTGGCGAAATATCACGCTCCCAGGGCACCAGGAAAATAAAAGGTGTAGCGCTCCCAAGGTGCTAGAATCACAGAGAGTCCAAGCCAAAAAGTTCCTCCAGGTTCAGGAGGGCATAGCTGGGCCCAGGGAGGCCAGCACACAGGGCCCTCCAGCAGGGAGGTAGCCCCCATGGCGGTTCCTCCTGGGCCCCAGCAGTAGCAAGCCCCCAGCATAGAACAGAAGCAGACCATTTTCATGGGGTCACAGCCCCTATATTTATACCACAAATCTTTTTGTCTGCAGGACAGGGCATGGGGGAACCAGATGCAACTGGTTCAGGGGGGATTTGGAGCACTTTGTTTTCCAAGCTCCTCTTCCCCTTTGTCAGGTGGGGGCTAGGTGATCAGACACACCACAGGGGGCGGAGCCAGCATTGTGCAGGCTGGGCACAGTCCTATTCAGGGTCAGGGGATTACTCCTCCCACTACTCCTACTGCAGATGTCCCATTCAGCCTAGCGCTGACCCACCCTGCCCCTCCTGGAGCCACACACACCTCCCAGCCCCTGTCACTCACAAGCCAGACATGCAATTCACATCAGGCAGGCAGACACATAGCACACAGAAATGCCAACTTCTAAAAGTGGCATTTCTAAAATAGTTATAATAAATCTGCGCACACCATTGCGCAGCATTTATTGTCACTATTCCAAATATACCAAACTTGACCACGCTGCGCCTCTCATATCAGGAATTACCACTGAAACACTTATCAGGGAATCCCCAATGCATTCCTATGGGAGGGCAGCCCCACAGTAGTGAGAAACCAAAATGGCTGTTTGTCACTACCAGGACATGTCACTCACTTAAGGTACATGTCCTATCTTTTACCTACAATGCACCCTGCCCATGTGGCTAGCTAGGGCCTACCTTAGGGGTGACTGACATGCAGTAAAAGGGGGGTCACAGACATGGCACAAACTTTAGGTGCCACGTCACAGCGGCAGTAACACTGCGCGCACAGGCCCTGCAATGGCAGAGGCCTGAGATAGGTTTGAAAGACTACTTTGGTGGGTGGCGCAATCAGCGCTGCAAGCCCACCAGTAGCATTTAATTTACCAGCCCTGGATATATGACATACCACTTTACAAGGGACTGACAGGTAAATTAAATAGGCCAAACAGGTGTAGACCAATCTTAACACATTTATCACAGAGAGCACACGCACTTTACACTGAACAGCAGTGCTAAAGTGCCCAGAGTCCTAAAACCACCAACACCATGTCAGGAAAATGGCTAGGAGAAAGGCAAAAAGTTTAGGGATGACCCTGCAAAAGGGGCCAAGTCCAACAACAACTGATAGTGAGGTTCACACTGCAATAGATGTAGACGACATTAAGGATGAATCATGGGAGGATGTGCTGAAACATTCAAGGACGCATGGTTAAAAAGAGGATTGTACTGTGGTGAAACGATGGGGCGTAGACCTGTTCCCAGTAGTGTGCTGAAATCTTATTGGTCAACATGAAGAAGAAATAATATAAATGATGCAACATAGAAAATGTGTGTTATATCAGTGCGTGTTCCTATTCTTGTTTCAGACTTTACCATTTTTTCGAGCGGATTGATTGAGCTTTCCGTTCATCCTTTTGAGAGCAGCATCTTGTTCTGTTCCATTTTCCCAGACTCTCCGAAAAGAGAATCTGTACTGAGGTTCTTGGACATCCCTTTATGAGAAGTCTTATTTTATTTCTTGATCTGCTGTTATTTGAGCTGAGAATACTTTCCAGCTTATTCTGCTAAAGCTTTATGCTTATGCTTGATTCTCTCATAAGAATTCTTCATGGGTATCTGAACGGACACCTTTAACCCTTCTCGGATTGATCTTACCTTAGTTTAGACATGGGAGATTTCTTTATGGAAAGCACTTATTGCATTTATTGTATTGTTGCTTTATTTTGATTTACCGAACTGACTTACCTTATTACAAATATTGATTAATTGATTATATAAACATTTAATGATGAAACTTGAAGAATAATACTTCAATAAAAAAATGAATACTTAAAAGATTTGAAAATAAACCTCTTTAGCTCAACTCTCTTTATTGACTGAACTAAAGTAATGATAATTAATCAGTGTTAGACCTGGCATCTTTTGGTTTGTTTCCCCTGTCTTTTTGCTTTCTGACCTCCTCTTTGGATGGTATGCTGAACTTCGTTTTTGCTGGTTTGGTGTCTCTGACACTTTACCACTGCTGATCAGTGCTAAAGTGCAAGTGTTCGTAAAGAGAAGGAAGGTGCACCAGAACAAAGTCAGTGAGCTCCAAGTATATCCCAAAAATATTCTTTATTGTAGTATTAGTTAAAATTGGACATCAGCCAACGCGTTTGGTTCCAAATGGAACTTCGTCAGGGCTCAGTTATCTTAATCTCGGTCCGATTGATCTGTGTACGTGGGTCAATATTTCCCAAAACCCAAACAAGGTAGATAAAATCCGCAAGAAAAGGACTGTTGAACTTATCAGTTCCAGTGTCCCACAATCGTCCAAGTAGGATGGCCCAAAATGTTAGCCCAAGTCCTCCACATCCACAAAACCGCTGAATCGTAATGGATAATCTCTTTCAGCATCTCATTTTTCCGAAGGCCAGTGTAGCGGACAATAATCCTGGTCAATGTTGACGCCCACAAACCTAATCCCTAAGGGATTGACCAGGATTATTGTCCGCTACACTGGCCTTCGGAAAAATGAGATGCTGAAAGAGATTATCCATTACGATTCAGCGGTTTTGTGGATGTGGAGGACTTGGGCTAACATTTTGGGCCATCCTACTTGGACGATTGTGGGACACTGGAACTGATAAGTTCAACAGTCCTTTTTCTTGCGGATTTTATCTACCTTGTTTGGGCTTTGGGAAATATTGACCCACGTACACAGATCAATCGGACCGAGATTAAGATAACTGAACCCTGACGAAGTTCCATTTGGAACCAAACGCGTTGGCTGATGTCCAATTTTAACTACTACTACAATAAAGGATATTTTTGGGATATACTTGGAGCTCACTGACTTTGTTCTGGTGCACCTTCCTTCTCTTTACGAATTTACTTATCTGGTTTCCAGTGGAGTGGAAGTGCGGCGAACTCTGGAAGCTGTTGCACAGACTTTCTAATTGTTTTTCCCAATCTAGGAACTGAGGTGCTGAACCGTGGTCAGCCGCATTTTGTCTTTCTATTCATCTAAAGTGCAAGTGTTCCCTCTGTAAAATTGTGCTATTGATTGGTATTTCCATGCTTGGCTTATTTGATTTACTAGTAAGTCCTTAGTATTAGGCACAGGTGTGCCCAGGGCCTGTAAATCAAATGCTACTAGTGGGCCTGCAGCACTGATTGTGCCACCCACACAAGTAGCCTTTCAAATGTGTCTCAGACCTGCTACTGTGGTGTCTGTGTGCACAGTTTTAAACTGCCATGTCGACCAGGCAAGTGCACCCACTTGCCAGGCCTAACCCTTCCCTATTATTATATATAAGACACCCCTACTTAAAGGCAGTGGCGGCTCCTCAAAGGAGTGCTGTGGGGCGGTGAGGCGGGGGAGGGGCAGGGGCAGGGTGGGGGGTAGTAAACTCCAGAATACGGCCCAACGGAGTTGAGTAAATAAATAAATAAATAAAATGAATTACATTGCGCGCTGCATCGCGGATTTGGCGTTGCAGCGCGCGCAATGAAATTCGTTTTATTTATTTATTTAATTATGCAACTCCGTTGGGCCGTATTCCGAAGTTTACTACCCCCCACCCTGCCCCTCCCCACCGCCTCGCAGCACTCCCTCGAGGAGCCGCCACTGCTTAAAGGTAGGACATGCAGTGGTGTGTTTTTACATGTCCTGGTAGTGAAATACTGTGCATTTCGTTTTTTCACTATTGAAAGGCTATCTCTTCCATAGGTTAACATGGGGGGGTCTGGCTGGACACAACTTTCCAGTGCAGATTCCGATTGGAAGATGATAGAAAGTTGGAGTTTGGGATGTCTGAACTTACAATTTAAAAATACAACTTTTAGTGAAGATGATTTTTAAATTGCGTGTTTGAAAATGGCACTTTTAGAAAGTGGACATTTTCTTGCTTAACAATTCTGTGCCTGAGGAATCCACATCTGTGTAGCTGACAGCTTGGGCCTCCTGCATACACTCTAGACAGTCACACAAAGGGAAGCTTAGGTGTGCCCTGCATATCCTGATGACTCATCACCAGGCTGATGGGTCTTCCTGGGCTAAGAGTAGTGGGAGGAGTTGTCATTGGCACCTGAATAGGGCTGCACCTGTCCTCCACAAAGAAGTCTCCACCTCCTGGAGAGTGTCTGGGACAGAGCAGGAAAGATTTGGATCTTGTGAGCAAGAAGGACTTTTCTTTGAAGTTTGCCAACTTCAAAGGCCAGAACTGGTGTAAGTATTGGGGCCCCTACCCCAGAACTTTAGATCTCTTTTGGACTAAGGAACCTGCCAAGATGATGAGCTGGAGAAGCTGTCAGGAGAGACTTCCACTTTGCTGCGTGCTTTGCAGGACTGGCCTGCTGCTTGCTGCTTCTGTCTTGGGTAGTAAAAGGACTGGGCTGAACTTTTTCTGCAATCCAAGGGTTTGAAGTAGAGCTTGCTTCCTGTTGGAAGTCTCAGGAACATCAAAGACTTCAGGTTCATCTGCCAACAGCACTGGGATCTGTGTGTTTTGTGCTTGAACAGAAGAAAAGCAAGTATGATGCCATCAACGACGCTGCTGCTGGCCCGGTGACCTGAAGGCAACACAACTCTGGTCTCACCGACGCCACCAGCCGACGCCGTCACCGAGCCACTGCTTGCACCGTGACCTGTGGGCTCCACACCTCGCATCGCCTCGCTTCACATCGCTGCCCTGGTCTCAGCGATGCCGACTCTCCACACCAACAATGACGCTGCTGCCTGCAGTGTGGCCTGTGAACGCCGCTCATTAGTTACAGGAAGCATCGCCCGTCCCACACTGCAGCTCTCGTCCACCGACATCGGAGCCATTGACTCAATCCTCGTCAACTGACGCCACTGCTTGCACTGCGACCTGTGGGCACTGCATGCAGCATCGCCCTCTTTGCATCACAACTTTAGGTCTACCGACAACATCGCTTCAGCAATGACAACGCCGGTAAGTGCCCCGTGACCTGTGACCGCATGTCGCATTGCCCCAATTCACACCGAAGCCCTGGTCTCACCAACGACGTTGTACGCCGTTCCCGACTTGCTGCCTGTACCGTGACCTGTGGTCACCGCACGTTGCATCTTCCCGCTTCGCATCAAAGCCGTGACGCCATCGACGCCAGCATTCCTGACTTCAACCTCAGGGAGTTCAACCTACAACGCATGTGACTTTAAGGGCCCGATGACTCCTGCACCGACTTCCGGAACTGACACCAGCCGATTCTTATCGATAACGACGCCACCGCCTCTTCAGAGCTCATCGCAAGGTCCCCGATGCCCAGCATTTCCTAAGTACTGTTTGCGGGTCTTCCTGGCTCCGTAGTTAGACCGCGACCTCGCGGTCGGACTGAACTGTTGGATTTGTTTGTTCACGATGCGTGATAGCCCCGGATGGAGCTATTGGCTTCAAGGAACTGTATTTTAAGTTGATTCTGGCAATATTCATATCTTTATTACTGTATGTTGGATTTTTATCGTTTTGGTCTTGTTTTGCACAGATAAATAGTGGTTATTTTTCTAAAACTGGTGTGGTGTCCTTTTGTAGTGTTTTCACTGTATTGCTGTGTGTTATGTGCAAACGCTTTGCACATTGCCTCTGAGATAAGCTTGACTGCTCGTGCCAAGCTGCCAAGGAGGTGAGCAGGGGTTATTTTAGGAGTATAACTCCCTTATCCTGACTAAAAGGATGGGTCCCTACTTGGACAGGGTACAAACCTGCCAACTAGAAACCCCCATTGCTAACAATAATTATTTATTTTGAGATTAATTTCCCTACATCTCAGCTGACATCAAATACCCATCGACCTGTACGCCGGGTCCATGGTGATGAGTAAGTGACAAGTGGAAGCCCGTGCTCCAGCATTAGTGATGCAGGACTGGGTAGAGAGAACAGTTATTTGGTAGCAATGAATGGTCCTTTAAATACACAATTGTTTGATAAAATCTTAATAGCTTTATTTGAAGAAACGCAATTGTGTTTATTGTTTAAAATAATCATTAGCAATAATAATTCTTTCCACACTTCAGTTTTCAAAATACATTTATTTCGATGAGATCAGGATTTTCCATGGCACTGAACATGATAACATAAATATGTTCTCAGCAACATTGCTATTCGTGCATTATCAAGGATGCACTGCACATGCGACAAAAAATTTCAGTTATATGCTCATTGTAAACAAAAACTTTTTGGGTCATAACAAAATGATACAAATATTTGCGATCTGAATATTTCCAAAGCTAAATTGAAAATCAAAAAGGTGAAGACGTGATTGTTTTTTAAAAGGTTTTTCGGTAGGCATTTTTAGGGTTTAAGGTAGCGCAAACATGGCCTGGTAGCATTAAACAGCTAAGCATTGCAGGAAACAGTTACAGAAGTGTTATGATTAGGCACCACCACTTTTATGCAAGTAATCATCGTGCATATGCAATTATACTAACAAGTGTAAATAAGGTGAACAGTACGAAAGAAAGATATATGACTGGAGGAGTGATACCTGATTAGGTGTCTTAAGAGTCTTCTTTAAGGCAAAGACTAAAATAAAAGCAAGTAAAGCTGAGTTGCAGGAGTTAGACAACTGATGAGAGCGGAAAGGGCGCAGCTTTTAAGGCAACACTAAGGGGTCATAAAGGAGAAATGCAAAACCATGGTAGATTCGAAAATAAATTGAAGAAGAGATACAAGAGCTGGTAACAAAGAAGCAAAAAGCCTAAAGCAAAGAGAACAGGTAGTGACTTCGAAAGCAAATCTTAAGAAGAATGCTTCAGTCATAAGCATAGTTACATTAAACCAGTTTAGAAATGTATCTTGAAGAGAACAGCTTAAGGGTCTTCTTCAATGTTACAAAAGTGATGGTGCTGCAAACAACGGGAGGGAGAAAGTTAGACCTTCTGGTCGCACCACCTGAACACAGTGTGCTAATTTTTCAACGTCAGATGGTCACTTTGTAGTAATGAATTCTTACTTCTGGAACAGAAGTAAGAATTCATTACTACAAAGTGACCATTGGCTTCCCAATTTTTTCAGCTTTTTCATCAGATAGAGAAGAGTGCAGTGAGTAAGACCGGTGAATGATACAGGCCGTGTTGTAGAGCCATCTAGCTTCAAAAGGAAGTCATTGATGATTGTTCGTAGGATGGGTGATAAGATCATTTATTTTGCTTATTAAGAGGAACTTGCCACACTCAAGCCTTGACAGGTAGTTGTACTAAAATATTGCAGTTGAAATATCAACTTCCTGATACACTCTGACAGTAACATTATCTCCCAAAATGATGTCACAGCAGAATTAATAACTGTAAATTTACACTTGCTTTGACAATATATATTGACAAGTCTTTTACTTTTCTTTACATGTTTATAGTTCTAACGCAATACTTAGGGGCAGACTTACAAGGCCCTTGCGCCACTTTTGCGCCACCGTTGCGTCACTTCTGTGACGCAGCGGCGGCGTAAACAATGCGCCATGTTGCACCTTATTTACAACGTGACGCATCTAGGGAGATGCGTCACGTTGCAAAGCCCTGCGCCACATGAAACCTGCGTCAGGTCTAATGTGGGCATTCCGTCGCAGGGTGGGCGTTCCGTCGCAGGAAAGCCTCGTAAAAGTGACGGAGTGAAATCTACAAGATTTCACTGAGTCAGTTTTACGACGCCGCTGCGACAAATCCTTACGCCTGCTTGAAGAAGGCGTAAGGAGTGGCGCACCACGTTAGGTATGGGCAGCCCTTGAGCATTGCTGGAGTTGCGTCGCGCTTGTGACACGACTCCAGCAATGCGCCGCCCTTACGCCATCAGATGCGACACGCATCTGCCTATCCCTGCGCCACAGTGCGCCGCATTGTAAATGCGACGCATCCGTGGTGGCGCAAGGGTAAACTTGCGTGTCACATCTCTTCTGGCGCATCCCTGCTGATTTGCAGGGATGCGCCAGTTGTTGTAAATCTGCCCCTTAGTATCTTTCTTGAGTAAAGTTGAGGGTAAAATCCCATGCAGTCTCTGTGCTGTGAAGCAGTCTGTACCAATTCCAGCAATTCACTGTGAATTTGATTTATATAGCATTTAAGTAAGGGGACTGGCAGCCATCATTAGATATGGATACCTATTTTCTTGCACTGCAACTGGCACGTTGAGGGAGCTCAATAACATAGAAACAAACATATCGACTGGTTGTTAAGGATGCTATTCCAAATGTAACCCTTATAGTATTTGTACTCATGCGAAATGACCTATATGGATGGACTACCTTACTCCATATGAATTTTATACTGAAGAAAAGAATCTTGAATATCAGTCGGCTCCAGATAACGCTCTGTCAAATTTAAAAAAAATGATTCTTACTTGCAGAATAAGAATTTATGGAAAACCCACAACGCTAACTAAGTACAGTACAGGAACATAAAGTAAAAAAAAATATTTTTCCTTGCGAGAATGGGCGCTTTACAATAGAGAAGCTGCAGTGGAGCTCGGGAGAGTCTTCCAATTGAAGATTGAATCTCTCAGTTTTGTACTTTAGGGGCTCAAGAGTGAACCATAAGGCCTTTGATTTCCCAGCATTCACAATAATTCGAAAGAAACTTCTGTGGCTGTTGTTTTAACAGAATGACATTACATATGTGGAGGATTCACACACCTTTTTACTCTCTCACCTTTCCCAGCTGTTTGCTATTGAATTTAAAAAAATGTAACAGCTTTTTGACTAGGTACTGAATTTTGTCTTATGGTGTTTAAGTGATTTAGGAGCAGCTATTTACTGTTACTTATTGGCATTTTATGTACGTCTGATTTGTACTTTTTGATTGACATTTCATTTAGATTTTCTGATGTGCTTAACCGAGTTACGTTGTCTTCTTGAAGAGACTAAAAACAGTGATAAATATAACTACAATTTGGATAGTAAGATTATTGGATGAAGGGTTTAGATGCTATTTCCCTATTAAGAGATGTTAGCTCATCAATAAGTTAATTCATGCATTCATTATATTTAGAAGTGGGGGGCACTGACGTCTTTAATTGGTGAGAGAAGTGCAAGATTGTTTGAGGCCTTACTGCTTTGATGGTAATATCCACAGTGCTGATGTCATGAACCACGTGACCTTTGTAGATTGGTCAAAATGTTTGATATGTGTAAACAGCAATTAGAAAAGTACCGGGAAAAGAACTGATCTTTTGTAGTAGATAACGTAGAAGCTGATGGAGGTTGCCTTTATTGATTTAATTTTCAACATTCACAGGGTGAGTAAAAGCCTTTGGGTAGCTGTTTGTAATGTCCAGAACTCCTGTGGACTACAGCATCCCTTCACCAGAACCTTCCTTCCTGATCACAGCAAACTATAGAAAAAACACGAGGAAGAAGGAGGTCCATAGTTTTTTTGAGATGTCATTAGGTTAAGTTTCATTCAGAGTTAGAGTTTAAGATCATGAATAGCAATAGCCTTTGCAGTAGCGGTCCGTGGTAGGAGTGCCGGCCGGGCGGTGACGTGGGGCGGGGGAGGGGCAGGGTGGGGGGTAGTAAACCACGGATTACGGCCGAATACAGGTAAGTAAACATTTAAATAAATAAAACGAATTTCGTTGCGCGCACTGCATCGAATTACAACTTCGAGGCCCACTGGAGGGCATTACCGATCCATTCAATGGTTTGTAAAGCGCACAGTCACCAGAGTCAACAAAAGGGTACTAAAACCACAAGTCCCAGCGTGCATATGAAACGGCACACCTGAGGCCAATAAATTGTGCAGGAAACGCTGGGAACTGTGGGAACCCAGAATCTTTGTGCTAACAGACTGCCTCTGAGGAAGGAGCGCGATCGCTCTGAAACGCGTCAGGCAACATGGACAGAAATGATTGAAGTTGCATTGCTGTTTCTGTGGAATTAAAGGTTTTGTAAATCAGCAGCTGGAGGAGTGCGCCTCTTATTGCATGGGCATCTTTGTGGAAATATAATACGCGGCAGGTCCAGCCGCGGAGAGATCGCACCACCCCTGAAGGTTTGAAAAGGGATCGTCTTACCTGAAATTGTTCAGAGATGGACGGCGCAGCTGCTCCCTGATTGAGAAACAGAATTACAACTTCGAGGCCCACTGGAGGGCATTACCGATCCATTCAATGGTTTGTAAAGTGCACAGTCACCAGAGTCAACAAAAGGGTACTAAAAACACAAGTCCCAGCGTGCATATGAAACGGCACACCTGAGGCCAATAAATTGTGCAGGAAACGCTGGGAACTGTGGGAACCCAGAATCTTTGTGCTAACAGACTGCCTCTGAGGAAGGAGCGCAATCGCTCTGAAACGCGTCAGGCAACATGGACAGAAATGATCGAAGTTGCATTGCTGTTTCTGTGGAATTAAAGGTTTTGTAAATCAGCAGCTGGAGGAGTGCGCTCTCATTGCATGGGCATCCTTGTGGAAATATAATACGCGGCAGGTCCAGCCGCGGAGAGATCGCACCACCCCTGAAGGTTTGAAAAGGGATCGTCTTACCTGAAATTGTTCAGAGATGGACTGGCGCAGCTGCTCCCTGATTGAGAAACAGAATTACAACTTCGAGGCCCACTGGAGGGCATTACCGATCCATTCAATGGTTTGTAAAGCGCACAGTCACCAGAGTCAACAA
Organism: Calotriton arnoldi; assembly: GCA_963921515.1. Lineage (NCBI taxonomy): Eukaryota > Metazoa > Chordata > Amphibia > Caudata > Salamandridae > Calotriton > Calotriton arnoldi. The sequence goes on from CAWUFW010007786.1 coordinate 833,021, forward strand.
AGGGTACTAAAACCACAAGTCCCAGCGTGCATATGAAACGGCACACCTGAGGCCAATAAATTGTGCAGGAAACGCTGGGAACTGTGGGAACCCAGAATCTTTGTGCTAACAGACTGCCTCTGAGGAAGGAGCGCGATCGCTCTGAAACGCGTCAGGCAACATGGACAGAAATGATCGAAGTTGCATTGCTGTTTCTGTGGAATTAAAGGTTTTGTAAATTAGCAGCTGGAGGAGTGCGCCTCTCATTGCATGGGCATCCTTGTGGAAATATATATATATATATATATATATTTACTTTAAAATAATTAATAAACAAATATCTTTAATTTATTTTTAAACTTTAAAATTATATAAAAATACAATATATATATCAATAATTTAAAATATAAAAAAAACATTCTACAATAATTTAAAACATTAAGCAATTAGAAAATATATAAACTTAAAATTCCCAATACAATCAGTGCAACAGTAGGGAAAGTGTTGGATAGCAAAATAATTAAATTTACTATTTCAACTCCAGTGAGTGCAACAGTAGGGAAAGTGTTGGATAGCAGATGGGTAAAAATTACTATTCCCACTCCAGTTAGAGCAACAGTAGGGAAAGTCTTGGATAGCGATGGGGAATAAATTACTATTCCCACTCCACTGAATGCAACAGTAGAATAACTGTTGGATAGCAGAGGGGTAAAAAATGTTATTCCCACTCCAGTGACTGCAACATTAGGGAAAGTGTTGGGTAGCAGAGAGGTAAAAATTACTATTCCCACTCCAGTGAGTGCAACAGTAGGGAAAGTGTTGCATAGTGGAGGGGTAAAAATTACTATTCCCACTCCAGTGAGTGCAACAGCAGGGAAAGTGTTGGATAGCAAAGAGACAAAAATTACTATTCAAACTCAGTTAAAACAAAAATAAAAAACAAAAAATTATTTTAAAAAATCATTAAAAAATAAACAATATTTAGAAATGAAAAATCAAATATATTAAATATATAAAAATAGTATAATATTAATTATATATAATAAAAACTACAAATAATATACAATATAAAATAAGAAATACATTTATAAAATAAAATTCTTTTAAACTAGAAAATATTTACAAACAAATTAATTAATACATGAATGTTTTTATTGTATTTCCTACCCTATAACACCACACCAATAACAAAACACTTCAATATTTCTAATTAATTTGTTTCCAAAATTAACATAATTAATAATGAATTTACAAAATATTATTAATAAAAGAAATAATAAACAATATTTGACTACAGACACTTTAACACTATGATATCCACAACACACACCTAAATCAAACTCTAAAATAATAAAACACAATTAAAACTTTTTTATAAATTAAAAACTATTACTATTAACAATAAAGTAATTATAATGTATTTAATACCCACCCTCTACCCCATTAAAAGTAAAAACAACAGACAAAAAATTAAACAATTACCCAACATACATATCAAATAATGAACATTAATTAACTACTATACATTAATTAATTAAATACAAATTACTTCCCACCCTTTACTCCTATAAACACCAAAACAAACACCTAAAATTAATTACACAATTACCATAATTAATTACCAATTAATTAATTAAAATTAATGAACATCCAATTATTAATTCATCAATTAAAAAAAATTACTTCCCACCCTTAACACCTATAAACACCACAACACACACCTAAAATTAATTACACAATTACCATAATTAATTACCAGTTAATTAATTTTAATTAATTAACATCCAATTATTATTTAATGACTAATACATTACTTTACACATTTAACACTATACCATCTCAATTAAACAAATATTAATAAATAAAAAATAATCAATAAACTTATTATAATTAAATTACTTCCCACCCTATTCCCCTATAAACCCACAACCTGCTACGGAACTAAAAACGACAAAATTCCCCCCCCAAAAAAAATTAATAACTGCAAAAAATGTAACACATATATTACAAATACAAACAAGTCTTATACAAAAAAACATACAAGACATACATATAAAATAAATACTAAAATACATAACATTAATAAACAAACAATATTTTTAACAACTATATTTTGGCAAACGATATTAAACACTTCGATATTTTTAAAATCGATATTACTTACCTAAAATCGATATTCTCGACCACGAGAATCTGTATGTCGATATTTCTGTCCCACGATATTTGCAACTCGATATTTGTGCAAGTCGATATTTTTGATTTGATATTCTGTGTCTGCACCCCTTCCAGGGCGAACCCAAAAGTCACTAAATAACCTGAGTTCAACCCCTTGGTAGCTATAGCTCGGAGCAGACAGGCTTAACTTAAAGCATTGTTTAAAATGTGTATACAGTAGTAATGTCAAAACATCAAACAATAGGAGTCCCAAACTGAATTAAAATCTAGAGTAAATGTTCACAAAAAAAAGAATGTAAGGAAATACTTCTGTTTGCATGTTCACCCCCACATTTTTGGACTGTTGCTGCTGGTTTTTCAACTCTGAGAGTGCACTGAGGCCTGCTAACCAGACCTCAGTGACAGTATTTCAACCCAATACAAAAGATATGTTAAATTGGATACACCCAAATGGCAAGTACTGACTGACTTATAAGTCTCTAGCATATGGTACCCAGGACATGTAAGGCAGATTGTTCAACCAGGGCTGCAGCACTGTTTGTGCCACCTTGCACGTGACAAGGATAAAATGGACTCCATCCTGCCACTGCAGACTGAAAGGGCAGTGTTTTACACTGCTAGTTTGACTTTGCCATTACATCTAATGGCAAAGCCACCCCTTCCCCTAAAGATTTAAGTAAGTCTCCCCTAAGGAAGACAAATGAAGCCCTATGGTAGGGAGCTGTATATTATTAAGTAGGACGTATGATTTTCGGTATGTCTTAATAGCAACACTTCCAGATTGTCATTTTGTTGTGGAGAGGTTAGAAGCCCTATTGGCTAACACAGAATTACTGGCTCACATCCCAGCCTGGCTAACTTGTGAATGGGACTACCTAACAAGGTCGAGTAAGGTATCAAATTCATCTTGTCATTAAATCCAACCTGACGCCCAAGCCAGATTTAAAGTCACTATTAAAGTTAGCAACTTTGAGAAAGTTGCCATTCTACACTGCAGCCAGTCCAGTGGCTTCACAAAGGCCTTGACACACTGATGGATTTCTGACTGCCTGGAGAGATATGTGAATGACTCCCAGGAACAAAGGCAGTTGCCCGAAGAGCGATGTGAGACCTCCTCTGCTAGGATGGCTACTCAAGGTGTCAGCCCAAAAGGCGAGCTTCAAATGGGAAGCCGCCTTTGAAGGGCAGACTCCGAGAACACCCCTGAACAAGATGCCTTTTGGTAGGTTCAAATAGGAGACAGAGCTAGAGAGCCAATTTCCCTTGGGCAAGTAGCCCACTGGTAGCCACACCTCTAGGGTGGGCTACCGTGCTCCTGACGACTAAGAAAGGGTCATGTCATTTTGAAAAGGGCAAGAATGGGGAACTCTAGGATAGCTAGATGCCACACAGTGCAGGAAACGAGTCACTAGGTAAAAGGGGATCCAGTTGCCCATTGGCTAGTGACCACGTCTTTCCCTCGGGACACACTCCTGGGATAAGTGTGGAACCCATGCCACCCTGCCCCTCAGATCACACTGGAATCGAAGAGAGGACCAAAGAAGGACTGCCCTGCTGCCCTTTCCCCCACAAAGAGAGGCTACACCATAAAGAGGAATGCACCTGCTACACTTGTTGGCTAGTGAGATTGGGACTGTGCCTGCGGCTCCTGACACAGGGAAAAGTTGATTTCCCACCTTTACCAACAGCAGTGACCCCAAGCATCTGTTGGCTGATCCTATGAACCTGCTCCAGGGACACAGCTGAACGAGCCCAAGCCGACAAGGTGGTAGCCACTGCAGAAGTTTCACCACTACCAGTCGCTGAGAGCACAAAAGGACAAATCCGAGATAGCTAAAAAATTGCACCTGTGACTGCCGGATCCAAGAGTGCTATCGGAGACCGGATTTGTCGTACTCAAGGGACACTAACCCCCACCTAAGGATTTTGCCCCAACCGCGGTGCAAAGTGACCAGTAGCGCAGCATCGGCTGACCGACTAATGCAGTGAAGAAGCCTTAAAGGGACCCCAATCTCCATGACCAAAGTCACCACCCATCACCCGTGGACTGAGGGACAACCACAGAGACACTCCCCGTTGAGTGCACCACCACTGGAGCATCCCTTGAGCATCTTTTGCCTGTAACCTCAGCATCAGTGCCATTTGTGTCTAGGGTGGTCATACTATAAAGTTTGGAACTTGCTTCAAAAGTGCTCTGGTGGCCAGGTAACTCTCAAAGGTATCCTCTCTGGCCCCCTAGAACTTTTCCCTGCCAGATTTGGTCACCCAACCCGGGCCAGAGTACCTGCACTAACTCTTTCAAACTTTTGAAAAGTTTACTAACTTTTTGTTGATTAATGCTTGTTTGTGGTTGCATTTAAAAGTGATAACAAATTCTAAAACCTGTATCTCTAGAACCCTCCAGTGGATTTTGAAGAACAAGGTCTCTAAAAATTCATAAATATACGTTCTATGTTTATAAATTGTTGGTACATCTTTTTATTGGTGTGTGACTTTCTTATTTTGTTGTTTGCTCCTGTTAAATGCTTTACAATAAGATCCTTTGCCAAGCCTTACTGCTCGCAGCCACAGCTACCCAGGGGTGAGCTAAGGTTAACTAAACAATACTGATTGGACCCAGGACAGCATTTGCGAGTGTACTCCATAATATGGCACTACAGACATATCATTTAGTACTCCCAAATCCTCACATAAAATAACACCAAAACAAATAAATCCAATAAGAGGACCTGGAGCAATGAGTTTTTAACATTTTAGGTGAATTTAGAATCAAAAAGCCCTAAGTGACAATGATGGTCTATGATTGATGTAGACAAGAATTTAGGCACACTTTGAGGCTGACCACAAAGTGGACCCAAAGGTCGAATACACCAAGTGTGACAGCTCAGAAAAGAATTTTAACTTTGGACTAAGGGGCCGATTCTGATTTCGGCCGGAAGGGCACCGAACGATGGTCGGAGCCCTTCCGGCCGAATCGGAACGTACCGCTCGGATTCCTTTCCGACCGAGCCATTCCGATGGGCTCGGTCGGAAAAGAATCCGACTCGGATTTCCGGATGGCTTACGACGGGTTTGGAGAGCCCGTCAGCCATCCGGAAATCCCTCTGTACTCCCCGGCTGCCTCTTTGCGACCGAGGGAGTACGATGGCAGCTTTCACTGCCTTTTCGTGCCGGTCTTTCCGGCACGAAAAGGCAGTCGGTCACTGTCTTTGGGGGCCCCCAGTGGGACCCCCATGGGTGCAAGGTCGCCGAATGGCGGCCTGCAGGCACCTATGGTGCCCCTCTGTTGAACCCTGCACCCGGTGGCAGGCACCTTGGGGTGCCGGCCACAGGGTGCAGGGCTGAACTGCACCCCTGCTTTCTCCAATGCCAGCATGCATTCCGTCCGGAATGCATGCTCCCATTGTGGGAGATATGAGTGCGACCGAACAGGGTTCGGTCGCATCGCAGCTGCCTGGGCCGTAACCGACGACAGCAGGTCGGTCGGTTACGGCTCCGGACCGATGTCGGACGGACCTGAGTCCGTCCGACATCGGAATCGGCCCCTTAGTCTGCAAAATGGAGGAGAAAGTCCTTCAATGGGGCAAAGCAGCAGGCTGTATTTGGCTAAGTCTATGCAAAGATGGGTAGTGATTGGATGATGTCCTACTGAAGCTGTTGGTTTATGTGAGAAAAGCTCAGTGTGACAAATTAAAATTTCCTTCCCGTCGAGTCCAACCATTGCCCAGATATTTCTTGCACCTTCTGTCAAGATTTTCTTGTTGGGATTTCATCTCCAAAATGGAGGGCCATTATTTCCTGCAGGGCAAGGCAGAGGGCTATATGGTGAGAGGTCCAGAAGGTCAGATACCTTATCGCTATGACAGACAGAGATAAGAGCATTTCTGGGCCTCACCGGATGCTACAAGAGATTCGTCAAGGTGTATGGTGCCATTGTTACTCCCTTGGCAGAGCTGCATTCTACGAAGTAGCCCAGAACGGTGATCTGGACGGAAGCATGCCAGTATGCTTTGACTCCCTGAAGAAGGCCATGTGCACAGCACATATGCTTAAGGCCCCTGATCTCTCCAGAGAATTCATTGTGCAGACAGACATCTCAGCTAACCGCAGAGGGCCTTGATCAACTTGTAGCCTTCATCAGTGGAAGGTTATGTCTCAGGGAGGTGGAGTGCAATAGAAAGAGAAGCCTTTGAAGTGGTCTGGGCACTGAAGAAATTGAGACCACACCTGTTTGGTGCTCAGTTCTGGGTTCAGACAGACAACAGACCCCTCAAATGGCTAATGCAGATGAGGGTGAGAACCCCAAACTGTTGAGGGAATGGATTGTATGGTGGAACACAGACCTGGAACATACCACGCCAATGCTGATGGTCTCTCTAGGTTCTTCCGCCTTAGTGATGAGAACTCCCATGGGGTTGGCTAGTTCTCCCTACTTTCAGATGGGGGGCATGTTTTAGACCTGGCATCCTTGATACGGTTTTCCCCAAAACCTTTTGCCTTCCTTTCCCCTGTTTGCTGACTTTCTTGTGCTGGCCTTAGGACTCTGCACACTTTACCACTGCTAACCAGTGCTAAAGTCATTGTGCTTTCATCTTAAAACTTGGTAGAATTGACTTATACCCAATAGGCATATTTAATTTACTTGTTGGTCCCTAGTAAAGTGGCACTTCCTGTGCCCAGGGCCTGTAAATTAATGCTACTAGTGGGCCTGCAGCACTGATTGTGCCACCGACTTAAGTAGCAGTTTAAACATGTCTCAGGTCTGCCATTGCAGCCTGTATGTGTAGATTTTCTTTTAAATACATTGTACCCTGTTCTCTGGGCTGTCCAAGGCAGACCCTAAGGTTTGTTTTGCAAGGTTGAACTGGCAGTTTAAATCTACACATACAGGCTTTCCCTGCCATCAAGCCTTGGACCACACAGCATAACGTGCATCGCCACTTGCTGCCCTGGAACTGATAATTTACAGTTTAATCGCCAGGTTTTTCATTCTTAGAACATCCTATTTAATCGGCCTCCACCACTGAGTGTAATTGTGGCTTAACCTTCCGCAAGCCCCTTGAGGCAATCTCTAATTATTCAGGCTTGTATTTTTAACTGTCCTGATGATGATCCTACTATTTCTTAAAGAGGATCGAAACATCGTCGACCAATGTAAACAGTTTGCACATTAATCAAATCTGATAAAAAAGTGTATTTACTGTTTCCTCAAGCTTGTTAGAAATTGTGTTCAATATTCCACAAGCTACCCTGTCTTGCCTGATATGTTCCTGTCCTAAGTGTACTTGTCATGTTTCTATGTAGGATGCAGGATTGTGTCCCACTGTATTGATGTGTTTATTTTTGGTTTTTGACATTTTTGAATTATTAAATTGAATGTCCGACTGGACACTCGTAATATAGCACTGATTGGAGTCTATATTTATCCTGATGACCACACTGTTCTGTTTAAGGACCACTGTTCTAATACTAAACTGTTACCCAAGGTCCTTATCTACCTTTTGGGTTCCCTTGTGTTTGTGAAAATAAGGGAGTAACAATGGCACCATACGCCTTGACGAATTTCTTGTAGCATCCGGTGAGGCCCAGAAATGCTCTTATCTCTGTCTGTCATAGCGATAAGGTATCTGACCTTCCGGACCTCTCACCATATAGCCCGCTGCCTTGCCCTGCAGGAAACAATGGCCCTCCATTTTGGAGATGAAATCCCAACAAGAAAATCTTGACAGAAGGTGCAAGAAATATCTGGGCAATGGTTGGACTCGACGGGAAGGAAATTTTAATTTGTCACACTGAGCTTTTCTCACATAAACCAACAGCTTCAGTAGGACATCATCCAATCACTATCCAACTCTGCATAGACTTAGCCAAATACAGCCTGCTGCTTTGCCCCATTGAAGGACTTTCTCCTCCATTTTGCAGACTAAGTCCAAAGTTAAAATTCTTGTCTGGGCTGTCACACATGGTGTATTCGACCTTTGGGTCCACTTTGTGGTCAGCCTCAAAGTGTGCCTAAATTCTTGTCTACATCAATCATAGACCATCATTGTCACTTAGGGCTTTTTGATTCTAAATTCACCTAAAATGTTAAAAACTCATAGCTCCAGGTCCTCTTATTGGATTTATTTGTTTTGGTGTTATTTTTTGTGAGGATTTGGGAGTACTAAATGATATGTCTGTAGTGCCATATCATGGAGTACACTCACAAATGCTGTGCTGGGTCCAGTCAGTATTGTTTAGTTAACCTTAGCTCACCCCTGGGTAGCTGTGGCTGCGAGCAGTAAGGCTTGGCAAAGGATCTTATTGTAAAGCATTTAACAGGAGCAAACAACAAAATAAGAAAGTCACACACCAATAAAAAGATGTACCAACAATTTATAAACATAGAACGTATATGTATGAATTTTTAGAGACCTTGTTATTCAAAATCCACTGGAGGGTTCTAGAGATACAGGTTTTAGAAGTTTTTATCACTTTTAAATGAAACCGCAAACAAGCATTAATCAACAAAAAGTTAGTAAACTTTTCAAAAGTTTGAAAGAGTTAGTGCAGGTACTCTGGCCCGGGTTTGGTGTCCAAATCTGGCAGGGAAAAGTTCTAGGGGGCCAGAGAGGATACCTTTGAGAGTTACCTGGCCACCAGAGCACTTTTGAAGCAAGTTCCAAACTTTATAGTATGACCACCCTAGACACAAATGGCACTGATGCTGAGGATACAGGCAAAAGATGCTCAAGGGATGCTCCAGTGGTGGTGCACTCAACGGGGAGTGTCTCTGTGGTTGTCCCTCAGTCCACGGGTGATGGGTGGTGACTTTGGTCATGGAGATTGGGGTCCCTTTAAGTCTTCTTCACTGCAGTAGTCGGTCAGCCAATGCTGCGCTACTGGTCACTTTGCACCGCGGTTGGGGCAAAATCCTTAGGTGGGGGTTAGTGTCCCTTGAGTATGACAAATCCGGTCTCCGATAGCACTCTTGGATCCGGCAGTCACAGGTGCAATTTGTTAGCTATCTCGGATTTGTCCTTTTGTGCTCTCAGCGACTGGTACTGGTGAAACTTCTGCAGTGGCTACCACCTTGTCGGTTTGGGCTCATTCAGCTGTGTCCCTGGAGCAGGTTCATAGTATCAGCCAACAGATGCTTGGGGTCACTGCTGTTGGTAAAGGTGGGAAATCAACTTTTCCCTGTGTCAGGAGCCGCAGGCACAGTCCCAATCTCACTATCCAACAGGTGTAGCAGGTGCATTCCTCTTTATGGTGTAGCCTCTCTTTGTGGGGAAAAGGGCAGCAGGGCAGTCCTTCTTTGGTCCTCTCTTCGATTCCAGTGTGATATGAGGGGCAGGGTGGCATGGGTTCCACACTTATCCCAGGAGTGTGTCCCGAGGGAAAGACGTGGTCACTAGCCAATGGGCAACTGGATCCCCTTTTACCTAGTGACTCATTTCCTGCACTGTGTGGCATCTATCTATCCTAGAGTTCCCCATTCTTGCCCCTTTCAAAATGACATGACCCTTTCTTAGTCGTCAGGAGCACAGTAGCCCACCCTAGAGGTGTGGCTACCAGTGGGCTACTTGCCCAAGGGAAATTGGCTCTCTAGCTCTGTCTCCTATTTGAATCTACCAAAAGGCATCTTGTTCAGGGGTGTTCTCGCAGTCTGCCCTTCAAAGGCGGCTTCCCATTTGAAGCTCACCTTTTGGGCTGACACCTTGAGTAGCCATCCTAGCAGAGGAGGTCTCACCTCACTCTTCGGGCAACTGCCTTTGTTCCTGGGAGTCATTCACATATCTCTCCAGGCAGTCAGAAATCCATCAGTGTGTCAAGGCCTTTGTGAAGCCACTGGACTGGCTGCAGTGTAGAATGGCAACTTTCTCAAAGTTGCTAACTTTAATAGTGACTTTAAATCTGGCTTGGGTGTCAAGTTGGATTTAATGACAAGATGAATTTGATACCTTACTCGACCTTGTTAGGTAGTCCCATTCACAAGTTAGCCAGGCGGATGTGAGCCAGTAATCCTGTGTTAGCCAATAGGGCTTCTAACCTCTCCACAACAAAATGACAATCTGGAAGTGTTGCTATTAAGACATAGCGAAAATCATACGTCCTACTTAATAATATACAGCTCCCTACCATAGGGCTTCATTTGTCTTCCTTAGGGGAGACTTACTTAAATCTTTAGGGGAAGGGGTGGCTTTGCCATTATATGTAATGGCAAAGTCAAACTAGCAGTGTAAAACACTGCCCTTTCAGTCTGCAGTGGCAGGATGGAGTCCATTTTGTCCTTGTCACGTGCAAGGTGGCACAAACAGTGCTGCAGCCCTGGTTGAACAATCTGCCTTACATGACCTGGGTACCATATGCTAGAGACTTATAAGTCAGTCAGTACTTGCCATTTGGGTGTATCCAATTTAACATATCTTTTGTATTGGGTTGAAATACTGTCACTGAGGTCTGGTTAGCAGGTCTCAGTGCACTCTCAGAGTTGAAAAACTAGCAGCAACAGTCCAAAAATGTGGGGGTGAACATGCAAACAGAAGTATTTCCTTACATTCTTTTTTTTGTGAACATTTACTCTAGATTTTAATTCAGTTTGGGACTCCTATTGTTTGATGTTTTGACATTACTACTGTATACACATTTTAAACAATGCTTTAAGTTAAGCCTGTCTGCTCCGAGCTATAGCTACCAAGGGGTTGAACTCAGGTTATTTAGTGACTTTTGGGTTCGCCCTGGAAAGGGTGCCAACACAGAATATCAAATCAAAAATATCGACTTGCACAAATATTGAGTTGCAAATATCGTGGGACAGAAATATCGACATACAGATTCTCGTGGTCGAGAATATCGATTTTAGGTAAGTAATATCGATTTTAAATATATATCGAAGTGTTTAATATCGTTTGCCAAAATATAGTTGTTAAAAATATTGTTTGTTTGTTAATGTTATGTATTTTAGTATTTATTTTATATGTATGTCTTGTATGTTTTTTTGTATAAGACTTGTTTGTATTTGTAATATATGTGTTACATTTTTAGCAGTTATTAATTTTTTTGGGGTGGGAATTTTTCGTTTTTCGTTTTGTAGCAGGTTGTGGGTTTATAGGGGAATAGGGTGGGAAGTAATTTAATTATAATAAGTTTATTGATTATTTTTTATTTATTAATATTTGTTTAATTGAGATGGTATAGTGTTAAATGTGTAAAGTAATGTATTAGTAATTAAATAATAATTGGATGTTAATTAATTAAAATTAATTAACTGGTAATTAATTATGGTAATTGTGTAATTAATTTTAGGTGTGTGTTGTGGTGTTTATAGGTGTTAAGGGTGGGAAGTAATTTTTTTTAATTGATGATTTAATAATTAGATGTTCATTAATTTTAATTAATTAATTGGTAATTAATTATGGTAATTGTGTAATTAATTTTAGGTGTTTGTTTTGGTGTTTATAGGAGTAAAGGGTGGGAAGTAATTTGTATTTAATTAATTAATGTGTAGTAGTTAATTAATGTTCATTATTTGATATGTATTTTGGGTAATTTTTTAATTTTTTGTCTGTTGTTTTTACTTTTAAAGGGGTAGAGGGTGGGTATTAAATACATTATAATTACTTTATTGTTAATAGTAATAGTTTTTAATTTATAAAAAGTTTTAATTGTGTTTTATTATTTTAGAGTTTAATTTAGGTGTGTGTTGTGGATATCATAGTGTTAAAGTGTCTGTAGTCAAATATTGTTTATTATTTCTTTTATTAATAATATTTTGTAAATTCATTATTAATTATGTTAATTTTGGAAACAAATTAATTAGAAATATTGAAGTGTTTTGTTATTGGTGTGGTGTTATAGGGTAGGAAATACAATAAAAACATTCATGTATTAATTAATTTGTTTGTAAATATTTTCTTGTTTAAAAGAATTTTATTTTATAAATGTATTTCTTATTTTATATTATATATTATTTGTAGGTTTTTTTATAAATAATTAATATTATACTATTTTTATATATTTAATATATTTGATTTTTCATTTCTAAATATTGTTTATTTTTTAATGATTTTTTAAAATAATTTTTTGTTTTTTATTTTTGTTTTAACTGTTTGAGTTTGAATAGTAATTTTTGTCTCTTTGCTATCCAACACTTTCCCTGCTGTTGCACTCACTGGAGTGGGAATAGTAATTTTTACCCCTCCACTAACCAACACTTTCCCTACTGTTGCACTCACTGGAGTGGGAATAGTAATTTTTACCTCTCTGCAACCCAATACTTTCCCTAATGTTGCAGTCACTGGAGTGGGAATAACATTTTTTACCCTCTGCTATCCAACAGTTATTCTACTGTTGCATTCAGTGGAGTGGGAATAGTAATTTTTACACCTCCGCTATCCAACACTTTCCCTACTGTTGCACTCTTTGGAGTAGGAATAGTAATGTATTCCTCTCCTCTATCCAACACTTTCCCTACTGCTGCTCTCCCTGGAGTGGGAATAGTAATTTATACACCTCCGCTATCTAAAACTTTCCCTACTGTTACACTGTTTGGAGTGGGAATAGTAATTTTTACTCCTCCGCTATCCAATACTTACTCTACTGTTGCATTCTTTGGAGTGGGAATAGTAATTTATTCCCCTCCGCTATCCAAGACTTTCCCTACTGTTGCTCTCACTGGAGTGGGAATAGTAATTTTTACCCCTCCGCTATCCAACACTTTCCCTACTGTTGCACTCACTGGAGTTGAAATAGTAAATTTAATTATTTTGCTATCCAACACTTTCCCTACTGTTGCACTGATTGTATTGGGAAATTTAAGTTTATATATTTTCTAATAGTTTAATGTTTTAAATTATTGTAGAATGTTTTTTTTATATTTTAAATTATTGATATATATATTGTATTTTTATATAATTTTAAAGTTTAAAAATAAATTAAAGATAATAGTTTATTAATTATTTTAAAGTAAATATATATATATATATATATATATATATATATATTATCTACTGGCGGTCGCCAGTAGATAGTTATAGTTAGGACCTATTTTCCATAGGAAATCCATAACATTCTATTTGACATAACTTTGGCGCCGGTTGACGAATCTTCGCGAAATTTTCAAAAATGATGGCCCGCTCCGGTCCGCTCCTATCCTGAAAGATTCGGGGTGATTCGGCAAGCGGGGGCCGAGAAAAAAGGGGGGTCCCAAAACGTGTTTTCCCCATGCAATTTTCCATAGGAACCTTTCATCGCAGCTACAGCCCGAACTGCTGAACGGAATTACACCAAATTTGGCAAAAAGGTAGCCCTTGGTTCAGAGTTGTGCCTTTTGGTTAAATGGTGTAAATCTGTTCAGTAGTTCCTGAGAAATTTGAAAAAGAAAACACATATATATCAGGGCGGAGCCTAACCACACATGTCATCGTGAGATCTAATTGGCTGTCAGCACTTCATCCTGGAATTGCTGGCAGCCATATTGGGACCAATATAAATGATAGTACCCCATTGAAATGCATTGTAGTGAATCAAAGATTGTGAGGGTTACCAAAAGGAGAACTATAAAGGGTGATAACAGACTTTAGTTACATTAGAATTCATTTGTTGATGGTACCATACTAATTTCAGGAATTGTGGTGTGTTCTAAGGTGATTTTACCCTGTGAAAAACCTTCTGCTGGGATATCATGAATCATGTTTGAGAGAAAACTATTTCCACATGCTTGTCCCATACAGTTTTGGAAGGTGCTCCAGAAGCTAAAATGAGAGCATATTTTCTGTAAATTCACATTATCTTTCTCAGTCATGTGAGAATGAAGTCTGACATTCTCAGTAAAACATGTACATCCAACAAGGGCAGAGACTGTCAGTTGATGCCTTTGTGTTCTACTGCAGCTTCCCAGAGTGTTCTAAAGAACTAGAGCGCTAACAGTCTTACTTATGAAACAATTATGGCACACCTGAAGCCATCTTGATTGGAATAAACTGGTAACTCTTAAAACATTTAATTTAAAAAGGAACAAAATGAGGGGGTTCATTTTGTCATAGAAATTATGGTTAGTGCTGTAGAAAGAAAAATTAGGACATGTTTTAAGTGAGATCTCAAATATCTTCCTGTTATATTTCAACAGGAGCAGCCTGTCAGTTGATGCCTTTGTGTTCTACTGCAGCTTCCCAGAGTGTTCTAAAGAACAACTAGAGAGCTAACAGTCTTACTTATAACAAACGTATGGCACACCTGAAGCCATCTTGATTGGAATAAACTGGTAACACTTAAAACATTTAATTTAAAAAGGAACAAAATGAGGGGGTTCATTTTGCCATAGAAATTATGGTTAGTGCTGTAGAAAGAAAAATTAGGACATGTTTTAAGTGAGATCTCAAATATCTTCCTGTTATATTTCAACAGGAGCAGCCTGTCAGTTGATGCCTTTGTGTTCTACTGCAGCTTCCCAGAGTGTTCTAAAGAACAACTAGAGCGCTAACAGTCTTACTTATGACAAAATTATGGCACACCTGAAGCCATCTTGATTGGAATAAACTGGTAACTCTTAAAACATTTAATTTAAAAAGGAACAAAATGAGGGGGTTCATTTTGTCATAGAAATTATGGCTAGTGCTGTAGAAAGAAAAATTAGGACATGTTTTAAGTGAGATCTCAAATATCTTCCTGTTATATTTCAACAGGAGCAGCCTGTCAGTTGATGCCTTTGTGTTCTACTGCAGCTTCCCAGAGTGTTCTAAAGAACAACTAGAGCGCTAACAGTCTTACTTATGACAAAAGTATGGCACACCTGAAGCCATCTTGAGTGGAATAAACTGGTAACACTTAAAACATTTAATTTAAAAAGGAACAAAATGAGGGGGTTCATTTTGCCATAGAAATTATGGTTAGTGCTGCAGAAAGAACATTTAGGGCATGTTTTAAGTGAGATCTCAAATCCTCTTCTATTTCATTAGAAAATTCTGACATGCAGACTGAAACAATCACTTTCAATACCAGCTGTAGACTTCCAGTTAACTCCCTGGTGAGCAGTACTACAGTGATCTAATGAACAACTAGAGTGCTAACATTCTGAATTTATGGCAAATGTGTGACACATCTGAATGCCTTCTTGATGGAATCAAAGTAAAAAACTGAAAGCATTTCCTACTGAGGAGACTGCAGTAAATGACGAAATTAGGAAACTTCATAACAAATAAGTCTCCCAAGATGGCCACCAGAGTAAAAAGAGCCCAAATGTAGCACAAATATCACCCAGATGTAGCCCACACATACCCCAATGACAGAAGTGTGCAAAACACTTTTTATTTTTAGTTTTTCTGCAGTTTTATATAGTGCAAACTGGTCAGGTATTGGAGCGTTACATCTTACTTGGACCCCTTATTGCGTATTTTGCACAAAGTACATGAGATTGATCTTGCGAAACATTGAACTTTACGATTCTGTTAACCTGAAGTTGCTCTGAACCGGGCTTTGTAACACCCGTTTTTACCTACTGGTTTTAATTAATTCTCCCTGTATTGTATTAGGAAAGAGGATTTACTGTTTTTATGTACACTTTTATGATCTATGTTTCTAAATCAGATCAAATAAAGTTTAATGAATTCTATGGCAGGACGGAGGCGAGGATTATGCATATCTTTCCTCACTTTATTTGCATAGCAGTTCAAAGAAAACATAACACAACAATCATTAAACAAAAGACTACACAACCCATGAACCATTAGGGGGGTAGTCTCCAAGGCAACTATAGTCCAATCATATCACAGTCCATCGTAGATAATATCGTGACGTCCCTTCCGCTTCCTCTTTCTTCACTGCTCGTCAGTTAAGTGCATTCCTTACATTCTTGGCTTAATCTGACGTTGTTGCTGTTTGTATAGCGGTTTCTTGTGCACGTTATTAGCATTATTGCCTTGGTATTGTTTCATATTCCCTGCGCAGCAGACTCTTGCCCGAGCGCGTTCTCCCCCTCGCAGTTTCTCCCACTGTGTGCTCTGCGCGCCGTGAGATCCTGTCAGGCGTGTCTGGTCCAAGCAAGGCAGCTCCGTCGAGCGCTCCCGCTGGTCTTTACGCGCGTTTGGGAATCCGGTCACTCCTTTAGTGTCCGCTTGATTCCCGACCAACCCTTGCCTAATTTTGGCACCGCTACATGGTGATTTCCCCACATGGCCACGTTAGTGACCAGCGCCACCTGGTGGTGGTAATTGGTATTGCGCCTCAGTCTATTCTTATAACAGCTTCGGGGAAAGCCCAGCTGTAGGAGCACCGGCGAGGGGGCTGCCTTAAGGATTTTAAGGGCATTTGTTCTGTGCTCACACCCTCTGCTATCATGTCTTCTCCAGAAGACCATTTTTACTCCTCCTACCAGGAAGTGGAGGAGTAATGGCCCCCCAACTTCTCCCTCCAGCAGTGGACCAAGCCCTCTCTCTGGCTATTTCTAGGGCGCTGGCTCCTCTTAGGGATCAGGTTGATAAGCTGGCGAAAAGCATCCCTGGGGTGTTCAGTGACCCAGATCTGGTGGTGGCGGGTCCAAGTAGCTCCCAGATGGGGTATAAAAGGGCCGTTAAGCATAACGCGGGGCACTCAGAAGGATTTGATAAACTTACGGAGACCTACCTCAAGAGTGCGCGAACGCTAAAACATGCACCCTGCCGGGAGGAGGAGGGGCCCGGAGAAAATTGCGACACTGTCACCACTATTGTAGACCCCGATGGCGGGTTTCCCTTAGAGGGAGAGGGTGTATCGGAGGACGATTTCTCCTCCGATGAGGATAAGGACTCGGGGCGTCCCTGGCGTCCAGAGTCCCACTCCTCTCAGTCCCCGGTTGGGGATGGGGTCCACTCGGACATGTTCGAGCCTACCCAAATTTACCATCCTAGGTCGGCAGAGTGGACACCTGATGCCAAAGTGGCAGAGTATGTGGTGGGGAAAATCCATTAACCCCTTGAAAGGGAGGTCAGGAATAGGATGAGGGGAGAATGCCCCAGGCCCTCACTGAAGGGGAAGGTGGCACACATGCCTGAAATTGATGAGAAACTATGTACCTTTTTCTCCAAGTATATGAGGGATCCCAAGAAAGGAATTGATAGGTCTTGGACGTGGTAGGGCCCTTGACCCAAATTATTCAATTGACGGAGCGTTCCAAAGAGTCAGGATCCCCTTTGTCCACGGATATTGTGGCTGGTTGGGCGCACTACCCTAAACCCTAAAACACTACCCCTCCACTACCCAAACACCACTGCAGTACCCTAAACCCTAAAACACTACCCCCGGCACGACGCCCTACACTACCCAAACATAACTGCACTACCCTAAACCCTAAAACACTACCAACAGCACGACTCCCTACACTACCCAAACACCACTGCACTACCCTAAACCCTAAAACACTACCCCAGCACGACTCCCTACACTACCCAAACACCACTGCACTACACTAAACCCTAAATATACCCCCAGCATGACCTCCCACACTACACAAACACCACTGCACTACCCTAAACACTAAAACACTACCCCCAGCATGACCCCCTACACTACCCAAACACCACTGCACTACCCTAAAACACTAACCCCAGCATGACCCCCTACACTACCCAAACACAACTGCACTACCATATACCCTAAAACACGACCCCCTACACTACACAAACACGACTGCACTACCCTAAACCCTAAAACACTACCCACAGCATGACCCCCTTCATTACAAAAACACCACTGCACTGCCCTAAACCCTAAAACAGTACCCAAGCACTACCCCCTACACTAACATAAACCCTAAAACACTACCCCCAGCACAACCCCCTACACTACACAAACACCACTGCACTACCCTAAACCCTAAAACACTACCCCCAGCACGACTCCCTACACTACCCAAACACCACTGCACTACCCTAAACCCTAAATCTAACCGCAGCATGACCCCCTACACTACCCAAACACCTCTGCACTACCCTAAACCATAAAACACTATCCCCAGCATGACCCCCTACACTACACAAACACCACTGCACTACCCTAAACCCTAAAACACTACCACCAGCATGACCCCCTACACTACTCAAACACCACTGCACTACCCTAAACCCTAAAACACTACCCCAGCACGACTCCCTACACTACCCATACACCACTGCACTACCCTAAACCCTAAAACACTACCCCCAGCACGACCCCCTACACTACTGCACTACCCTAAACCCTAAAACACTACCCCCAGCACGACCCCTACACTACCCAAACACCACTGCACTACCCGAAAACCTAAAACACTACCCCCAGCACGACCCCCTACACCACCCGAACACCACTGCACTACCCTAAACCCTAGAAAAGAAACCCCCACCCCATGCCCAATCCCCCTTACCTCTCACTCCTCATGGTTCCTCTCTCCTCGTGGTTCCTGCTTCATGTCATCTCTGAAGGGCGGTGCACGTCGTTGTGAGGAAACGGAACAGCCTCTGTTTCCTTACAACAACATGGATCGTCTACATGTTTTTTAGAACGCATGGTCATTTACCATACATACCTTTACAACAAAATTCGTTGTAAAGGCATGCGTGGTAAATGACCATGCGTTCTAAAAAATGCGTAGTAATGACTTTCGTGATGTACAACGCATGCGTGATAATGCATGCGTTGTAATGGTATTGCAAAGTAAAAAAGTTGTTGTAACGGCTGTTTACCGATCGAAGCTGGCCCCCATTCTTCAGTGAGACGTTTATTTGATTAATTAGGAGGAAGGAATGTGGTTTTTTTACCGAAAAGTGCATTCCCGGCTGTTGTATTGTGAAAGTGTCCGCATGGCCTGGTTTCACTTCCGGTGAGAGAGTGGAAGTGTCTGTTTGGATCTAAAGGAGTTCTGTTGTTGGACGGGGCCGGCGCGACATGTCATCAGAAAACATAGCTAATGGAATGCGTCCTCCCTGAAGTGTGGAGCAGTGCCATGAGAGGTCAACGAGTGTGCGTCCCACCGCAGTATGACCGTACCGCGTGACCCATGTGCCGCCTCCAGGGTACGGGAGGCAGAAGCGGCATCGCAGGTCCTCTTGAAGACCGTTGTAGCACTAATTCTACATTTTGGTACTAGGGCATTTTAACTTCGTTGTTCCTGCCAGATACAAAGAGAAAATCCTGTGTTATTCAGTGCCCTCGTTACCTTTTTTGTGGGTTGTGGTGCTTGTCACTTCGCTGCCCCGCCGGTGCACATGACTGGGCACCCCGCCTCGTGTGCCTTCTGCAGGGCCTCTGCCCTCGGATCACTGGTTTCGGTTTCTGGAGTGGCAACATAAACAGTTGCTCCCAAAGGACTAGCCTGAACACTTAGGTGAATATCCCCTGCACCAGCATTCCACGGAAATTTTTTCCTAGCTCTCCCACGTCAACGAGCACGGCTCCGCTCGCGACACCGTATGACGTCATCGGAGCCATAAGAGGACCTCGTCGGCGTGCTGATGTCAGTTCCACCCATTTTTTCCATGCCACCGAGGCAAACAGGGGACCGAGATATTTTCACATGTATACATAGTATAATAAATATATATATATTCACTGAAAAAACCATAGGTTTCAGGCACGTTATAGTTAGAAATTAGCATTTAAAAAACCTTATAAATTCACTGAAAAAACCATAGGTTTCAGGGGCGTTATGGTTAGTTGGACATTTCACTCGTACAAAACCATAGAAATTCCCCCGTTATAGTTAGTTCAGCTAACTATAACTCGCGCGCCCGCAATGCACTGCTGATGACGTCACATATTACATCACTCATGACATGATCAGTGACATCACTCATGACATCACTGATGACATCTCAAATGACATCACTGATGACATCACTGATGACATCATCCAGTGAATGTGTTTTTCTGAAAATTAAATATGTTTTATATATGTATATCTCAAGGTCGATGGAAGAATAAATGGGTATATAAGTGTCTAAATGGATGATTTGTTTTTGTAAAATTGATTGTATAACTGACTAAGTGTATCTTAGTGAATACATGGGTTAGTGAGTAATGTTTAAATATGAAAATATCTGTATCAGTCTCTCACTTTGTGTATAAGTGGCTACATGGGTTGGTGAGTAGCTACATGAGTGTCTATATGGTTTATTAGTTGGTTTTTTGAGTATCAGTATGAGTGTCTGAGTGTCTGTATGGTTCGGTGGGGGGTATTACTTAGTGCATAGATGCATGAATGAGTGACTCACTGTTTGTATGTGTTGAAGACAGCATGTGTGCAGGACTGTATAGGTGGATGAGTATGTGTATGGATGTGTTAGTGAGTGAATGACCGTCTCAATAGTGTCTTTATGAGTAACTACATATGTTTTAAACTAGTATATGTGAGTATTGGTGTATATAAGTGAGTATATGTGAGAGTGAGAGATTGGAAGAGTTCCTGTACAAATAAGTAGGTGTTTCTATAAGTGATTGTTTAAGAGAGTAAGTATGTGTAAGTTTCTGTAGAAGTAAGTGTGGTAGTGTGTGTATAACTGTATATGCAAGTAAATGGATGTTTGATACTTTGTTTGCATGTGTGACTATGTGTGTGAGTAACTCTATGGATGAGTGGCGGTGTGTAACAGGATGTATAGGTGTATGAGTACATATGATGAGTGAGTACATGTATGAGTGACTGTATAGGGACTGTTGGTGAATGAGTGGATGTGTGTGTAGATCTTGGAATTACTGAATAGGTGTGTTGTAACTGGTATTGGTATGTCCATTGTTTTGAAAATGTTAGTTTGTATTTTTGAGTGTGTGTATCAAAGGTTATATTAGGGTGAGAGGAGGTCTGCCACTCTATCACAAGGATGATGTCATCAGTGATGTCATCAGTGATGTCATTTGAGATGTCATGAGTGATGTCATGAGTGATGTCACTGACCAGGTCATGGGTGATGTAATATGTGACGTCATCAGCAGTGCATTGCGGGCGCGCGAGTTATAGTTAGCTGAACTAACTATAACGGGGGAATTTCTATGGTTTTGTACGAGTGAAATGTCCAACTAACTATAACGCCCCTGAAACCTATGGTTTTTTCAGTGAATATATATATATATATATATGTATATATATATATATATATACATACATATACATATATTTCAAAACGGACTCCACACCGTTCGCAGCAGGGATCCCACAGCACTGGAGAAAAGACAAACTGCAGGTAATTTTTAATCAAAAAAGTGCATTTATTCAGTACACCATTAGTGCAAGCGTGGACGGTCAACGCGTTTCGGCTCCTGCCTTCAACTGGACCATCATATATATATATGTATAAATTAGTATGTTTGTGTTTATTTTTTTATTACGTTTATTTTTTATATTTTGTTAAAATGTATATTGAATTTAATTTATTTTGTTAAAATTAATATTATTTAATATATTTATTATATATTATTTTATTTTATATATATATATATTTAAATCAATATTTTTTATATCTATATTTATTACATCGATGTTTTTGTCATCGATATTCTATCAGTGAACCCTGGAAAGTTAGCACTATTAATACCTGGGGTGAGCAACCACCCACCTCAAATAATAACGTGCTTTCTTAAACCAACACAGTGCAAATGTTTGTTTTTGGAAATGAGGGAATGAAATTCAGGTGGTTATAAAGAAACTATTGCCATTGTTGCTTCTTACAAATACTTGAGATTATAAATGTATAAGTCACTGCAAAGGGTCTGATTGCAGGTTGCACTTTAATGGGGTAATTGTAAAAATGCATGCAATTTAACCATTACAATGTGGTAAACCCATATCAGTACTGTGCAAATATGAGAAAAAACTTCATGGATTGGGTAATTACTGTGTGGGACTGATGTTTCTGGTTATAAAACCATGCTAAATTCTCAATTCCATGGTGGTTTAACACATAGGTTCATTACCTGCAAAACCTAGCTACTCTGAATCATGTGGACCAAAATTCCATGCAGCAATTTCGCTTTGGGACCTGCTCTATTTCTTGGCCCGCCTTGGAGGATCACCACAAAAGTTTTCGGGAAGGAGCTGAGGTGGATGAGACTTTTATTTGGAAAGTTTCGAAGTTTCATGAGGATTCTTCAAACAGTGCCAACATTTTTAGAAAACTAAAAATTGTTTTTCTTATGGTAACGTGGACCTAGCCGTTACTGCCCAGTGGTGACTGGGTGTATAGTTAGGCCCATATATATGCTGTATATTGGGGTGAAACATTCTTTGCTGACAGATATCATTGAGCCTTAGACTAGATGTGCTATTTTTCTCACACAAATTGTTGGACAGAAGTCTTTTTTGAAAGAAACGGATTGATGCTTTTAATTGCAAACTTCACTATCACCTAAACTTTCTGACTCACACTTCTCATTCACTATAGTCAACCTTTCAACTTCCATCTGTGATACTGGCAAAATAATGATTCAAATGGCTAATAGTAATTTAGCTCCATTTAGCTCCATTTGGTGTCCATTTTTGGACCATATTTGATTCTGGAATTTTCTTTTCTCTCTCCTACCATTTCTTCCTTCTCTGTTCCCCTTAGGGTCTGCCTTGGACAGCCCAGAGAACAGGGTACAATGTATTTAAAAGAGGAACATGTACTTTTTAGTTTTACATTTCCTAGTAGTGTAAAACTCTTAAATGTGTTTTTCACTATTGCAAGGCCTGCCTCTCCCATAGGATAACATTGGGATTACCTTATTACATTTAATATGAGGTAATTTGCCAATGGGAGCATGTAAACAGTTTATGTTTGTTGTCTATTGAATTGTACTGAAAAATCCTCACTCATGGAGAAGTCAGATTTTAAATTACAATTTTGAAAATGGCACTTTTGAAAAGTTAGCAATTTCCTGCTTTAGCCATCTAGTGCCTGCAGGCTGTCACTAGGCCACATGACTGGGTGTAGTTGGTAGCTGGACATTTTGTATTCCTCCTAGACAGTCAGACACAATACAGAGATTAGGTGTGCCTGGATGGGCCATCACTGGCAGGATGGGAGGGCGGAACTGGGCTCAGCCCTACTTACATTTGAATAATCTGTGTCCTGCCTCAATACAAAGGGCTGCATACCCCCTGTAGTTAGTCTGGAGCCAGGGAAGGCAAGATGCTTGTAGACTTCAAAGGGAAACCTCTAGAAGCTTATCCCACTTCAAAGGATGTCCGGGTCTAAATATTGGACCCCAGACACCAACTCTACAGTACACTTCTGGACCTGTGGATACTCTGAAAGGAAGAAGAACTGCTGTGCTGCTGAAAGGACTGATACTCTTCAGGACTGCTGCTCTGAAGAGCTGCTGCCCTGCTGCCCTCTTACCTGGGCATCTATTGAACGCAGGCCACCAAAGTGACTCAGAGGGCTAGTTGCCTGGCCTCCTGACTAGCACCTCAGGGACAGAAGGCCCCACTTCACAGGATGTCCGGGTCTAAATATTGGACCCCAGACACCAACTCTACAGAACACTTCTGGACCTGTGGATACTCTGAAAGGAAGAAGAACTGCTGTGCTGCTGAAAGGACTGATACTCTTCAGGACTGCTGCTCTGAAGAGCGGCTACCCTGCTGCCCTCTTACCTGGGCATCTATTGAACGCAGGCCCCCAAAGTGACTCCGAGGGCTAGTTGCCTGGCCCCCTGACTAGCACCTCAGGGACAGAAGGCTCCAACAACCTTGGACCCAGTGCCATCTGTGAGTCCTACCCTGCAAGTTGTGCCACCTCAGTCCTGAACCTTTCAAGTGGGCCTAATGGTGCTCTCTCAGCCCATCTGTGTATCTTGCAGCAGTGACTCACCTCCTCTGCCGTACGGCGCAAACCTGAGCAGAACCCATGCCTCACCTCTGGTGCGCTTATTCTCTCAGTGTAAGGACTCCGCATCAACCCCATAGCTCACAGCGGAACTACCGATGTGAGAAGTTTCACCGATGCAGGCCCTCATACTGCATATCTCTTGTTTACCGCCACCTCGACGACGATGCAGGCTCTCGCATCGCAGCTTTGCAGCTCTTCGGATCCAATGCATTGCATTGACTGTGTGGCGCATCCTCGATGCCGGAGTTTGCATTGCAAGTCCTTGTTGATGGGATCCTTGATGATGATGCCAGACCTCGCATAGCAGCTTCGCAGCTCCGGGGATCCAACACATTGTCTCGGCTGTGCAACTCATCTCGCAATGCTCTGCAACCATGATTTAAGGTACCCTTGTTGAGCAGGCCTAACTGGGTCCCTGTAGCTAGCCCGTGCTCCATCACAGCCGGTCTGAACTTTTGACTTTGTCCTGGTCCAGCGCGACCAGATAGCCCCAGTTGTCAATTTTTGTTTTTTGCTATATTTACTAAAAGATTTAAACCTGCATATATTCGATTCTTCTGATTGGATTTTTGTCATTTTGGTCTTGTTTTATTTATTAAAATATACTCTATTTTTCTAAAGTGATGTGGGAATTTTGTTGTGTTGTGTTTTCACTTTATTACTGTTTGAAGTGCTGCATACATACATCACACATTGCCTCTCAGTTATGCCTGACTTCTCTGTGCCAAGCTACCAGAGGGTGGGGCACAGGTTAATTTGGGGTTTGCTTGAGCCTCAACCTGACAAGGATTGTGCTTTCTGCTTTAGTAGCCCCCCCTTCAACTAGTAACCCAACTTCTAAAAGTTAAGTTTCCAACATATTTAATAGCACTCCAACTTTGCCTATGGAATGGATGTTTCATAAATATCAAAATAGACTTTAAATGACTATTCTTGTTGTTTCCTGTTAAAATTTACAGAATAAAGTTTATAATCTGTACGTCAACATTTTCTAGGATCCAGCTAGTCACTTGAGGAACAAACCAACTTTAATTTTGCACATGTTTCACTTTTAAATAACAGGCACCCTATTTCGTGGGCAACAAGGTGTATTTAGGGTGACTTCTTAATATTGCAAAGCCTGGTTTCCTAACTTGCGGAAGTGGTAATTTTGACAGGTTTGACAGCAGATTTTTAGGCTCCTGCAGTCAGGCTACACATGGTAGGACTGTTTTACAGGCCACTTCAGTGGATGACACAATAGGTGCTGCAGCCCACAGGTGACATTTAACTTCCTGGCCCTGGGTGCATTTTCAACGCCATATACTAGAGGCTTGTAGGCAAGTTAAATATGGCAATCAGGTAAAGCCAATTTTAACTAGATTTAAAGGGTGAGCACATGCACTTTACTCCTGTTTAGCAGAGGTAAAGTGTACAGAGTTCTATGCCCAGGAAAACAGATAGAGTAGAAATTGGGGGCAAATTACTTCAAAGATGGTCCTCTCCTACAGCTGGTAATGTTAACTTCGTTTTCTTAAAGTTCTTTGTTTAAATCTGGATTAGTCTCTGCAACCTAATTATTGTCTGCGCCATCATAGCAAGATCATCTACATAAAGCAAAATATTGATAGAGTTTTGGTTTAGTTTACAGGGAGAACATCTCCTTTTCTGCAGGCCTAATTGCAGATAGGATAGTGAAAAGACAACTGGGGTATACACATGCCTGCATGAGGCCATTGAAAATTGAATTTTACCAGTAAGTAAGCCTCTCAGTGTATTTGCAAGCAAATAGTATGATAAATAAATCTGCTTTATAAAGTATTGTGAGCCTACGGACGTTCTCTATGGCACGGTCCACCCTATCAATCACTGAATGGATGTCCACAAATCAGGTGCATATTAGATTTCGAAATTGTAGACTTCCTTCAAGGAAAAAACGCTAAGCAAATGCATGGTGGACCATACTCAAATATCCCCATACTCAGCCTGCTCATTTGGTACCAAAGCTTCATGCTCTGGACAATCTCCCAACAATAGTAATGTAGTTAAAATCAGTACTTTGCTTCATATTCTAGTCAACAATCAACCCTATAGGAAACTGAATTACTCACTTATCCTTTTTATGCATCTGTTTGATGAGGCCCTTAAAACCAGGAGGGGAAAAATATTCAGATCTCATTCTGTATACAGAGATTGCCAATAAATAACAGCAATTGGTTCCTCATCCAGTCCTGGCACATTGCAAGTATTTTAGGGACTACGGGCAACGCAAAATGCTATGTATGTAGGAATCAGTAAAAATGTTGCCATTCCTTAATATTACCTAATAGCAATTCTCTAAATAGCGAATCGCTATTAAGTAATATGACTCCATTCATTCCTATGGGCCTACAGTGCTAATGGTTTTGCATTAGTTAATTTGCGATTACCTAATTGTTAATCGCAAATTAGCAAATGCAAAGTTAAGGGTCCCCGGGGGCCTAAGGCCCCCCTTAAGCACCCCCAAAAAAAAGAAAGTGTGCACATGAACAGCACACACATGCCCTAGGTGCATGTGTGCGCTACATGGCACATTCAAAAATGCATTTTTGTTCATTTTTCACAGTTTGCACATGGATAGCATCAACTTGAAGTTGATGGTAATTAGCGTTTCCTAAATGCACAGATCACATTTAGGAGAGACTTCATACATGCGCATTAGGGATTCGCAAATTGCGATTTCCTATTTGCATTTAAAATTTTGGTAATCGCAAAATATTGTGATTACCTAAATTGCGAATCGAAAAGCCTTTCATACATGAGAAAAGGCAATTTTGCATTTGCAAACCCCCGAATTTTGCGATTCGCACTGTTTGCGAATGCAAAATGCTTTCATACATCTGGCCCTATGAGATTTCCAGTAAAGCTGGTATAAATATCAGTTTTGCCCTAGAATGTTCACCATGGCATTCTTCTGGCGGTTTATTGATCTCACCTGGTTTCAAGCAACCGAAAACCATGCAAAGTTTGGGCGCGCATTAGCTCCTCCATCTTAAATGTGGTTTTCTAGAAAACTGCTTGTTTGTTTTGGCTAATTTTATTCTGATTATTTTTATGAACTAGTAACATAGCTGACGTAGCTATCTTCCATTTTAACAGTCCAAACTTTTTAAATTGTAAATAAAATCTTGTTGACTTCTAAAGAAACAACACTCATCAAATTGATCTATGTAGCAAAGCTGGTCTGGGGCCATCCATCAAGACTATAAGTGCATTGCTTTCAGAGATAAACACGGTGAGCCCAGGATGGGGAGCCACCATTGACCTTCACATCACTTGTTAGACCTGGAAGTAATAGAACTGTGGGGGATCCTTTCACACTTGGAAACTACTTGGCAACCAATTTTGTGTGATACACTGAAAGTGCAGGACGGTGACTGCAGTGCAGAAGAGTTTCACATCCTTCCTTTCGATAAAGAACTGCAGGATCTCTTTCATCTATGTACTATACGAGTTATCACATTTTCCGCAACGTTCTTATGACAGTCAGTCATAGGAGAGGCTTGAAGTGACAAACCTGGGTTTCTCATCCAGCAGTTATGCCCCTTAGAATTTCCTGAAAAAAAATTAATGAAATGAATAGTGAGGACACTCAGCACACCTACCCACCTTTGACAGCGGACAAAACCAATGAGAGGGATAGACAACATCAGTGAAAAGAGAGAGGATCAAATGCACCATGCAGCGAATTGTGACTGCCCTAGCTGACTTCCATCTTGGAAGAGGCGTATGCCACAAAATTGAAAAAAACATTCAGGAATAAGTGTGACTGAGAGAATCCATGAGCCAGATTCCTACATTTTTCATGCACTGCAGCACAGCAACCACATTTGCTGTGCTGCATTGAGGATGGGGAAGACTCAGTGCAGATCTATATCCATTAAGAGTGGCCCACGGCTTGTGTCATTCCCTATGATGGTACACACACAGGCTACCTTGTGTGAGACACAGTCTTGTAAGATGGAGCATAGTTGAATACGTGCTGTCTAGCATAGGATTTGTACCCAAAGTATACTTTTCCAGTGCTAACTCCTAGGCCTAAACAAACTCCGAAGAATCCAACACATTGGATGTGTCCTTTGCACTGGAGCAAACATGAAATGTGAAGGTTTTGGGTTTTGATTTTTTCAGAAATAAAAGGAATAAACATACTTCTCTTGTGAATGCCTGCTTCGAAAGGCATTTGACCTTCGTTTTTGACCTAAAGACCAGTCTGGCTTTCTTAGTAGATTGGCCTTTGTGTTGAAACCTATAAATATTTGCGCTGATCTGCCCTAATAACGGCCCCTTGGCATAAAGTGACACAAAGCAGCCAGTACTTAGGGGGTCATTATGATGGCGGGTGGATCGCCCCCGCCGGGCCGGGCGGTAGTTACCGCCGGCCCGGCGGGGGCGATCCGCCCGCCATCCACACAGCAAAGACCCCCGCCATATTATGATGGTGGGGGGGTCCGCAGCGGACGGAAAGACCGTCCGTCGGAAAACAAGGTTAATATGGTGGCGGTGTCTGCAATACACCGCCATCCATATTACAATGCCTGCGGTGATCAGCCTTTCCATGGTGTTGTGCCGCCATGGAAAGGCATACGGTCTTTGCTGTTGGGGGCCCGTAGCGGGCCCCCAGGATGATGGGGGGTGGGGGGTGCACATGGGGGGTACCATGCATTTGTATGCACAAGGTGGCAGGCACCGCGCGATGCCTGTCACGTTGTGAATGCAAATGCACGATGTGCATTCACAAAATTGTGGCGGGCGGTGCTGTGAGCACCGCCCGCCACAATGCTGGGAATAGGGTGTCCCACCGCCACGGTGGTGGTGGCATCCTAATGTCAGGTGCGGGACCGCCGCACCCCTTGCGGACGGTCCCGCATTCCGTTATGGTGGCGGGCGGACTTTGTCCGCCTGCCATCATAATGACCCCCTTAATTTGTAAAAAAATAAGTGCCGGAGCTCAAAGTTTTATCTCAGAACCTCATTACCAGCACTGCCGAATGCGGGGTTGACATTTGTTTCATCTACCACCAGACACTCTCTCCCTCTTTATCTCCGTTTTGCAGGTACTTTTCACTCCTACTTTTTCCCTTTGTCTCTATTTTCCAGTTGTTCCCCTCTTGCATCTTTACCCATTTTACCTTTCTCTCTTGTCCCTAAAAATAAGTGCTGCTGGCCACCACCTGCAATCACCAGCTCAAATTATGCACTGGAAATAGGATTCGTGAATCACTGACAAAATATCAAGTGACGAAATATCGTGTTCCCAAAATATGGGGACATAAATATCGATGTCAAATATATCGACATCCTATCTTCATAATAGTAAGTACTAAAATATCAAAAAAAATATATAGTTGTTAAAAATATCGAAGTAAAAAATATCGTTTTTTAAAAATGTATAAAAAATAATGTAAAATAAAGTAAATAATTCATATAACTTAAAAAAATATTTAGAATTCTTAGGAAATATTCAGACTTATAAGTAATAAATGTAATGTAAAAATAAATTAAACATACATATATAAAATGTAATATATATATTTACTTAATAGTAATTAATAAATAATTATTTTAATAAATTATAAAATGTTAGGAAAATATTAAAAATTATAAATACATATATATATATATATATATATATACATACACCTGTAACATAAACATTAAAAAAAATATATATATATATATATATTCACTGAAAAACCATAGGTTTTAGGGACAGTTATAGTTAGTTGGACATTGCACTCGTACAAAACCCGTGAAATTCCCCCGTTATAGTTAGTCCAGCTAACTATAACTCGCGCCCCCGCAATGCACTGCTGATGACGTCACATATTACATCACTCATGACATGGTCAGTGACATCACTGATGACATCACTGATGACATCTCAAATGACATCACTGATGACATCATCCAGTGACTGTGTGTTTCTGTAAAGTTTAAATATTTGATATATATAAAGGAAAAGACGTATTGAAGAATGAGTGGGTGTGTAAGTGTCTGTATGGATGATTTAGTAGGTGCATGACTGACTGTATAAGTGAGTGATTTAACGTATCTTACTGAATGCATGGGTTAGTGACTAAACTGGGTGAATGTCTGTATCCGTCTGTCTGTTGCTGTGTAAGTGGCTGCATGTGTTTGTGAATAGCTACATGAGTGTCTATATGAGTTATTGAATGCTTGTGTGAGTATCTGTATGGGTGCCTGAGTGTTTGTGTGGGAGGGGTGTGTGCGACTCTGTGCATAGATGTGTGAGTGGGTGATTCACTGGGTGGATGGTTTCAAGAGTGCATCTGTGATAGACTGTATGGGTGGGTAAGTGTGTGTAAGAGTGTGTTAGTGAGTGAATGTATGTCCCAGTGGTACATGTGTGAGTAACTACATATGTGAAAGGCAGTATATATGTGTGTTGGAGTATATAAATAGCTATAAGCGAGAGTGAGTGATTGTGATAGTGGCTGTATGGATGAGTGTGTGCTTGTATCAGTGATTGTTTAAGAGCGTAAGAATGTGCTAGTATTTGTATGAGTAAGTGAGCTGGTGTGTGTATAACTGTATAGGTGAGTAAACGGTAGTGTGTTTAATTATTTGCATGACTGACTAGGTGTGTGAGTACCTCTATGGATGAGTGGCGGTGTTTGAGTGTCTATATAGGAGTATGAGTGCATATGATAGTCCTGTACTGAGTGACCATAAGTATGAGTGACTGTACGGGTGAGTGAGTTGATGTGTGTGTGTAGACCTAAGAATCAGTGAGTGGGTATGTAGTTATTGGTGTTGGAGTGTCTATGGTTTTGCGAATGGCAGTCTGTAATTTAGAGTGGGTGTATCAAAGGTTATATTAGGGTGTGAGAAGATGCATGAAATTATCACATGGATGATGTCATCAGTGATGTCATCAGTGATGTCATTTGAGATGTCATCAGTGATGTCATCAGTGATGTCACTGACCATGTCATGAGTGATGTAATATGTGACGTCATCAGCAGTGCATTATGGGGCGCGAGTTATAGTTAGCTGGACTAACTATAACGGGGGAATTTCACGGGTTTTGTACGAGTGCAATGTCCAACTAACTATAACTGTCCCTAAAACCTATGGTTTTTCAGTGAATTTCAAAGGTTTTTTAAATGCTAATTTGTAACTATAACGTCCCTGAAACCTATGGTTTTTTCAGTGAATTTCAAAGGTTTTTTAAATGCTAATTTGTAACTATAACATGTCTGAAACCTACGGTTTTTTCAGTGAATTTCAAAGGTTTTGTAAATGACAATTTTTAAATGTATTAATTGTTATATAAATTTTTTTCATACTGATTTACTACATTTTTAGAAACAATTTTTTTTTACATATTTTATTTTTTAAATTACATTGTAATTACATTATACATTACATTACAAAAAATACTTTCTCAGAATGAATTACTTTAGTTTAAATACTTTGCACATAGGCAATAGACTTTTAAGTACAGTAGTTACAGTTGTTGCAATGGGCAACACATTTTCAAACACAATGAAACATTCAGCTCAATGTGAATTTCTAGTTAAATGCAATTAGTTACTTTATGGATTACTTTTCTAACCACAGGACTGGATCCTAGATTCAGTCCTGGGACATCTCCTGTAAACAGTTGAGTAAAAGCGTTTTGGTTACAGTCGTGATTTTTAAGGAATATTATTGTACTTTAAAAGTTGACACTTAGAAACTTTTTCTCATAGAATCACCAATGTTATAATATGGAAGGAAATTCACTTAGAAGGTAAAAACTGTTATCGTTACTTTTTCTTACTCAGTGTTGGATCCTGGATCCAGCACTGGTGCATCTCCTGTAAACAGTTGAAAGAATGCGTTTAAGTCATACAGGCGATTTTTTAGGAATATTTGTAGTTTGTGAAAATCGACACTTTGAAACTTTTCTGCTAAAAACCAGACAATGGATTCCTATGGAAGAAAATATAAGTTACTGGTAAGTATGGTTAAAATTACTTTTCAGGGTCAGTGCTGGGCTAAAAGATGCAGCACTGGGTTCTCTCCTGATAACAGGTGAGTAAATTGGAATTCGTACTTTGGTTGATTTTAGAGGAATATTATAAAGTTCCAAAACTCCACACTTAGAAGAATTTCCAAGTGAAACCAGTCAATGTTAGCCTATGGAAGGAAATTCAAGTTACTGGTAAGTACGGTTAAAATTACTTTTCAGGACCAGTACTGGGCTGAAAGATGCAGCACTGAGGTATCTCCTGATAACATGTGAGTAAATCAGAATTCGGATTTCGGCTGATTTTAGAGGAATATTTGTATGTTTCAAAAATCAACACTTAGAAACTTTTTCAGCAAAAAGCAGGCAATGATATCCTATGGAAGGAAATTCAAGTTACTGGTAAGTACGGTTAAAATTACTTTTGAGGATCAGTACTGGGCTGAAAGATGCAGCACTAAGGTCTCTCCTGATAACAGGTGAGTAAATCGGAATTCGTATTTCGGCTGATTTTAGAGGAATATTTTAAAGTTCCAAAACTCCACACTTAGAAGAATTTCCAAGTGAAACCAGTCAATGTTAGCCTATGAAGGAAATTCAAGTTACCGGTAAGTACGGTTAAAATTACTTTTCAGGACCAGTACTGGGCTGAAAGATGCAGCACTGAGGTCTCTCCTGATAACAGCTGAGTAAATCAGAATTCGGATTTCGGCTGATTTTAGAGGAATATTTGTATGTTTCAAAAATCAACACTTAGAAACTTTTTCAGCAAAAAGCAGGCAATGATATCCTATGGAAGGAAATTCAAGTTACTGGTAAGTACGGTTAAAATTACTTTTCAGGATTAGTACTGGGCTGAAAGATGCAGCACTGAGGTCTCTCCTGATAACAGGTGAGTAAATCGGAATTCGTATTTCGGATGATTTTAGAAGAATATTTGCACAATGGTGAAGGGAGGGGGCGGGGCCTGAGGTGACATCTGTGAACGCGCCTCGTGGCGCGTTTTAAGTTGGGGGATTAAGTCCCTTGAATCCTGAGGGTCCCTAGGTCCAACTAGCCCACCAGGAACCTCCAATATGCGCCAGGGGCTGCGTTGCAGAGACGTGTAGAGAGGCCACACCCCTTTTACACCTCTCTGCAACGCAGCTCTGTGGCGCTTTCTGGATGTACCTGTTGGGCTAGTTGGCCCCCAGGGACCCTCAGGATTGAAGGGGATTTAATCCCCCAACTTAAAACGCGCCACGGGGCGCGTTTGCACAGATGTCACCTGAAGCCCCGGCCCCTCCCTTCACCACTGTGCAAACGCGCCCCGTGGCGCGTTTTAAGTCGGGGGATTAACTCCCCTTGAATCCTGAGGGTCCCTGGGGGCCAACTAGCCCAACAGGTATATCCAAAAAGCGCCACAGAGCTGCGTTGCAGAGAGGTGTAAAAGGGGCGTGGCCTCTGTACACCTCTCTGCAACGCAGCCCCTGGCGCATACTGGAGGTTCCTGGTGGGCTAGTTGGCCCCCAGGGACCCCCAGTATTCAAGGGGAATTGTTCCCCTCTGCAAACGCGCCAGGGGGCGCGTTTGCAGAGTGGTGAAGGAAGGGGGCGGGGCCTGCGGGCCCGATCGTTTTTTTTTGTTTTTGTTTTTTTTTGTCCCCTGGAGGGGGGCTGTGTGGCCCCCCTTACTTTTTCCTGTTTTTGGGCCCTGGGGACCCCATCCCCCAGGGCCTTACCCCTTTTTTTAAATTTTTTTTTTTTTTTTTAAACGGGAAGGGGGCCGCGTGGCCCCCCTTCCCTGGGCCTGTATTGGCCCCGGGGACCCCATCCCCCGGGGCATGGCCTCTATTTTTATTTTTATTCTTTGGAGGGGGCTGCGTGGCCCCCTCCTCTGGCCATTTAAGGCCCCGGGGACCCCATCCCCCGGGGCCGGCCATACCTTCTTTTTTTTTTTTTTACATTTTTTTAAATTTTGGGGAGGGGGCCACTACTTGCCCCGGGGACCCCATCCCCCGGGGCTGGCCCTCTCCGTTGGGGACTGTGGGGGGGTCCCCAAGCCCCCCACAGTCCCGCCGGCTCCCCGCGTCCCTTGGGAGCCGGCATTGCTTTTACACATGGGGAGCTGCTAAGATGCAGCTCCCCATGTGGAAAAGCAATCGGCTTTGGATATTGGAAGAGAGAGCAGGTTTCCTGCTCTCTTCCAATATCCAAGCAGCTTGCTATGGCAGGACGGGAGCCGCGAGGCTCCCGTCCTGCCATAGCAAACTACAGTGTCCCGGGGGTAGGCACCCCGGGACACTGCAGGAGCCGGCCCTGGGGGGTGGCGGTCCCCAGGGCCATCAAGGGCTCCAGGAGGGGGGCCGCGCGGCCCCCCCTCCCTTAAATTGCACAGCCCCGGGGAGGTGGTGGTCCCCGGGGCTCTGGGGGTCCGTAACGTAGCCGTGTCTAAAGTTTCCTATGGAAAAATGCATGGGGAAAACGCGTTTTGGGACCCCCCTTTTTTCTCGGCCCCCGCTTGACGAATCCCCCCGAGACTTTCAGGGTAGGAGCGGACCGGAGCGGGCCACAAAGTTTGAAAATTTTGCGAAGATACGTCAACCGGCAAGAGAGTTATTTCAAATAGAATGTCGCGGATTTCCTATGGATAATAGGTTGTAACTATAACTATCTACTGGCGACCGCGATCTTGCCTGCTATCCAGCATAACCTTTATAAACATCAAAATGCCCGAAGCATTGAGAGGGCACACGACTACACTCTCACCATCTGGCATTAGAATGCAGTTCGCCATAATATTCCAGTCTTTATCATTTTCGCCGACGCGTTTCGAGGTACATTTCCTCTTCTTCCTGGGCTAATGAACAAACGTGCATCAGGGCTCACATTTGACATCTTTTATTTCCATTATTTCCCTCAGTGGGCTGTGCTTGGTGCACAGTTCTTTTTAGTGCATTATGGGATGTATAGTCCCTCATGTGAGTTTCAATATCTCCTATAGTAGGTTGATGCGCATTTGAATTTTAAAAGCATTTTTCATGTCCTTAGTAGGCACTGGAACATTGTAGACGAGCTCAATTTGCATATGGAGTGCTGTGCTGTCTCGGTGTGAAACGGTTTCACTCCACAGCCTCTCAGGATTCTCGATGGTGCTCCTCTCCACGGCTGGGCTGCCGTGTGAAATATGTAAACATCAAAATGCCCGAAGCATTGAGAGGGCACACGACAACACTCTCACCATCTGGCATTAGAATGCAGTTCGCCATAATATTCCAGTCTTTATCATTTTCGCCGACGCGTTTCGAGGTACATTTCCTCTTCTTCCTGGGCTAATGAACAAACGTGCATCAGAGCTCACATTTGACATCTTTTATTTCCATTATTTCCCTCAGTGGGCTGTGCTTGGTGCACAGTTCTTTTTAGTGCATTATGGGATGTATACTGCTGCGATGCCTGGTTCCTACTAAGGAAATGAACAATGTCTTTTAATTGCACTGGCGCACTGGACCCACTGTGGGTAATAAATATATATTTTTTCCTTTCAGACTACAAGTCCCAGCATGCTTCAACTAATGAAATACATGCATTTAAGGAAACGTCATTGCGCCAGTGTGTAAAGCCAAGCCCCTGATGAAGAGGCGCCACGCCTCGAAACGCGTTGGGAGTTTCAAAAATCACCCGTCACCGTGGCAGTGTGAAAGGTTATGCTGGATAGCAGGCAAGATCGTCGAGTGCTCCCTCAAAGCTCTGGGCATTTGGTGAAAAAGTATGGACACGGCGGCCCTGCCGTGGAGGTGATGCACCATCTTGATTCATCAAGAGGCTGGGGCTTGGAACGATGTCCAAGCCTATCTTCAGCACAATCTTGCCGAAAGTAAAAAGAGTACTGCTGCGATGCCTGGTTCCTACTAAGGAAATGAACAATGTCTTTTAATTGCACTGGCGCACTGGACCCACTGTGGGTAATAAATATATTTTTTTTCCTTTCAGACTACAAGTCCCAGCATGCTTCAACTAATGAAATACATGCATTTAAGGAAACGTCATTGCGCCAGTGTGTGAAGCCAAGCCCCTGATGAAGAGGCGCCACGCCTCGAAACGCGTTGGGAGTTTCAAAAATCACCCGTCACCGTGGCAGTGTGAAAGGTTATGCTGGATAGCAGGCAAGATCGTCGAGTGCTCCCTCAAAGCTCTGGGCATTTGGTGAAAAAGTATGGACACGGCGGCCCTGCCGTGGAGGTGATGCACCATCTTGATTCATCAAGAGGCTGGGGCTTGGAACGATGTCCAAGCCTACCTTCAGCACAATCTTGCCGAAAGTAAAAAGAGTACTGCTGCGATGCCTGGTTCCTACTAAGGAAATGAACAATGTCTTTTAATTGCACTGGCGCACTGGACCCACTGTGGGTAATAAATATATATTTTTTCCTTTCAGACTACAAGTCCCAGCATGCTTCAACTAATGAAATACATGCATTTAAGGAAACGTCATTGCGCCAGTGTGTGAAGCCAAGCCCCTGATGAAGAGGCGCCACGCCTCGAAACGCGTTGGGAGTTTCAAAAATCACCCGTCACCGTAGCAGTGTGAAAGGTTATGCTGGATAGCAGGCAAGATCGTCGAGTGCTCCCTCAAAGCTCTGGGCATTTGGTGAAAAAGTATGGACACGGCGGCCCTGCCGTGGAGGTGATGCACCATCTTGATTCATCAAGAGGCTGGGGCTTGGAACGATGTCCAAGCCTATCTTCAGCACAATCTTGCCGAAAGTAAAAAGAGTACTGCTGTGATGCCTGGTTCCTACTAAGGAAATTAACAATGTCTTTTAATTGCACTGGCGCACTGGACCCACTGTGGGTAATAAATATATATTTTTTCCTTTCAGACTACAAGTCCCAGCATGCTTCAACTAATGAAATACATGCATTTAAGGAAACGTCATTGCGCCAGTGTGTGAAGCCAAGCCCCTGATGAAGAGGCGCCACGCCTCGAAACGCGTTGGGAGTTTCAAAAATCACCCGTCACCGTGGCAGTGTGAAAGGTTATGCTGGATAGCAGGCAAGATCGTCGAGTGCTCCCTCAAAGCTCTGGGCATTTGGTGAAAAAGTATGGACACGGCGGCCCTGCCGTGGAGGTGATGCACCATCTTGATTCATCAAGAGGCTGGGGCTTGGAACGATGTCCAAGCCTATCTTCAGCACAATCTTGCCGAAAGTAAAAAGAGTACTGCTGCGATGCCTGGTTCCTACTAAGGAAATGAACAATGTCTTTTAATTGCACTGGCGCACTGGACCCACTGTGGGTAATAAATATATTTTTTTTCCTTTCAGACTACAAGTCCCAGCATGCTTCAACTAATGAAATACATGCATTTAAGGAAACGTCATTGCGCCAGTGTGTGAAGCCAAGCCCCTGATGAAGAGGCGCCACGCCTCGAAACGCGTTGGGAGTTTCAAAAATCACCCGTCTCTGTGGCAGTGTGAAAGGTTATGCTGGATAGCAGGCAAGATCGTCGAGTGCTCCCTCAAAGCTCTGGGCATTTGGTGAAAAAGTATGGACACGGCGGCCCTGCCGTGGAGGTGATGCACCATCTTGATTCATCAAGAGGCTGGGGCTTGGAACGATGTCCAAGCCTATCTTCAGCACAATCTTGCCGAAAGTAAAAAGAGTACTGCTGCGATGCCTGGTTCCTACTAAGGAAATGAACAATGTCTTTTAATTGCACTGGCGCACTGGACCCACTGTGGGTAATAAATATATATTTTTTCCTTTCAGACTACAAGTCCCAGCATGCTTCAACTAATGAAATACATGCATTTAAGGAAACGTCATTGCGCCAGTGTGTGAAGCCAAGCCCCTGATGAAGAGGCGCCACGCCTCGAAACGCGTTGGGAGTTTCAAAATCACCCGTCACCGTGGCAGTGTGAAAGGTTATGCTGGATAGCAGGCAAGATCGTCGAGTGCTCCCTCAAAGCTCTGGGCATTTGGTGAAAAAGTATGGACACGGCGGCCCTGCCGTGGAGGTGATGCACCATCTTGATTCATCAAGAGGCTGGGGCTTGGAACGATGTCCAAGCCTATCTTCAGCACAATCTTGCCGAAAGTAAAAAGAGTACTGCTGCGATGCCTGGTTCCTACTAAGGAAATGAACAATGTCTTTTAATTGCACTGGCGCACTGGACCCACTGTGGGTAATAAATATATATTTTTCCTTTCAGACTACAAGTCCCAGCATGCTTCAACTAATGAAATACATGCATTTAAGGAAACGTCATTGCGCCAGTGTGTGAAGCCAAGCCCCTGATGAAGAGGCGCCACGCCTCGAAACGCGTTGGGAGTTTCAAAAATCACCCGTCACCGTGGCAGTGTGAAAGGTTATGCTGGATAGCAGGCAAGATCGTCGAGTGCTCCCTCAAAGCTCTGGGCATTTGGTGAAAAAGTATGGACACGGCGGCCATGCCGTGGAGGTGATGCACCATCTTGATTCATCAAGAGGCTGGGGCTTGGAACGATGTCCAAGCCTATCTTCAGCACAATCTTGCCGAAAGTAAAAAGAGTACTGCTGCGATGCCTGGTTTTTACTAAGGAAATGAACAATGTCTTTTAATTGCACTGGCGCACTGGACCCACTGTGGGTAATAAATATATATTTTTTCCTTTCAGACTACAAGTCCCAGCATGCTTCAACTAATGAAATACATGCATTTAAGGAAACGTCATTGCGCCAGTGTGTGAAGCCAAGCCCCTGATGAAGAGGCGCCACGCCTCGAAACGCGTTGGGAGTTTCAAAAATCACCCGTCACCGTGTGAAAGGTTATGCTGGATAGCAGGCAAGATCGTCGAGTGCTCCCTCAAAGCTCTGGGCATTTGGTGAAAAAGTATGGACACGGCGGCCCTGCCGTGGAGGTGATGCACCATCTTGATTCATCAAGAGGCTGGGGCTTGGAACGATGTCCAAGCCTACCTTCAGCACAATCTTGCCGAAAGTAAAAAGAGTACTGCTGCGATGCCTGGTTCCTACTAAGGAAATGAACAATGTCTTTTAATTGCACTGGCGCACTGGACCCACTGTGGGTAATAAATATATATTTTTTCCTTTCAGACTACAAGTCCCAGCATGCTTCAACTAATGAAATACATGCATTTAAGGAAACGTCATTGCGCCAGTGTGTGAAGCCAAGCCCCTGATGAAGAGGCGCCACGCCTCGAAACGCGTTGGGAGTTTCAAAATCACCCGTCACCGTGGCAGTGTGAAAGGTTATGCTGGATAGCAGGCAAGATCGTCGAGTGCTCCCTCAAAGCTCTGGGCATTTGGTGAAAAAGTATGGACACGGCGGCCCTGCCGTGGAGGTGATGCACCATCTTGATTCATCAAGAGGCTGGGGCTTGGAACGATGTCCAAGCCTATCTTCAGCACAATCTTGCCGAAAGTAAAAAGAGTACTGCTGGGATGCCTGGTTCCTACTAAGGAAATTAACAATGTCTTTTAATTGCACTGGCGCACTGGACCCACTGTGGGTAATAAATATATATTTTTTCCTTTCAGACTACAAGTCCCAGCATGCTTCAACTAATGAAATACATGCATTTAAGGAAACGTCATTGCGCCAGTGTGTGAAGCCAAGCCCCTGATGAAGAGGCGCCACGCCTCGAAACGCGTTGGGAGTTTCAAAATCACCCGTCACCGTGGCAGTGTGAAAGGTTATGCTGGATAGCAGGCAAGATCGTCGAGTGCTCCCTCAAAGCTCTGGGCATTTGGTGAAAAAGTATGGACACGGCGGCCCTGCCGTGGAGGTGATGCACCATCTTGATTCATCAAGAGGCTGGGGCTTGGAACGATGTCCAAGCCTATCTTCAGCACAATCTTGCCGAAAGTAAAAAGAGTACTGCTGCGATGCCTGGTTCCTACTAAGGAAATGAACAATGTCTTTTAATTGCACTGGCGCACTGGACCCACTGTGGGTAATAAATATATATTTTTTCCTTTCAGACTACAAGTCCCAGCATGCTTCAACTAATGAAATACATGCATTTAAGGAAACGTCATTGCGCCAGTGTGTGAAGCCAAGCCCCTGATGAAGAGGCGCCACGCCTCGAAACGCGTTGGGAGTTTCAAAAATCACCCGTCACCGTGGCAGTGTGAAAGGTTATGCTGGATAGCAGGCAAGATCGTCGAGTGCTCCCTCAAAGCTCTGGGCATTTGGTGAAAAAGTATGGACCCGGCGGCCCTGCCGTGGAGGTGATGCACCATCTTGATTCATCAAGAGGCTGGGGCTTGGAACGATGTCCAAGCCTATCTTCAGCACAATCTTGCGGAAAGTAAAAAGAGTACTGCTGCGATGCCTGGTTTCTACTAAGGAAATGAACAATGTCTTTTAATTGCACTGGCGCACTGGACCCACTGTGGGTAATAAATATATATTTTTCCTTTCAGACTACAAGTCCCAGCATGCTTCAACTAATGAAATACATGCATTTAAGGAAACGTCATTGCGCCAGTGTGTGAAGCCAAGCCCCTGATGAAGAGGCGCCACGCCTCGAAACGCGTTGGGAGTTTCAAAATCACCCGTCACCGTGGCAGTGTGAAAGGTTATGCTGGATAGCAGGCAAGATCGTCGAGTGCTCCCTCAAAGCTCTGGGCATTTGGTGAAAAAGTATGGACACGGCGGCCATGCCGTGGAGGTGATGCACCATCTTGATTCATCAAGAGGCTGGGGCTTGGAACGATGTCCAAGCCTATCTTCAGCACAATCTTGCCGAAAGTAAAAAGAGTACTGCTGCGATGCCTGGTTCCTACTAAGGAAATGAACAATGTCTTTTAATTGCACTGGCGCACTGGACCCACTGTGGGTAATAAATATATATTTTTTCCTTTCAGACTACAAGTCCCAGCATGCTTCAACTAATGAAATACATGCATTTAAGGAAACGTCATTGCGCCAGTGTGTGAAGCCAAGCCCCTGATGAAGAGGCGCCACGCCTCGAAACGCGTTGGGAGTTTCAAAATCACCCGTCACCGTGGCAGTGTGAAAGGTTATGCTGGATAGCAGGCAAGATCGTCGAGGGCTCCCTCAAAGCTCTGGGCATTTGGTGAAAAAGTATGGACACGGCGGCCCTGCCGTGGAGGTGATGCACCATCTTGATTCATCAAGAGGCTGGGGCTTGGAACGATGTCCAAGCCTACCTTCAGCACAATCTTGCCGAAAGTAAAAAGAGTACTGCTGCGATGCCTGGTTCCTACTAAGGAAATGAACAATGTCTTTTAATTGCACTGGCGCACTGGACCCACTGTGGTTAATAAATATATATTTTTTCCTTTCAGACTACAAGTCCCAGCATGCTTCAACTAATGAAATACATGCATTTAAGGAAACGTCATTGCGCCAGTGTGTGAAGCCAAGCCCCTGATGAAGAGGCGCCACGCCTCGAAACGCGTTGGGAGTTTCAAAAATCACCCGTCACTGTGGCAGTGTGAAAGGTTATGCTGGATATCAGGCAAGATCGTCGAGTGCTCCCTCAAAGCTCTGGGCATTTGGTGAAAAAGTATGGACACGGCGGCCCTGCCGTGGAGGTGATGCACCATCTTGATTCATCAAGAGGCTGGGGCTTGGAACGATGTCCAAGCCTATCTTCAGCACAATCTTGCCGAAAGTAAAAAGAGTACTGCTGTGATGCCTGGTTCCTACTAAGGAAATTAACAATGTCTTTTAATTGCACTGGCGCACTGGACCCACTGTGGGTAATAAATATATATTTTTTCCTTTCAGACTACAAGTCCCAGCATGCTTCAACTAATGAAATACATGCATTTAAGGAAACGTCATTGCGCCAGTGTGTGAAGCCAAGCCCCTGATGAAGAGGCGCCACGCCTCGAAACGCGTTGGGAGTTTCAAAAATCACCCGTCACCGTGGCAGTGTGAAAGGTTATGCTGGATAGCAGGCAAGATCGTCGAGTGCTCCCTCAAAGCTCTGGGCATTTGGTGAAAAAGTATGGACACGGCGGCCCTGCCGTGGAGGTGATGCACCATCTTGATTCATCAAGAGGCTGGGGCTTGGAACGATGTCCAAGCCTATCTTCAGCACAATCTTGCCGAAAGTAAAAAGAGTACTGCTGCGATGCCTGGTTCCTACTAAGGAAATGAACAATGTCTTTTAATTGCACTGGCGCACTGGACCCACTGTGGGTAATAAATATATATTTTTTCCTTTCAGACTACAAGTCCCAGCATGCTTCAACTAATGAAATACATGCATTTAAGGAAACGTCATTGCGCCAGTGTGTGAAGCCAAGCCCCTGATGAAGAGGCGCCACGCCTCGAAACGCGTTGGGAGTTTCAAAAATCACCCGTCACCGTGGCAGTGTGAAAGGTTATGCTGGATAGCAGGCAAGATCGTCGAGTGCTCCCTCAAAGCTCTGGGCATTTGGTGAAAAAGTATGGACACGGCGGCCCTGCCGTGGAGGTGATGCACCATCTTGATTCATCAAGAGGCTGGGGCTTGGAACGATGTCCAAGCCTATCTTCAGCACAATCTTGCCGAAAGTAAAAAGAGTACTGCTGCGATGCCTGGTTCCTACTAAGGAAATGAACAATGTCTTTTAATTGCACTGGCGCACTGGACCCACTGTGGGTAATAAATATATATTTTTTCCTTTCAGACTACAAGTCCCAGCATGCTTCAACTAATGAAATACATGCATTTAAGGAAACGTCATTGCGCCAGTGTGTGAAGCCAAGCCCCTGATGAAGAGGCGCCACGCCTCGAAA
Organism: Calotriton arnoldi; assembly: GCA_963921515.1. Lineage (NCBI taxonomy): Eukaryota > Metazoa > Chordata > Amphibia > Caudata > Salamandridae > Calotriton > Calotriton arnoldi. The sequence continues at coordinate 875,710 of CAWUFW010007786.1, forward strand.
CGCGTTGGGAGTTTCAAAAATCACCCGTCACTGTGGCAGTGTGAAAGGTTATGCTGGATAGCAGGCAAGATCGTCGAGTGCTCCCTCAAAGCTCTGGGCATTTGGTGAAAAAGTATGGACACGGCGGCCCTGCCGTGGAGGTGATGCACCATCTTGATTCATCAAGAGGCTGGGGCTTGGAACGATGTCCAAGCCTATCTTCAGCACAATCTTGCCGAAAGTAAAAAGAGTACTGCTGCGATGCCTGGTTCCTACTAAGGAAATGAACAATGTCTTTTAATTGCACTGGCGCACTGGACCCACTGTGGGTAATAAATATATATTTTTTCCTTTCAGACTACAAGTCCCAGCATGCTTCAACTAATGAAATACATGCATTTAAGGAAACGTCATTGCGCCAGTGTGTGAAGCCAAGCCCCTGATGAAGAGGCGCCACGCCTCGAAACGCGTTGGGAGTTTCAAAAATCACCCGTCACCGTGGCAGTGTGAAAGGTTATGCTGGATAGCAGGCAAGATCGTCGAGTGCTCCCTCAAAGCTCTGGGCATTTGGTGAAAAAGTATGGACACGGCGGCCATGCCGTGGAGGTGATGCACCATCTTGATTCATCAAGAGGCTGGGGCTTGGAACGATGTCCAAGCCTATCTTCAGCACAATCTTGCCGAAAGTAAAAAGAGTACTGCTGCGATGCCTGGTTCCTACTAAGGAAATGAACAATGTCTTTTAATTGCACTGGCGCACTGGACCCACTGTGGGTAATAAATATATATTTTTGCCTTTCAGACTACAAGTCCCAGCATGCTTCAACTAATGAAATACATGCATTTAAGGAAACGTCATTGCGCCAGTGTGTGAAGCCAAGCCCCTGATGAAGAGGCGCCACGCCTCGAAACGCGTTGGGAGTTTCAAAAATCACCCGTCACCGTGGCAGTGTGAAAGGTTATGCTGGATAGCAGGCAAGATCGTCGAGTGCTCCCTCAAAGCTCTGGGCATTTGGTGAAAAAGTATGGACACGGCGGCCCTGCCGTGGAGGTGATGCACCATCTTGATTCATCAAGAGGCTGGGGCTTGGAACGATGTCCAAGCCTATCTTCAGCACAATCTTGCCGAAAGTAAAAAGAGTACTGCTGTGATGCCTGGTTCCTACTAAGGAAATGAACAATGTCTTTTAATTGCACTGGCGCACTGGACCCACTGTGGGTAATAAATATATATTTTTTCCTTTCAGACTACAAGTCCCAGCATGCTTCAACTAATGAAATACATGCATTTAAGGAAACGTCATTGCGCCAGTGTGTGAAGCCAAGCCCCTGATGAAGAGGCGCCACGCCTCGAAACGCGTTGGGAGTTTCAAAAATCACCCGTCACCGTGGCAGTGTGAAAGGTTATGCTGGATAGCAGGCAAGATCGTCGAGTGCTCCCTCAAAGCTCTGGGCATTTGGTGAAAAAGTATGGACACGGCGGCCCTGCCATGGAGGTGATGCACCATCTTGATTCATCAAGAGGCTGGGGCTTGGAACGATGTCCAAGCCTATCTTCAGCACAATCTTGCCGAAAGTAAAAAGAGTACTGCTGCGATGCCTGGTTCCTACTAAGGAAATGAACAATGTCTTTTAATTGCACTGGCGCACTGGACCCACTGTGGGTAATAAATATATATTTTTTCCTTTCAGACTACAAGTCCCAGCATGCTTCAACTAATGAAAAAATGCATTTAAGGAAACGTCATTGCGCCAGTGTGTGAAGCCAAGCCCCTGATGAAGAGGCGCTACGCCTCGAAACGCGTTGGGAGTTTCAAAAATCACCCGTCACTGTGGCAGTGTGAAAGGTTATGCTGGATAGCAGGCAAGATCGTCGAGTGCTCCCTCAAAGCTCTGGGCATTTGGTGAAAAAGTATGGACACGGCGGCCCTGCCGTGGAGGTGATGCACCATCTTGATTCATCAAGAGGCTGGGGCTTGGAACGATGTCCAAGCCTATCTTCAGCACAATCTTGCCGAAAGTAAAAAGAGTACTGCTGCGATGCCTGGTTCCTACTAAGGAAATGAACAATGTCTTTTAATTGCACTGGCGCACTGGACCCACTGTGGGTCATAAATATATATTTTTTCCTTTCAGACTACAAGTCCCAGCATGCTTCAACTAATGAAATACATGCATTTAAGGAAACGTCATTGCACCAGTGTGTGAAGCCAAGCCCCTGATGAAGAGGCGCCACGCCTCGAAACGCGTTGGGAGTTTCAAAAATCACCCGTCACCGTGGCAGTGTGAAAGGTTATGCTGGATAGCAGGCAAGATCGTCGAGTGCTCCCTCAAAGCTCTGGGCATTTGGTGAAAAAAAAAAAAAATATATATATATATATATATATATATATATATATAATAAATTAAATGATTAAAATATTTATTAATTTCGAAAACTACATTTTACACTACATTAAGTGCAACAGTAGGGAAAGTGTTGGATAGCGTATGAGTAAAAATTACTGTTCCCACTCCAGGCAGTGCAACACTAGGAAAAATGTTGGATAGCGTAGAAGATAAAATTACTATTCCCACTCCAGGGAGTGCAACAGTAGGAAAAGTGTTGGATAGTGGAGGGGTAAAAATTACTATTCCGACTCCAGCGAGTGCAACAGTAGGGAAAGTGTTGGATAGCAGAGGGGAATAATTTACTGTTCCCACTCAAATAAATGCAACAGTAGGGAAAGTGTTGGATAGCGGAGGGGAATAATTTACTATTCCCACTCCAATGAGTGCAACAGTAGGGAAAGTGTTGGATAGCAAAAGGGAAAAAATTACTATTCCCACTCCAGCAAGTGCAACAGTAGGGAAAGTGTTGGATAGCGGAGGCATAAAAATTACTATTCCCACTCCAGGGAGTGCAACAGTAGGGAAAGTGTTGGATAGCAGAGGAGTTAAAACCAAAGATTACAGCTATTGAACCTAAATCCCCAAACAAAATAAAAACAAAACAATTACCAAAAATATTTATCAATTAATAAATAAATAATAATGATCAACTAATGATTAATTTATTTAAACTAAATTACTTTCCACCCTCTACCCCAATAAATACCAAAACACACACCTAAAAATATTTACACAATTTCCATAACTAATTTTACCTTAATAAATTAATAACAATTAACAACAAATCATTAATTAATTTTAAAACAAATTCTTCCCAAAATTTACAACTATAAACCCCACAACTCACACATCAAAATTATTCCACAATTAGCATATTTAATATTTAATTAATTGATTAGCATTAATTAACAGATAATTAATTTATTATAAATAATTTAACTCCCACCATATTCCCCTATAAATGACACCATCAATGTTGTAAAACATGACACAATTAACATAATTAATTTACAATTAATTAATTAATTGATAACAATTAACAAGCAAAATAAAAACAATTAATAATAAATTAATTCACACAATAAACACTTTAAAATGACAATAAGTAAATATTATATTAAAGATATTAAAAAATGTATTAAAATGAATTAATAAATAATTAATAATAAATTAATTACCACAATAAAAAATAAAAATATTAAATACATAAATATTAATTAATAAAAGATATTAAATAATTAATTATAATTAAATTACTTTCCACCCTACTCCCCTATCAACCCACAACCCGCTCCTAAAAAAATGACACAATTAACATAATTACCAATTAATTAATAATAATTAACAACCCATTAATAAATAATTAATTAGCACACTTAATAATAAAAAATATTAAATACATAAATAATAATTATTAAAAAATATTAATTAATTAATTGTAATTAAATTACTTCCCACCCTAATCCCCTATCAACCCACAACCCGCTCCGAAAAAAATGACACAATTACCATAATTACCAATTAATTGATAAGAATTAACAACCAATTAATAAATAATTAATAATAAATTAATTACCACAATTAACAATAAAAAATATTAAATACATAAATATTAATTAATAAAAGGTATTAAATAATTAATTATAATTAAATTACTTTCCACCCTACTCCCCTATCAACCCAGAACCAGCTCCTAAAAAAATGACACAATTAACATAATTACCATTTAATTAATAATAATTAACAACCAATTAATAAATAATTAATAATAAATTGATTACCACATTAAAAATATAAAATATTAAATACATAAATATTAATTCTTAAAAAATATTAATTAATTAATTATAATTAAATTACTTCCCACCCTATTCCCCTATAAACCCACAACCCGCTATGGAACTAAAACGCAAAATTTAATTAAAATAAAATTAATAACTTCTAAAAATTATTAATCAATTTATTATAATTAAATTAATTCCCACCCTATTCCCCTATAAACCCACAACCCACTACGGAACTAAAATGCAACATTTACTAAAAACAAAATTAATAACTTCTAAAAATTTAATACATATATAAAAAAACAAATGCAATACATAGACAAAAAAATAGAACACATACATTGAAAATACATACTAAAATACATAACACTAACTAAAAAAACTATGGAGGTCATTACGATGACGGGCGGACAAAGTCCGCCCGCCACCGTAACGGAATGCGGGACCGTCCGCAAGGGGTGCGGCGGTCCCGTACCTGACATTAGGATGCCACCGTGGCGGTGGGACACCCTATTCCCAGCATTGTGGTGGGCGGTGCTCACCGCACCGCCCGCCACAATGCTGTGAATGCACGTTGTGCATTTGCATGCACAACGTGACAGGCACCGCGCGGTGCCTGCCACCTTGTGCATGCAAATGCAGGGGGGTACCACAGGTACCCCCCATGTGCACCCCCCACCCCCCAACATCCTGGGGGCCCGCTACGGCCCCCAACAGCGAAGACCGTAAGCCTTTCCATGGCGGCAACGCCGCCTTGGAAAGGCTGATCTCCGCAGGCATTGTAATATGGATGGCGGTGTCTTGCAGACACCGCCACCATATTACCCTTGTTTTCCGCCGGTCAACGAGTCGACCGGCGGAAAAGCGGCGGACGGTCTTTCCGTCCGCCGCGGACCCCCCAGCCATCATAAAATGGCGGGGGGTCTTTGCTGTGTGGATGGTGGGCGGATCGCCCCCGCCGGACCGGCGGAGACTACCGCCGGCCCGGCGGGGGGCGATCCGCCCGCCATCGTAATGACTCCCCATATTTTTAACAACTATATTTTTGCAAACGATATTAATGACTTCGATATTTTTTAAAACTATATTAATGACTTCGATATTGTTAAAAACGATATTACTTACCTTAGACTCGATATTCTTTAACACGATATTCTGACAGTCGATATTTTTGTATCCCGATATTTTGCACTCGATATTAGTGCCAGTCACAATAAAAACTCGATATTCTGACTGTTTACCAGGATTCGTGATGGGAGTGTGGGCCTAGAATTTGGCTCTCCGAGCCTTACTTGATTTTTTAAAGTAAACAGCCCTCCATTATGAAATAAAAACACGCACGTATTTGTTACCAGAGCTAAGTTGACATTAGTTAGGTATTGAAAGGCTTCTCTCTTACTGTGTAGCCGGGCATGTTCAATACGGCCTAGTACAGGAGGAGGCACAAAGAGGCATTCACTGGCAGATTCACAGTGAAGTCCACCCCAGCAGTCACATCCAGCTCAGCTCCGGCAACAAAGTGCCCAAGAGGCTGTCCCAGGAAACGAGATGCATGCAATGGCAGGTCACCACACGACGGACGAGGGAAACATGAGGACCAAAATTAAGGCATTATTACTAATTGAAAAAAGAAGGCACAGTGGCATTCATTCGCCCACCTACCTTCACCCACTACTTACATTTCTGTAGCACTCATGACACAGGCAGTGTCTGAGGGGTGAAAAGAACTGTGGGCTCTGCCCTACTGCTGGCTTAGCTGGGGAGACACAGTGTAGGCCTCTGTGAAATATTTTATTACTAGGCGCTAAACACACAGGCTAGCGTAATGTACGCATTTTCGTTTGCTCGTCACGTTCCTTCATCGTCCTGGGCCTGCTGTTTCCAAGCTTGCCTCGCCCTACTGAGTCATGAGCCAGCCCCTAGCAATAATTATCCAATTAGAGGCTCAGGCACGAGGCAGGCCTTTTGACGAAATGGGTAAAAGTGAAAGCAGCTCGAAAAATGATTTGGGAAATTTACAGCAGCCCTGCTGCATGCATTATTCTTCTTTGAAAAATTATCTGCACCACAGCTGCCCGCATAAAAGATAGCTATAGTGCCGGCCATGGAAAATAAGTGCTGGTGCTGAGCATCGGAAACCACCAGCACAAATTAAGCACAGAAAGCAGCACTATAGCTATTAGAAATATATACACCTACGAATACTAATACAGCTTATTTAAAAGGTATGCCGCCTGAATATCAAAGCTATATTATCGATATTTACAAATATGGAGGACAAAATTTTGAATCTAAAATATCAAAAGGTAAGCAAGTAATGATTTTCGATACTTAACTGGACAAATATTCACCATGACGATATATATATATATCTTCAAGGTATGTAAATGTGCAGTTTGGCATATTAAACCTATATTTCTTCAATGTGCAATTAACTTTGATATTTTGCTCTTCAATATTTTGATCTCGATATTCATGTAGAACCATATTCATAGTCTCGATGTACAATAGTACATTCATATAAAAAATATAAAAGAACTTATCACATTCTAGCAACCTAAATAGTGCATGTTTCCAACACCATCTGAGTGTGACTAAAAGATTGTAGAATATAACATTTTTGAAGATTAGGGTTTCCACAATAAGAGGCAGAGACAACAGTGTCCAAAAAGGTTAAACAGAGGAGTAAGTCCACAAATGATAACGAGATACTATAAAAGCTCCAAGAATTATAGATGAAAAGCAACTTCCTCTGCAGAAAAAAAGGACTACCAAAGTCCTTACAATAAGACACACAAAGAAAATGCATGCCTACTGTTAGAAATTGGGTCTCTACTTCGCAGAGGTATGCATCCTGTCCAGGTAGGGACCACAATCCTAGACAGGATAAGTCAGTCATACGCCATACATTATCCTGTGCTCACCCCCTGGTAGCTTGGCACTGAGCAGGCAGGCCTAACTTAGGAGGCAATGTGTAAAGTATTTGTGCACAACACACAGTAACACAATGAAAACACCACAAAAGACTCCACACTAGGTTAAACAAACAGATATGAATTTTATAAATAAAAAAAGACCAAAAAGACAAAAATCCAATTAGTAGAAGTCAAGATATGATTTTTTGTTTTTAAAGTAAAAATAGCACTTAAAAGCCATAAGTGCTTATGGGGGTTATCTGGTCGCGCTGAGCATGGGCAAAGTCAAGAGTTCAGGCCGATGTGATGGAGCATGGGCTAGATACAGGAGCCACACAGGCCCACTGAACACAGTACTTTGATCCTGGTCACAACAGCAAGATGCGGGGTGCAGCAGAGCGATGCGTTGTGTCAATCCCGCAGTTGAAGTGACATGACGATTTTCGTCACACAGTGGCAGTAATGAGTCAGTTCCGAAGATATGCACCAAGCCAAAAGGCACTGGTTCCATAGATTATGCGCTGGGTTTCTCCATGCAGTCGAGAGAATGCATCGATCTCCCCACACTGCAGTGTAGGCGATGCATTGGTTCCAAAGTTTTTGTTCTTTAAGGTGATGCGCTGATTCCGACAGCAATGCGCCGATTCTCCTCCCACAACAGGGTTGATGAGCTGGTTCTGCTACACACACAGTGGAGAAGCATCGATTACACGGGAGCAAGCACCTGGGTCCACTTCCAATGTACGATGCACAGGAGCAGATGATGAGACTTTTATATCCCTGAGTCTGAAGCAACATGAGGCAAGCTAACAATCCCTTGGAGATCACTCTGGGTTCAAGGCAGAGCCAAGATCTCCCTCAGCAGGGTCAGAGAGTAGCAGGAAGCAGGGCAGCACAGCAGAAAATCTGTTCCTCCAGAGCAGCAGTCCAGCAGAGTGACAGTCCTTATAGCAGCACAGCAGTTCCTCTGACAGTGGTTCTTTACAGGTCCAGAAAAGTCTGATTTGGCGGGGCCAGAGACCGAGTACTTATACCCAGTTATGCCTTTGAAGTGGGAGTGACTTCAAAGAGGGTCTTTAAAGTGCACAGAGGTCCTTTCAATCCAGCCCTGGTGCCAGACTCACTACAGGGGGGTAATCAACCCTTTGTGTGGGGACAAGGCACTGCTTATTCAGGTGTAAGTGTCAGCTCCTCCCTCCCATCATGCAGAGGATGAGCCATCAGGATGCAGATGGGCACTGAGGCATACCTAACCTTCCTTTGTATGTGGCTGTCCAGATGGAATGCACAAAGTCAAGCTGTCAACCACCCTAGACGAGCATTGGAGACAGGGTGCAGGCACACAGAGCTTTAAGAGCAGAGAACTTCCCATTTTCAAAAAGGGGCATTTATAAAATAGTAATGCCAATTCCAACGTTACCACTAAAGAGGATTTGTCATTGCCATTCCAAAGATATAAAACATGATAGAGCTACTCCTTTCTAATCAGGAATTACAGCTTAAAAGTGCAACAAGGAATTGCCAATGTTAACTTATGAAATGAGTAGGCCTCACAGTAGTGAAAAACAAATTTGGTTGTTTGTCACTACCAGGATATGCAAAACATAACAGTACATATCCTACCTTTTAGGTACACAGCACCGTGTCCTTTGGGCTACCTAGGGCCTACCTTAGGGGTGACTTATGTGTAACAAAAGGGGAGTTTAAGGCTTAGTTAAGGGTTTTAAATGCCAAGTTGACATGTCAGTAAAACTGCACTCCCAGGCCATAGACATGTTTAAAGGGCTACTTGTGTGTGTGGCACTATCAGTGCTGCAGACCCACCAGTAACATTTCATTTACAGGCCTTGGGCACAGATAGTGTGCTCTACTAGGGACTTATAGATACATTAAATATCCCAATTGTTTATAAACCAATGTTACCATGTTTAATGGAGAAGCACATGCACTTTAGCACTGGTCAGCAGTTGTAAAGTGCTCAGAGGCCTAAGGACAACAAAAAGAAGGTCAGAAAAATAGGAGGAGGAAGGCAAAAAGTTTGGGGTGACCCTTCGGAGAGGGCCATTTTCAACACCTATATTATATGCGAAAGCTGGGGCTTTCTCTCCCAACTTGCGATTTCATCGCTGGTTTCCACTTAATGACTGGACTTTCTTTAAATTGGTCTGCAATATATGTAAAACAGTTCCTTTTAAAATAGGATGCTAACAAACAGCATAAAGCTGATGTACTGAAAGTATTAGCTGTTCAATGGCACAACTGCGTATTCTGCATAAAATGAAGACCGAGGCATTAAATTGGGTATTTTTCTGAGATCTACCTCATTTCGGAAAGAGCTGATTAACTTTCAGGTTTGTTTAAAGTTTGGGTGGATCTGTAAATCCTCTGATATTTGGAGAAAACTGTAAACATGCAGTGTAATCCTCTGAATGAAGTTCTGCACCAAAGGGGAGAGTATTGTGCATTATTTTCAGCAGAAGGATTCTAGTCCATATTCAAAGTTTTCTCCCGAAATTGGAGGATTTTCATTTCCTAAAATCTAAATGCACCCTTCATAGCATTTTCCTTCCTCTGCACTTTAGAACTGCAAAGTATGTAAAACATATTTCTTAATATGTTTAAATAAAATTCAGCATATCACTGGTACTGAGACAATCCTACAGGAGGAGGAGAGAAAGGAAAAATGTAACAACATTCAAAGAAAAAGTCCCACATACCCATCTCCCTCTCCCCCAAAGGAATACCGGCAGTTCAGTGATTAGGAGCTCAGCCCGTAGCATTTTATTTCTATAAATATTAAGTTTATCAGATGTATAATTTTACTCGATATCAGTTTTCAGCTGTAGAGCACTCTGCAGCTTTAGAACTAAGGGGCCCATTACGATGGCCGGCGGACAAAGTCCGCCTGCCACCGTAACGGTAAACGGGACCGACCGCCGGAGGTGCGGCGGTCCCGCTGTGCCCATTAGGATGCGACCGCCACTGTGGCGGTTGCATCCCGCATTGTTTACATTGCGGCGGGCGGTGCTGTCAGCAGCACCCGCCGCAATGTAAAAAATGCATGCAGTGCATTGGCATGCACAACGTGACAGGCACCGCGCGGTGCCTGTCACCCCCCTACATTGGCGGTGCCAATGTAGGGGGGTACCATAGGTACCCCCAAGTGCAGCCACCCACCCCCCCACACTTCGGGGGCCCGCAACGGGCCCCCAAAGCAATTCCTGCATGCCTTTGGAAAGGCCTTCACCGCCAGGCATCCTAATATGGATGGCGGTGTCTTCCAGACACCGCCACCATATTAGGCCTGAGTTCCGCCCGGCAGGCAATCGGAACGATTGCCTGCCTGCGGAAATGCGGCGGACGGTCTTTCCGTCCACCGCTGTCCCCCCCGCCATTGTAATATGGCGGGGGTAAATGGAGGGCGGGCGGGGAAAGATGTTGGGTGGATCGCCACCGACGGTCGGGCGGTGGCGATCCGCCCAACATCATATTGACCCCCATAGTGTGCTCTTCCGAAGGATTTCTTTTTAAACATAATTCTCAGGTTGGTTCATTCTTTGCACAACCTAGCTGTCCATTCACTCCGTCAATCCACAACAATACCACCTGCCTAGTGTTGTTGTCAGACCTGTCGTCTTTAGGGTGGTCTTCCCCCAGACTTTTTGCCTTTTACCTCCTGTTTTGCTGATTCTTTTTGTTGACCTTAGGACTCTGAGTACTTTACCACTGCTAACTAGTGTTAAATTGCATGCGCTTCTCCCCTTAAGGGTGACATTTGTGTATACCTGATTGGCATATTTAAATTACTTATTAAGTCCCATATAAAGTGGTATACTATATACCCAGGGCCTGTAGGTTAAATGGTATTAGTGGGCTACAGCACTGATTGTGCAACCCACAGAAGTAGCCTTTCATACCTGTCTCAGGCCTGCCACTGCAGTGTGTGTGCAGTATACTGCCACTTTGACTAGGCATTTAAAACTACCTGCAAAGCCTTAAACTCCCCTTTTATTACATATAAGTCACCCCTAAGGTAGTCCCTAAGTAACCTTAAGGGCAGGGTGCCATGTAAGGAAAAGGTAGGACATGCGTGTTTCTTTTTTGCATGCCCTGGTAGTGACAAACACCCAAATTCGTTTTTCACTACTATGGGGCCTACCACTCTCATAGGCTAGCATTGGGATTCCTTAATACACTTTTAAGCTGTATTTCCTGATCAGAGAGGAGTATCTTTGGAATGGTAATGATAAATCCTACTAACTGGTGAAGTTGGAGTTAACATTACTGTTTTAGAAATGCCACTTTTAGAAAGTGAACATTTCTCTTCACTTACTGCTCTGTGTACCTGACAGCCTGTCTCCAATACACATCTGGGGCGGGTGACAACTACACTTTGTGCATTCCCTCTAGACAGCCACAACACAGGAAGGATAGGTGTGTCTGAGTACCCATCTACATACATCTGCATTTGGATGGCCATGCCTGGACAGGATGTAAGGGAAGGGTCTACCACTTCACTTGAATAGGCGGTGTCCTGTCCCCAAACAAAGGACTGATTACCCCCCACAGATAGCCTGGCAGGCAGGACTGGGTTGAAAGGGACACGTTTTCACTTCAGAAATCTGTTTTGAAGTCAACCCCACATCAAGGGCACTTTTAGGTATACGTACTGGGTCCCTGAACACCTAAAATCAGACACTACTGGACTTCTAACTAAAGTTCTGCCAGAAGAACTGCTTTGCTGCTAAAAGGACTCACTGGAAGTGGCCCAGATACTTGCAACACGGATTTCGACACATCTTCAGCCTGTGTGTAGAAGAACCGGTGCATCGACGCAGTTGCAGGAATGAAAATTGGCTCATTGCATTGGAACCAGCACTTTGCCTACAGAAATTGATGCATGGGTCAGTGTATCGCCGCCACTGCAGCTTGGTAAAATTGATGCATCCCCTTCAATGCGTTGGCAGAATCTGGTGCACCGCTTGATGCCTCTCGACTCAGGCACCCATCTTCAGAAATGACGCATCGCCTTCACCGCGTCGAGAAAATCGATGCATCCTGCACCTGCAGGCTTCAACATCGACTTATCTATCAGTTTGCAACCAGGAAAGGTACTTTGTTCAACGGGGCCTACATGGGTCCTGTAGCTAGCCGGTGCTCCATCACGGTTGGCCCTAACTTTGACTCTGCCTGGTCCAGCGCGTCTTAAAGTAACCTTTTTTGCGCTACTTGCTTCTAAGCGCTTTATGCATTAATTCTTCTAAAATTCAATATTTCAACTTCTATACATTCAATTTTTGTTGTTTTGGTTGTGTTTTGTTCAGAAGATAATAATCTATTTTTCTAAACCTGTGTGGAGTCTTTTTGTGGTATCTTATTGTTTTACTGTGTGTGTGTGTTGCACAAATACTCTACACATTGTCTCTTTAATAAGCCTTACTGCTCTGTGCCAAGCAACCAGAGGGTGAGCACAGGTTATCTCTTAGTGTGGATCTAGTTTACTCTAACTAAAGTGGTGGCTCCTGCCTGGCCTGGGTGCATAACTCAGCCAACCAGTAATTCCATTTCTAGCATTGGTGATCAGCGGTGAGGATAGGACTTGTGTTTGTGCAATACCATATAGTAATTCATTGTTCACTACAACTCTGTAATGAGACCAATTCGAGCCCTTTTACATTCTCACTGTTCTGACATCTTTTGATTTTTCCAATTTTTTTGCAATGTCTGTGGTCCTACCTGGCAATATGAACTTCGAGCAAGCCAATCTGAAGGCTTACACATTGGCCCCGCTCAAAGGCTTCTGCGAGGAGAGAAGGGTGTTCCATAAGGGAAGTGCCAAGAAGGCAGAACTTCAGAAAGCCTTAAGAGCATGGACAGCAGCCCATCCAGAAGGAGAAGTGGATCAAGAGGAGGGATCTGAGTCTGAGGAAGGATCAGAATGGGACCAGATAGAGGGTCTTGTCATGCAGCCTACAGAAGGGGGGCGCAATTTTCTCCCAGGACTGAAAGTCCACTCTAGACTAGGCAGCAGTGTGTCCTCAAAGAACCTGTCCCCAGAGGTGCTGGTGGACAGAAGGGAGAGGAGGAATCTAAAACTAGAGTTTGCCAAGATTGACAGGGAGTAAGCCCTTGCTAAATTAGAGAAAGAGCAAGCTCTAGAAGAGAAGAAGCTGGCCATGGAGGAAAGGAAGATGGCCCACGAACTTAGACTCAGAGAGCTGGATATTAGAGTGGAATCCAGCAACAACAATATTGGTGGCAGCATACCTGCAGTGTCTTCACATGACTCCAGATTTCATATTCCAAAACATATGGTGCTCAATTATGGAGTGGGGTATGACATAGATAAATGGTTGGCAGCCTGTGAAGTGGTGTTGAAAATGCCCATAGGAGTCTAGGGGTATAGTCTATAGCGATACATGCCGACGTTGGGAAGGGACACACTCCTTACATTAGAGGTGGGGGACCAGACCAGCTAACCTGCCATGAAGGCCATTTTAGTCAACAAGTTTGGGATGACCCCTGAGAAGTACAAGCAACGGTTCATAGCCAGTTACAAACTCTCTACACAAACATGTTGTTATGTTATCGTATTTCTAAAGTGCATGGTTACTCCAAAACAGAGTGTGCCCTCGCTAGGAAGTCATACTTCTATGGCAACACAGATTGGTGTTGTCTAAAACAGTTTTGAGTTTTTCAAGGAAAACCAATTCAGATTTTTCCTGTCTTAGATCTGGAGGGAGGGAGTTCCACAATTTGGGGGCCAGCAGGCTGAAAGAACACCCTCCTAACTGGGCTCTTTTCACTCTTGGCACTGCCGCCAATCTGGCCTCAGAGGATCTGAGGCACCAATTAGAGCGATGAAGATTGATCGAGGTGTGAAGATAGTGTGGTTCTCTGCCATTTAAAATTATGTGGCAAAAACAGAGGGCTTTGAATATTTCTCTATTTTTAGCTGGGAGCCTGTGCAATTTTTTGAGTGCTGACACAAAGGAAGAGCACCTGGAAATATTCAGGAGCAGGTGAGCTGCTGCATTTTTAGTCTACCTTGAGTGATACCCAGATAGAGAACATTACAGTAATATAATGTGGCGGTCAGGAGAGCTTGAAATACAGTTTTCCTGGCTGGAAGGCTGGAAGGAGGTCAAAGATCTTGTGTAGCATTTTTTATATCCCAAAACATTCCACAGCTAGCTTGGATATCTGGTTGTCAAACTTCAATTTACTGTCAAACCATATTCCCAGGTTCTTTATTTTTGGTTTGGGGATTGGAACTGTGCCTAGGTCCTCCGGCTACAATGCTGTTGACCAGATAGAGGGCTGCTTTCCTACAATTAGCACCTCCGTTTTCTCAGCGTTCAATTTGAGACAGCTTTGGTCCATCCAGTCTGCCAGGCTCACCAGACAGGAGTGAAAACCAGCCATGGGGGTCTCACTGTACTGAGACAGGGTGATGATAAGTTGGGTGTCATCTGCGTATCACACTATTTTTACACCATGGCTCTCAACCACATCAACTAGGGGTCTCATAAACATGTTGAAAAGAGTTGGGCTCAACATGGAGCCCTGTGGGACCCCCTGCTGAAGTGTGACCACCTCTGAGGAACATGTCTGTTAGGTGAGGTTCTGAAGAAAGCTGGCAAGCCATTTTAAGGCAAGGCCTGTGACTCTGTTTGACTGCAGCCGTTTAACCAAAAGGTCGTGGGACCCGTCGTCAAAGGCTGCGTTCAGGTCTAACATAATCAGTGTTGCGGTTTTGTCTTCATCCGCTATGAGTGTCAGAGACTCAGACATGAGGAGAAGTGCAGATTCTGTGCTAAACTGGGGACAGAACCCCAATTGGGTTTCATGTAGCAGATTCCCAGCCATGATATAGTTCATCAGCTGTTGATTTCTATGTTTCTCCACCTCCTTCGAAAAGAATGGGAGCTGGGAGATTATTCTGAAATGTTCAGGCTTGTCTGCATCTAGATTCGTTTTTTAAGCAAGGGCATCACTGATGTCTGCTTTCATTTTTGAGGGAGGTTGCCTGAGTTAAACGACTGATTGATCAGATCACATAAACTGGATATAATGGCCTCTAAACCTTGTTCCAGGATCGCTGGAGGAGCTGGATCGAGTGGGGATGTTCATTTTATTTTCATGGCTAGCACGCGCAGTTTAATTTTGCCAAGGTGTTTATCCTGGACAGACCGTTTATGGGATTTGATGGTTCTAGCCCGATCATAGAATTGGAACTCTTTCTAGCTTCTAAGGGAAAAGATTCATAAATCTTAGAAATTTTGATGGAGAAAAAATTGAGCAATTTGATTGCATTTCTCCACCAAGGGGACTATGCTAGGGGCAACTAGCTCCAAGAAGGACAAAGATCTTACTATCTGGAACAGTTCTCCAGATGAGTTTTGAGCTTGCTCAATTTGATGGGTGTAGAATTGGCTATGTACAGTACTAATCTGTTTATAGTAGGATTTTCTTGCTGTGTCATAATTGGACTTCGCTGTAATATTATATTTTTGCGCCATTGGCGCTCTAGTCGCTTACAAGATTTTTTTGCAGAAGGAGCTCTTCATTGAGCCACTTCGCAGAGGGTGAAATACGAGTTGTTTGGCTTGTGGTCAGAGGGGCAAAGTGGTCTAGTGCATTCCTGATCCAGTGCTTTACTTGTGTGTTGGGTGCCTCTAGACTGCTGCTCAGTGTGGGGCTGTTCATTTCCAGAGTCTCTGTAAAGGACACTGTCATAACTTTAGCCCACTTTCTCCTTGGTCGGTACTGACTGCCTAATGACATAGAAGTGAGGCAGGGTATCTTGACCTGGAAGCACAATAGAAAATGGTCTGACCAGGCCAGAGGTATCGGCAGGTCCGTGAACACCCGAGAGGAGTTGGAAAATAACAGCTCCAGGGTATGACCCTGTTCATGCGTGGGGGCATGAACCAATTGGTTAAACTGAAATGCTTTAAGGTCCTCCTTGAATGAGGTTGCTTCAGGGCATGTGCTGTCATCAAAATGTAAACTTAGATCCCCAAGAATTAAAAGGTTGGAGTATTTAAATGCATAGTTCGGTATGGTATCAGTCAGAGCAGTTTTGTATTGTGTGGCGGGGCCTGGAGGGTGGTAGATCGGCAGTCCTGCTAAAGTGCAGTTGCTGGACAATGTCACCATAATGACTGCTGCTTCGCAG
Source organism: Calotriton arnoldi (assembly GCA_963921515.1). NCBI lineage: Eukaryota > Metazoa > Chordata > Amphibia > Caudata > Salamandridae > Calotriton > Calotriton arnoldi. Next base: position 891,960 of record CAWUFW010007786.1, read on the forward strand.
CCCATGATTGTAACTTTGGAGAAGGAGCAGGCCAGAGTGTGTTTAAAGATAATTGCAATCTCTCTGCCCCTTTGCTCCTGCCTATCCAGCCTTAAGAGCCCATATTCCTGAGGGACAGCATCCAGGATGTCAGGGACTGACAGTGTAGTCAGCCAAGTTTCAGATATAAAAAGGACTTCTGGCTGGAGGTCTGTCAGAATGTCATATATCTCTGCCTTGTGCTTAGGTAGTAATCGACAGTTGATATGATAGCTGCGTGTTACACTCAGGGAGACGTCTTCCTTTTACACCTAGAGGGTGCTGGGAGGTTTGAATTGAGCCGAAACCCACATTCCCCACAGCTTACCATGTTCTTAGATACGTCTATCAGGTGCCTGTTTGTTGCTCTGATGCTTGCTTCTCTCTGACTAAGCTGAAGGAGAGCTGGATTCTGCCTTCACTCCAAGTGATCTCCAAGGGCTTGTTGGATTGACTCCTATTGCTTGAGACTCAGGGATATCAAAATTCTACCCCTGCTCCTGTGCCTGGCTCACTGGAAGTGGCCCAGATACTTGCACCAAGAATTTCAACACCGCCCCTGTCTGCATGAAGCAGAACTGGTGCATTGATCCGGTTGCAGGAGTAAAAATCAGCACATCGCATCGGAAATAGGGCTTTGCCTCCAGAGATTGAGGCATCGGACAGTGTATCGCCATTGCTGCATCATGGTGAGATCAACGCATCCCCTTGACTGCGTGGCAGAATCCGGTGCATCATTCAAAGCCTCTTGACTCCGGCACCCGTCTTCAGAACTGACACATCACCTTCACTGCATGGAGAATATCGATGCATCCGGCACCTGCAGGCCTCGACATCAGCACTTCTCACAGTTTGCGACAAGGAAAGGTACTTTGTTCAACGGGGCCTGTGTGGGTCCTGCAGCTGGCCGGTGCTCCTTTGTGGTCAGCCAGAACTTTGACTTTGCCCTGGTTCAGTGCGACCTAAAGTAACTTTTTAGCACTACTTGCTTCTAAGCGCTTAATTGCATTTATTCTTTCAAAATTCAATATCTCAACTTTTATACATCAAGTTTTTGTTGTTTTGGTCTTGTTTGTTCAGAACATAATAATCTATTTTTCTAAACCTGTGTGGAGTCTTTTTGTGGTGCATTCCTTGTGTTTCTGTGTGTGTTGGACAAATACTTAACAGATTGCCAATTTATATAAACCTCACTGCACTGTGCCAAGCTACCAGAGGGTGAGAACAGGTTATCCTTTAGTGTGTATCTAGCTTAGGCTGACTAGAGTGGTAGTTCCTGTCTGGCCTGGATTCATACCTCAACCAACCAGGACTAACAGTTGCAAACACCAACTCACACAGGACCTAACTCTGACAAACTCCATACTCAATTCATTTCCAATCATTCTCCTGCCACTCACCCATCTCCCTCACATTCTTTTCAACCCCTTTAGCTCACCTATGCCCTGCTCTTTAAACCACTCACTTCAGCATCACCTGTTCTTCTTCCACCTAAAGTGCTACAAACTATTATGTCCCCAGATAATTCACACATTTTATCTTGCTAATATAATATACGTTAATTCTACATCCAACACTTAACAACCCCCTACCTCATCATCCTGCAGCTTGCACACAGGCACTCCCTCACAATAAGATGAATACCAACTCTACACTACACCCATTCTACTAGATTCAACAGCCCTCAACTCTTCTCAGTGAAATGGCCCCCCTTTTCAAAATCAGAATAACCTAGACAATCTGCTCTTCCTTGCCATCTTACTCTGCTTTGCGCTACACTTGAAAATACTTGTATGGTTATCAACCAGCCTGTCAGAAATAACCCCACTGCTGCTACATCTTGAGAACACACAGCTCAGTAGAGCAAATAACCAACCTCTCTGTACTTACTTTCATTCTTAGAATAGCAAAACCAAAGGGGATGATGGACGGAGTGTTGAACATTGCAAGCACTCACCCCCAGTCAACTGATCTGGGTTTAATCCATCATCATTCTTTAGCTCACTCCGCCACCCCAGTTCAGACATGGCTATATGCAAATCAGTCTGACCCTGTGCCTCATGGGAACAGTCCAGCCCAAACTGCCAAGCCATGTCTTCCCTGGACCGGAAACAAGCATCCTGGGACCGGTTTCGGGCCCACAGCCCTCATCAGCCAGGCTATCTTGAATCCAGTGGCAAAGCACACCCTACACATGCCACACCAACACTGCCAACTAACAAAACACTCATAATGCCCTCCCAATCTCATCACAATCCTTCCAAATGATTCCCACAGACATGACTATTCTTCCTTCTCAGTCTCATATGGAATACCTGGGCCACCCTATAACTTCTGCACCCATTTGCCCCTAATCCTCACACACCATCCTCATCACCTTACACTTCTAATACCCAAAACTCATCCTCCCTGAATACTCTGTTTCCCTTGCACATAACCCCTAGTAACCTTTTGACAGTTCCAGGTCTTCATTGTTTCCCAATTATGTAGGATGGAAATCACCTCACTACTGATATTTCTTCCCTTTCTCAAAGCTCTTGCTAGACTAAATATGATGTCCCACAACTCACTCGCAACCTCTCTAAGATACTCCCATGAAAAAGTCCCCTCTCAATCCACACTACTCCTTACCAACCTGTCCTTCTACTACCTTGTCAATGGCTCACACACAATTCCAGCTCACAATTACTTCTCATTACTACCTTGCAACCACTACTCATTACCACCCTCTCGAGTTGCTAGCTAGATTACCCATCCCTTCTCAATGCACAATATATGCCATACCATCACCCTACCAATCCACAACAAATTGCATGGGTCCATTCACATCCACAGTAATAAACACAATTCCCATTCTTCACCAATACATCATCACATGCCTCAATTTTATCATCTTCCCTCCTTCACTCATGAATCCCACAATTACTCAATATCTACCACAAATATTCATAACGGAACCCCAAATCACCCCTTTGTCAATAAACCATTCATCAACTTGAAGGTATCTCACACCTCACCCAAAATACTCCTCACATCATTCATTGAGTCCCAAACAAATGCCCCACCACACCATCTCACAACTCCACCCTAGCTTAGCTCCCCACAACAAACACAACCTGTCACCACCTCCCACATACAGAATATAATCCCACATAGTTTTTTTTCCATACTCAACGACCTTATCTCATTCCACTCCCAAACATGCTCCCCACACCTAACAATCTTGTAATTTCTCTTCTTCCCTCTTCACTCCATGCATTGCCATCATATTCCTCTTCTGTTCTGGTAAAGCCTGTCAACAGTCTAAATCTTGATGCATAATAATGCTTTTTGATGTCCTTATAGTCTTTATGTTATCTCTCTTCACTACACTCACTTTTGATATTCCATGTATCCTTAAAATTCCAGGCACCTCCTCCTTCACCCCTTCACACTTCCATTACTGCTCCTCAACCAGAACAACCCTCACCACCATTCCTACATAAACCCATTCCGTTCTCTCAGGTTCAGTTCAAAATATACTAAGGTCACATCCCTGATACTCACAAAGCTTTCCGATCCATCTTCATCCTATAATACACAAAGAAAACCTAAAATCAAATCCACAGCTCCACGCATGTCGCCCTATCACCATATCCTCCTTTGGCTCAACACATCATTATCAGGAACATCTTCAGTCCTCTAGAAAACAGCATACCCTTTTTATTCTGGAAAGCACTAAAAATGGACCTCTCTCTACAACAGTGATTCCAAGATGCAGTATTTGAGTGTCATGACCAGGTCTACAAAATTAGTCAGACAATGAATGCTTGTGCAACACCTCCAATTGTTGCTAATCTGCCCAACTGCATCAACCACTGGAGCGGCAGTGACATACAAGTTCCTTTGCAGCGCCTGCTATCACATGCACTCTTCCACCCCTGTACCTGACAAACGTGTATGCATTTGGCTGTCACCAGTGCTTTGTACTCACTGCCTCCTAAATTCCAAGTGACTTTCACTGCACTCAAAGCCACTTGTATCTAAATTGGTCGGCCCTCACTAGAACGTGCATAGTATCTGAAGCACAGGAACTTTTAAATATACTAACATCTGCAATGTGTCCACAGTGGCAACTGCACACCTTACATTCACAGTGGTACCAGTATCACATCTCATCTATACCCTGAGCCACATGAAGTCATACCCACTGGTATCTGCAGTGAAAAATTACTTTTGCCACCTGAATGGCAACCTCACCTAAGGACACCAACACTACTCCCAAGCAGCATGTATGCTCACCCGGTACTACTAGCACCAACTGGCACCTATACTGCACCTACACCCAGGGATATCTGCACGAAGACATACTCACTTTTACCATATCGCACCAGCACACATCCACCTCTACCTGGTCTGCACACACAACTTTCAGCAACCACCCTGCACATACAGGCACTGGCACCCACAATCAATTGCACAGGTAATGAACTTCTTGGCGCTTTCTTCCCCACAACCACTCGCACTCTGACAGGATTTTCCCAAACCCAGTTTAAAAAAATCTGGAATAGGCTAAACATGAACAGCAGGATAGGCAAACATGATCACCAACTCTAGCACACTGTGAGAGAGGGACATAGGGAAAGGAATAGTCAGACAGAGCAACATTAACAGAAGACTGGAAGAAAAGGATGCTGTGAAGGATGCTGTGATATGGAAATTGGCGACTGAGAGAAAGAACCGCAGGAAATGGGACCGGTGAATATGCACACTGTAACAGAGAAGCACAGGCACACGTATATCTGAAAATATGAGGGGAAAATATACAGACGCCGGGATAAGAAAACAGAGAAAGTGAGCAGGATAACACAGACAGTAGGACATAATAATACTGAAAAGAAGAAAGGAGACATTTTGACAGTGAAACACCATGAGAGGTGGCATTTGCAAATGGACCCAGAAGGACAGAGAAACAGTGCAAGAGGAAGACAGTGGCACAGGGAGGTAGTGAGATGCATATCCATGGGCAGCTCTTCCGTTTCAACGGAGGAGCATCGCCCTGTCTGCTGCGAGGGAAGAAGGCACAAACAAATCAGTAAAATGGCACTTTGATGCCATTTTACTTAAACGCCGCAGTGCAAGGGCCAGGGCTGAATCCTGAAATTTCAGGATTACAGCTGCTCCTGCAGTGCTCATGTCGGGTTGGACGGCTCTATTGCGACGGTCAGCCCTGCATGCGCACTGCAAACCCAGCAATCCCCTGGCTGTGAAACATCCAGGGGATTGCTGGCACAGGCCTCCAGCCTCAAAATGAGTGCTGGGTTAGCCTGCTCCCACCAATCCTGAAGCTGCTCTCAGCATGAGACCAGCTCCAGGATTGGTTGCATTGGTGTCCACTGAGAAGGAAGGAAGTCCTTCTCCTTCCTGCTTGTGGACGCTGATTGGGGAGAGAGGTGCACAGCCGGGGGAGCAGTATATGGTGAGCTTGGCGCTGTAGCGCCCCACCATATTTTTATAGTTGTTGCCACCACCGTCCATAACCTGTGATAAAGCAAGACAGAGGGATAGAGAAGCAGTAGTAAAATATGCAGTGGGATGGGAAGACAGTATGAGAAGGGGGGACTTGGAAAGGGAGAGTCTGTAAGAGGGATTTGTTAGACTTGGAGGAAGGGCAGATAATGATGATGGGAGATTGTTGAATAAGAATATACTGGAGTGGAAAGACACAAGTGTGCTAAGACTTTAGGGTAGGGAAATCGGGTTGGGGAGACACTGGGGAAAAGAGATACCAATACGAATAAAGGAAGATGAAGACATGGGAATAGGGCACATGGATGGGGATACAAATACAAGGGGGCTGGAATACAAGGACAAAGAAAAGGAAGCCAAGGACACGAGCACATGTATAAAATTAACAAGATGGGCAATATAGACACAAGGGTGTAATGTCATGGCAGATGTAGAGCCACGGGCGCTAGGACCTGGGACAGGAAAGGGGAGGAAGCGGAAACAGAAAGGGCGGAGATGCGCAGGACCAGGGGCAGTCAAGGGAAGGAGAGAAGGGATAAAGTTGGATTACAATAAAGCCCCGTAAATATACCTTCTACGTGTCCTTGTCATTTGTGCCAGGCAAGGGACACGACAACTGGCAACGAAGGCAGACCCTGCCTGCTGATTGCTACGTTGCTTTAACGGCGGAGTGCAGTCAGGTGCCTACCCCGTCTGCAGATTCACTCTAGACTGTCTTCACGACGCTGCCTCGGGAGCCCACCTGGGGCGCGCTTTACTGTGGCTGCCACAGGTCCTTTGACTCGCCTCTCCTGGTTGCGACATTGGGAGCCCACCCCGGTCGCACACTGCTGGTTGGTGCGGTGCACGTTTTCTGCACCGCGAGGCCCTGACAGGAGCCCACCCTGAGTGCGTGCTCTTCCCGTCTGCCTGCGGCCTACCTTTGACCCTGGAAGCTGGATCTGGGCACAGGCCCTGCAACGCGCTGCTTTGTTTCCTCCTGCCGAGTGTCCTGCCTCATCGTCCTACCGGCTGAATTTCCAGCTTCGTTCACGGACTCTTGCATGGTTAGCCCCGCCCAGTGGACATTTTCAGGTCAGGCAAGTTCTGCAATAGGCTGCCGGTTCTCCTTGGCGGCCATTTTAAGGTCAGGCAGGCCCTCCAATAAGCTGCCAGACACTGTGAGTGGCCATTTTGAAGTCAGGCATTGGCACTACAACTCCAGGGAAGCCTCAAAATAAATAATAATACCAGATGAAGACATCCCTCATTCTTCATGTAAAACAAACACTACGGATTACCCCTGCTACATTCTCTGGCACTTTGCTGCTCCCTTCCTCTGCTGAGTCACCTGTTCACTTCTCCAGTCATCCTCATCGGCTGCTGCCACGAACGTGCAGTATCAGCGCTGGGTGATTTCTTCGTTGCGGACTCCTCCACCTAACGCTCGCTCACGTCTTGGTTGGTCACAAACCATGTCTCTCTCACCGACTACCGGCCGATGCTCCGAATTGCAGGGCAGGGTAGCTACGTCACAGTCTCCCACCTCATCGTCGCAGGTGGTAGGACACACCCTTGCCATGCTGGGAGTTCCTTTTCTGCGCCCTCCGGAACCGTTGCCTCTCGAACCTGGCGGAGGTATGGGTCTTTGCTGGCAGGAATGGCTAGAAGACTTTGAAGACTTCGTGAAAGGCTCGCAAGTGTCGGATCCTGATCAACAACTCATTGCACTGCGCAATCTCGTTGGGAAAGAAGTTGGCCAGATAATCAAGGAGCTTCCAGTTGATGTTGCGTCTTCTTACCCAGGTGTGCGTGAAGCGCTCAGCAGAAAATGTCTTCACAAACGGAACATTGACTATGAATGCTACACCTTCAATCTAGCCTCCCAAGAAAAGGATGAATCTATAGGAGAATTCATTTTGTGTCTTAAACGGCTAGCACGCTACTGTGCGTTTGACTCCTTCACGACTGAAGATGCTCTTCGCCTGCGCATTATTGAAGGTTGTCAATCTGAGTTCCTATGCAGACGCCTTCTAAAGAAAAGCTATTCCTTGGATGAAATCGAAGAAATGATGAGAGTTAATGATCAGGCAGAAGAACATGCAAAACTAATGGAAGCTGGAAAAGGTGAAAAACGGGAACAAGCTTTCCGAATTCAATCTCGTCACACGGATAGTCACTCCTCTGCAGGTCGAAGACCTGTCCAAGTCCAAGGAATATTCTGAAAGACTAAATCGTCGTCGTAGTCCTGACCAGACTGACAAGGGACGGGAGCGACAGCTCAAATGTTATCGCTGCGGACAAGACTTCCCTCACAATGAGACGTGTCCCGCATTAGGTCAGAAATGTCGGTGATGTGGTAAAGACAACCACTTTAATAAGGTATTCAGAGCAACCCGCAGAGACACCCACTGACAATCCAAACAATACAGCTTTCGACATCATGCTAAAGCAGTAAGAGACTGCAGAGATACGTCCTCCAGTTCGTCACGTTCGAGTCTCTATTCTCACGCCACCTACAGATCGCGACGATCAGAATCTCGGGAATCAAAGTCTCTCACACCGGTATCGCAAGACAGCGAGGAATACGTCTGCATGGTTGCAGACCCTGACAGGCTCAAGAAATATCCATGACTACACCTCTAAATGAGTGAGCACCTAGCCAAGTTTGTACTGGACAGTGGGGCATCTCTCAATTATATCTCAGTTGCAGAATACAACAAAATGAATCCACGACCGCTCCTGCATAAAATCGCAGTGTGAGTATACACATGGATGTCGAAGGAGCCCCTTCCATGTTTAGGACAATTCCAGACCTCTCTCACACACAAAGATAGAACTTTTTCAGCTCGCATTCACGTCATCGAAGGGCCTGAAGCTGACTGCCTCTTTAGCTTGCCCACAGCGGAACGACTTCAACTGGTAGAAATATTATACCGAGTGGATGATGAACCTGACATAGTCCACAAGTTTCCAAAATTATTCACAGGACTCGGAAAAATGACTAACTTTCAAGTTCGTCTGCATATTAATGAATGGGTGACACCCATAGCTCAACACCACAGGAAAATACCGTTTCATCTTCAACAGTCAGTGGAAGAAGAGCTGTAAGATCTTCTTCGGGCAGATATCATTGAAATAACTTCTGGTCCTACTCCCTGGGTATCTCCGGTAGCTATAGTACCAAAGAAAGGCTCAGAAGGCAAAATCCGTCTTTGTGTTGACATGAGAGTGCCCAATACTGCCATTGAAAGGGAAAGACATCCTGGACCTCATATCAGTGATATGATCACGTCCTTGAATGGTGCACAAATATTTTCCAAACTGGATCTTAACAAGGGCTATCACCAGCTCGAAAAGCACGAAAGGTCAAGATATATTACCACATTTTCGACTCATCAAGGTCTATTCAGGTACAAACGACTCAGCTTTGGAGTCTCTTCTGCCGCTGAGATCTTCCAGGAGGCAATCAGAAGAGTTATCCACCACATTCCCAACACTCTAAACTATAGTGACAACATTCTCGTGTTTGGAGCAACCGTACAGGAAAACAATAAAGCACTGGATCGAGTATGTCACGCATTAGTGGAAGCAAATCTAACACTCAACAAAGACAAATGTGAGTTTCACAAATCCACTTTGAAGTTCTATGGACACATCTTCTCGGGCACAGGGATGAGACCAGATCCTGAAGAAACTGCAGTGCTGAACGATACCCCTCAACCTCGAGATTCTGGAGATGTGCGGTCATTTCTAGGAATGGCCAGCTACTGCGCATGTTATAATAAGGATTATGCCACCATCAGCTATCCACTGAGGAAACTGACCAAACAAGGTCACATATTCCAATGGACCACCAGATGTGATCAAGCATTCCACTCGATTAAAGCATCCGCTGAATCGGCCAAAAATCTGGCGTACTTTAACCCTTGTCGAAAGACGGACATAACCGTGGATGCCAGTCCTGTGGGACTTGGAGCTATATTGGCTCAGTATGACAAGGAAAGTGACCAACGCCACATAGTGGCTTATGCCAGCCACAGCCTGACAGACACTGAGAGAGCATATTCCCAGCTGGAGAAAGAAAGTCTTGCAGTAGTCTGGGCCAGTGAGCACTTTCATATCATCATCTATGGGAAACACTTCACACTCATCACGGACCACCAAGCTCTGACAACCATATTTGGAAACCCCCAGGCCAAAATTGCCACCAAGAATAGAGCGCTGGGGAATTTGTCTTCAAGAATATACATACACAATCATCCACAAACCTGGAAAAACAGCAAATCCAGCGGATTACATGTCGCAAAATACCAAGTGGTGATCAAGCTCGAATCCGTCGTTAGCGGAGGAATATATACACTTTGTTGTGGCTCAAGCAAAACCACCTGCAGTCCCTCTTGTAAACCATCATTGAAGCCACAGCCGGCGATGCCACTTTACAGGATGTGAAACATTGCATTCAGACAAACAGTTGGAGACACCTAAAAGAGTCTGGACACAAGAATCTTGTTGACGGCCATGAGCTAATCTCTTTACGACATGAAAAAGATGAACTGTCCATTGCCAAAGATGGCCTCTTGTTAAGCGATAAAAGGATTGTCATTCCAAAGCAACTGCGCCAAGGAGTTGTCAATTTAGCACACGAAGAACACCAAGGCATCGTAGCCACGAAGAGAGCGCTGTGGGAACGGGTCTGGTTCCCTTCTCTTGATCAGATGGTCAAAGTCACCTTGAGAGACTGCTCTCAGTGTCAGTAGAGAGGAACCACCTGCACCTCTACAAATGTCAGAACTGCTGGAGGGCGTGTGGCAACATGTTGCAGTAGACTTCTTTGGTCCAATACAATCAGGCAAATGCATTCTCGTCATAATGGATGAGTACTCCTGCTTCCCCATTGCTCACCTAATATCATCAACCAGAGCAGCCACCACCATACCAGTGTTGGGTGAGGTCTTTGCAGCCTGGGGAATTCCCAAAGTAGTCAAGACAGACAATGGCCCTCCATTTAACGGACAGGAATTCGCCGTATTTGCCAACCATCTCAGTTTTCGACATCGGAAGATCACTCCCCTATGGCCACAGGCCAATGGGATGGTAGAAAGATTTATGGCTACTCTGAAGAAGGCCATACAGCAAGCAGAACTATCCAAGCGAGATGTTCAAACAGCACTGAATGAGGTGTTAAGAGCATATCGAACCACACCACACAGCACTACAGACAGATGTCCAGCAACCTTTATTCTGGGCCGCACAGTGCGCACAAGAATACCGACTTGGGAAGACTCCACTCGTTGTATGAGTCAAGATCCAGAACATGAGGAGTTAGCAGCAATAGACGGAGCTAGAAAAGCCAAGATGAAAGAATATGCGGACAATCGTTGGAGAGCCAAACCATCATCCATCAAAGAAGGGGACTGGGTACTTGTCAGACAAGAGCAACAAAGGAAATCTGACAGTCGATATCACGCTCACCCACTGCTGGTAACAAAACAAAAAGGGACTCTGATCACGGCTGTCTCAGATGACAAGAGAATAACAAGAAACGTTGCACATTTTCGGAGATGCAAGCCAGTCACAAGAGAGACGTTAGATGTACCAGAAAGTGCAGCAAAAGAGGACATTCAGGTGACAGGAAGTGAGCACACTTTTCTCTTGGCTGAAAGTGAAAGACCCGTTCAAGATGCTGCTTGCCGGCCACAGCGTATTTATCGGAGGCCTACACGTCTAATTGAAGAACTGTAACTATGTTCTTTTTTTTCGCTTTGTTCTATTGTGTATTGATATCAGTTCAAATTGTGTAAGGAGAGGGGAGGTGTTGTAGCTGATGTTGAGCCACGGGTGCTAGGACCTGGGACAGGAAAGGGGAGGAAGCGGAAACGGAAAGGGCGGAGATGCACAGGACCAGGGGCAGTCGAGGGAAGGAGAGAAGGGATAAAGTGGATTACAATAAAGCCCCGTAAAGATACCTTCGACGTGTCCTTGTCATTTGTGCCAGGCAAGGGACACGACAAAGGGGAAGGAGATAAGGACATGGAGAGACACGGGCACATACACGGTGAGTTACAAAGGGAAACATTGGATCAGGGAAACAGACTCAGAAGATAAAGGAATTTGGGCCGCCACTGTGGTGCTTGAGGAATTTTTGATATATGTAGACAATGAGTTATGGGAACATATCAAGACTCAGGTTTTCAGTAGCACTGGTAGTCAACAGGACAAGGAGAAGTCCTAAAAGGGAGAAATCAGGAGACAATGGGACAGGAAGACCACAGAACAAGGAGACACATACAATGAAAAAGAGAGAGGTAGAGATTAGGAACATAAGATACAGACAATAGCATTGAGAGCACAAGGTACTGATTCAGAGACTGTGAAAACCTGTTGCAGAGCATGAGAACAAAACATACTGACACAGGCACTGGAAACATAAAACAAAAATGTAGAGATTGGGAATACAACGCAAAGAAGGTGTAAGCATGAGTGTGTTGGGAGGCACACAATGAGAAGGAGAGACACATAAGTTGGCATGAGAAAACAGGAGAAACAGGCACAGAGAGACACAAAACACAGAGACCATAGGACGTGGAGATACAGACAATTGCCACAAAAATATTGACAAAGAAACAAGTGAGACATGAAGACGTACAGAGGGAAAGGAGACAGTCACAGGACATGAGGCCATTCTCATAACAAGAAACCATGAAAGAGGCACTAGGCCAGAGAAGAACATGGACAGTGAGACTCTGGTGCAAGCAAGTAGAAGGTGGAATAGTGAGAGAATGAAACAGGGTGACACAACGACAGGGTACACACAGACAAGTAGACGGAGGACAGGGAGACTAAGTGATTTACTCCTGGAAAATAAAACTAAAGCACTTGTTCTGGGAGCCTAGACACTGTGACCACAAATGCACTGGGAAAGAATCAGAAATGCAGACACGGGAAATGGAAGACATAAGTACAGACCTGGAAGTAAAAGATACAAATTCACGTGCAGAATATGGCAGACATATAACCACAAAAGAGACGAAGAAACAACACATTTTTTCAGGTACCACAGAAACACATGTAAGATGCCCCCATATAACCAGCAGCATTTTAGATCAAGGATGCAATGTTGCTCTTAACAAATACCAAGTGATTAAACATAACATAAAATTACTAATTGGCTCTACCGAACGCTGACGTTTCACCACTGCTGTTTCGCCGGAGGAGACTTCCCGCAAGCATCTCAATGCAGATAGACTAAGGCAGGCAGGTATGAAAAATGGCACCAGAGAAAAGCAGCGGTAAAATGACATCCTGGTACAAAAAAAAAGTTACTGAATCAAAGTGCAGAGACAGCAAGTGGGGAAGCAGCCCGTTTAAAAAAAGAAGCAGGAATAAAAGAAAACGGGCATAGAAAAGCGTCATGGGCCTCAACAGGGAGAAATTTCACAGAAGTAAACTTCATTTTTGGGTTGATGCCCCAGTACATGATAGTATGGCCTGCCCTCCTTTACCTCTGTCCACATTATTATTAGCTCTCCCAGAAGCAAGAGAAGAGTCCTGGGAGTGAGAGTAGGATAAAAAAATGGGACTGACGGCCACCGTTGTCTATTAAAAAACAATGGGGCATATTCTCAAGGAGCCGTCGCCGAGTTAACGGCACTATATCGCAGCCAAAGTTGCGATAAATTTATCACCCCATTCACAAGCTGGTGTTAACAGCCCATAACACCAGTTTACCCGCGATAGCAGCCGCAAAAAACATCGCCACAGATGACCCCCGCAAATATCGCTAATGAGATGCAGAGTAGGCATTCCCGTGCAAAAAGGCGCGAAAACACCACTCCCCAACATTCACAACGACCAGCCATATCGGCGATAAGTCCACAAAACATGCGATATGGCGCGTTAGCAGCAGGAAACTAACACCTGCTCTGACCTGGTGTAAAGTCGGATGGCAGCCGGCACCAGAAAAGGGAGCCCAGCCCACAGCCACACCTGAAGGACAACAGATGCCATGGAGCTACTCATCATGCAGCTCGGAGCCCCAACAGGGCCACAACACCCACCGCCACCACCCCCCGGACCCCCCCGCACCACCCCCTCCCGGACCACCACAGAGGCAGCGCAGACACAGACCGCGGACCTTCAGAAAACGCACCAGCCTCACAGACATGACACCAGAGTATGTCATTGCCCACTACAGGCTCAAAAGGACAACCATCCTCCGCATCCTGAACATCATTGCCCACAGGCTGACTGTACCAACACAGCGGACAACCAACATCCCTCCGCAGATAAAGCTGCTGGCTGTGCTGCACCTGTTGGCCTCTGGGACATTCCAACCAACAACCGCCAAAGTCGGCGGAGTCTCACAGCCAGCCCTATCAAAGTTCCTCACACCTGTCTTGGATGCCATCATCAGCTTGGTTCCCCAGTACCTATACTTCCCCCACAATGCGCAGGAACAGCTGGAGACCAAGCAAGGATTCTACGCCATAGCTGGATTCCCGCACGTGTTGGGGGCAATAGACTGCACACATGTCCTACTTGTGCCCCCTGCCGACACTGCACACAATTACCGCAACAGAAAGCACACGCATTCCATCAATGTGCAGGCAATAGTGGACCACCTGGGACTCTTCACCAATGTCATCGCCAACTACCCAGGCAGTGTGCATGATTCATACATCTTCCGACAGTCCATCATCAACCGGCGCTTCCAGGATGGCACCTACGGAAATGCAGTGCTCGTTGGTAAGTACCAAATGAACACACCACACACCTCAACTCCACAATCATACAACTCACAACTCTGGGAATGCACACGTCACAACCCACATAGAACATGCCAAACAACATGCCCACCCACCAGACACGACAGCACAAATCACCGTGGGAACCTGGCCTAGCCATGTACATGAGCCATCAACGGCATGGCACCTCAGCCACACATTAGCAGAATGTGGTAAGAGGAGGTAACCAGGCATGTGCAAAGGAGGCGATGTGACTGATGAATGGGACTGCACACAATGCCAAGTGTGGCGAGGATGTGTTGGACAGACTGCAGCATGCAGACCACACACATATCCATGTCCAGATACACCGCTGGTGTGTGGTGTAGTGGACAGTGGACGCAACAATGTCACCCCAGCCAGTAGGGGAGATCAAGGAAATGTAGCTTCTTACGTCCCCCCCTGTAAGCGTGAGAGGAGTGGGCTGGCCCGGCGTACGCCAGGTCATCGTATGGGTGTGAATAAATAGCACGTAGCCCTGGGCGTGGTCCTCTTACGGAAAGCCCAACGTCCCTGCCAGGGCGGCGCCTCTCACCCCGCCATGAGGCCTACACCGTGAGCGGTATTGCCTGGGATCCTGTGCGCCTGCTGCACCACGGACCGCTGGTCCCCGAAGCCGTCATGGCCGCCCCTGCACATCCAGGCATCACTGCTCACCCGCCAACCCCGGCGTGTGTCAAAGAGGGCCCACCACGTGCCGGTGCAAGCTCCGAGCCCGGGGACCCCGACCTTGGCAGACACCTCGGACCATCACAGCCTCCACGTCACAGGCCCGGGGACCTCCTTTCTCGTTGACGTACTCCACCGGCATGCACATCGGACAAGTAGGTCACACATTTGGAACTGAGTCTTGATTACACCATGGCAGAGTACATGATTGAAGGCTGAGTTCATGTCACTATACTCCCTCCGATGTGGTGCCACCAAGTCTGTGCATAGGACTCCCACCAAAAGTGTCTGTGGGCCCTTGCTGACTCCGAGCTTGGGCCTGCACTGCGGTCCTGCAGGCCTCACACCAATCCGATGCAGTCCGTCACAGGCAGGATACGGCCTCCTTGCCAGCTGCACACCCGCTCAGCTCTGGTGCCAATACCTATGTCAGCCACAAAAGTAATACAAATGCCATTCCAACGTCGTGTGTGAGAGATCCAGGAGGAGATGACTGGACAGCGGTTGGCCCGCGCTGACCGCTGCCTCCGGCCGACACTGCGGCCAACTAGGTCGCACTCTTGGAACTGAGTCATGATTTCTTCATGGTAGTGTTCATGCCACAGTACGCAAGGAGAGGAGTAAGAGGAAGACGCGCTTCAGTGCGGATGAGAAAAGGCTCACCTTTACGGAGGTGATGGGACACTACCAACAACTGCACTGGTGCCACTGACTCTGTGCCGCGCATGCCTACCACACTTGGCTGGAGTAGGTCACACGATTTGAACTGAGTCTTGCTCTCTACATAGCAGAGTCCATGTCATTGTACAGGCCTCATCGCAGACTGCATCCCCTTCCAGCTCTGGCACCACTGAGTGTGTGCCCTGAAATCCATGGGCAATCTCTGTTTGGACGTCGGTGGCGTCTGAGCCCATGGGCTGGAGGCTGACTTCATCTACATGTAGCTGATACTGACAAGGTGGAAAAGTGGGGTCTGTAGCATTCAACTCCGCCATCTGCCTGTTCCCGCTTGCTTCTGCCCTCTGCATCATGCCCTGGAAGGACACCTGCCACTGTCCTCCGCAACCCTCCGCGAAAGTCCCCTTGGACATCTACGAGTACACGCTCATCTCGAGTGGCACTACCTCAGTGCACCGCAAGTCACCGTCCCGTGGCAGTGTGCCTGTGCCGGCCGCTGTGCATCCGGGGCCACAAACTCTGTGCTGCTCAAGTCAGGGACCCATGATGTACGTACCTTGTACTGCTGATTGTCTGCTCACTGTTGTTGTCTTTGCCAGCACCAACCAACCCTTGAGTGGTGACTTACACTACCCAACACCCATTCAGCACAGGCGTCACTGGAGATGTGAGCCTGGCAATAAAAGGGGCCGGGCGCACGTGCCCGTGGCCAGTCCCACAAACTCACTCAGTGTCTCCGTGTGGTTATTATGTATGCATGGGGGACCGGGGTCATTCCACATAACATTGTGCTGTGTACAGCGTGCACATCCATGTCACCGAAGGCAGTGGTGTAGACCTGGGACATGAAACCGTGTCGTACCTCCCTGTGAGCGTAAGCGGGGTGGACTGGCGTACGTCGGTACTGCGTAGGGGTGTGGCTACTCCACACGTGGATCTGGGTGTGGTGCAGTGTAGGCCTTGCCAAGGATGTGACTGATACTTGTGTCTCTGTTGTAGTGTCTGCGCCACCTGTCCCGCAATCGGCAATGTTGCCATGTGGCATGCCCCCGGTGTGCGTGCTCGGCCGCAGGGGTACATGGGGGAGGGCATGCCCACTCGGGGTCAGGGATCACACATGCCAACTGTTGTGTGTGTCACTATTATCTCTGCATGAGCCAAAGATGCACCCTCAACTGCATGTCGGGTTCAGCCAGGCAGGTGCTCTACATCTGTGTCAGCCCTGTCCTTGCAATGGGCCGACACACACGTGGCCGGCCACATTCTGCGCAGCATCATCACTGTGTCGTAGTCAGGCTTGTTGACATGCTCAGACAGGCATGACAATGGTGTGCCGTAGGGATGCATGTGACGCAATCGCCCTGCGCACAATAGTGAATGTGCTTGGGGGGTGAGGTGCAGCAGTGAGGCTACGTACTACACAGTGATGCCGCTCATTAGCAACACGCAGTACATGTCATACGGGAATCACTAACTCACACATATCACACACCAATGAACCAGTGGGCCTGCCAACACATCATGCAGTACGTAGTCTTGACTCATGTCTCTCTGCACTGTCACAGGTGACCAAGGATATGCACTCTGCGCTTGGATGATGACACCCCTCCGAGCCCCGAACACACAGCCCCAGAGGCAGTACAATTTGGCCCACAGACGCACCAGGGGCATCGTGGAGCGCACATTTGGCATGTTGAAGTCATGTTTCAGGTGCCTGGACATCACAGGTGGAAGGCTCCTGTACAGCCCAGAGCCCCATGGATACGTGTGCCAGATGCACCAGACGATGATGATGGAGATGAGGCAGGTGGACCACACCCCACTGCAGCCGCAGCAGGAATTGCCCTTAGGGACTACATCATTGGCAATTTCTTCTCTGGTTGACGTCACATTGTGAGGGTCCTTAGCAGTAATGGCACAGTACATTGACTGACCACAGGCACAGCATGTGCTAATAAATGCATTCCGAAATACATTCCCTGCGTGCATGTCACTCATCTGTACAGGCACTTCACTCAGACACATGTGGGTGCGACATGTTGTGCTGACAATCTAGGAATTTGCTAATGGATGGTTGGTGTGTCACCTCTGTGCAGTGAGGCTGTTTAGGGTGTCACGTATTCGAAATGCCAGTTCTGTGTGTCACAGTTGTTATGGTATCCCACTCTTAGGCGTTTCACATGTGTCCCAGTTCATTCCATTTTGGCTGTCATTTGTGGCCTTCAAGTGACAAGAGGGCTTCTTTTGGGCTCTGATATGTGCCGCCATGATGCAGGGATGCACCCTGTGACTCAAGTCCTGTGACATGCGCGACATGTACGTGGGGGGAGACACTGCCCCTACATTGGTCCATGCTTTCATTATTGTTTGGTCATGGACATGGCCCGTCGGTGTGCAGGGGGTGTTGTATGTCCCTCTGCAATGTGAAGAGGAGATGCGGTTTCACAGTGTGTTCCATGTTTGTTTCCGCATTGGCGCAGGTTACCTACTGAATGCATGTCAATGTACATTGTGGCTGTTTGTGGGGAACTGCCTGTCTGATTTAGACAATGGTCATTTGTTCTGCATCACAGCTGTGGGGTTGTGCTCGTACGTTGTCATCTCACCGTTTTTTTGGTCTGCTTTTATGGTGATTGTTCCCGCCTGACGCGTGTGACTTGCAGGCCTGTAGCTGGTTTTCTCTGCTTTTTGTATCGCGCTTGGCCTCATCGCAGCTTTTTTTGCGTTCGTGTTTCGCATTTTTGAGGCGTGGTGTTGATTTTAACGCTGTCAGTTGACGGGTTATCTGGGGACTATCGCATGGTACCGCCGTGTTGTGAATACTTGGTTAACACGGCGTAAATTTCCCGTGATGAACTGCGATGTTGAAGGTTGCGTTAAGTAACTTTTGCGATGGTTATCACACGTTCTTGGGAATATGCCCCAATGTACATTGATAGAGAATACAGCGTGGGGGGGCTCACCGACTACCCGCATGTGAGATCCCCACAGTGGGATGTCTTACAGCAGTTTGATACTCCTTGTCTCAGCAACACAGTAAATTATAAAACCTGCACAGGCCTCATCTATTCTCTAAAAGGAGCAGAGTGAATATGAATGGAATCAAGTGAATAAGCTGGCAGTAACCAAACTGTCAAATGGGCTTGATGGGCCTATGGGGCGGTTTGGTCTAAAAGCATCTCTTTGAGAACTGAGATGTTATAAAGGTAAGTGTGCGTCGGTATTGAGAAGGGACCAAGGCTCTGTGCACATGGCAATAACGCTTCGAATGATGGCTAGCTGAAGACTGTGATGGACTCTTTTCCATTTTTATTATTTATCCTGTATGTTTTTTTTCTTTGTTCACATTACTTGAAGTAGTATGTGCTTAATTGTTATTATTGTCCTTTTAATTACATTCAAGTTAAATGAAGCTGGTTTTATATGGAATACTCCAAGAGACCATTCGGTGCCTGTGCCCTTTATAAGTTACAGTAGCAAAACAGTAACATAACATAATTTATGCAAGGAGAAACACTGCAAGTTGAAGAACTGTATATAAGTTACATTAACACCGAACATAGGGGCATATCTACAAGGGCTTTAAAACTATCGCCCTATTTACAAGAGGGTGCTAACATGCATAATCGCATGTTAGCACCCTTTTTCCCAACGCCTCCCTTTGCATCTCTAATGAGATGCAAAGTGAGCGTACCCGCATGGACTACCTTGCAAATATCGCTGATGTTCGCATCGCGATATTTACAAAGCTGCTCCAACATTTTAGCACACGTTAGTTTTGGAGAAAACCGCTGTTTTCTCCAAAACTAACGTCTGCTAAAATGCAGACTACTATCCCTAACATTGGGGTGGATTATGCTGATACGACCCTGTGGGTCGTATCAGCAAGGTTATCGCCGTTTTGCAGGGAACATCGCTGGAAAACCAGCGATGTTCCCTGCAAAACGGCGATAACCTCGCTATCTCTGGAATTTTTATCGCCCTGGAGAAACGCGTTGTTAATGACGCACTACCAGGGCGATAAATTCCAGAGATAGCCTGCGATAACAAAATTATCGCTAAGCACGGCTAGCGATAATTATCGCTGGCCGTTGATAATATGCCCCTAAAATATTATGCAAATGTCTAGTCTCTAAGAAATTCACCCAAGGTCGAACCAATCTCAGAACATGTATAATGAAGACCTTTGAAAACTCCTCTGAATCTCTTCATCATTCAATTATTTTATGAGAAAATGGAATGCACTGTGCAATCTTATAAACATTTACAAGACTATAAATTAATTAAAATTGCTGCAAATGAGTAGCTGTTGCTGAGATACATAATGGGTTTCATTCTCACCTTTGCAACTATGAATAATGGAAAGACAAAGCAAAGCAGAGTGTTACCACTTCATTCCTCGAATAAGTCATGTTGTCACAAGAGCAACCCAACCCTAGTTCAGGTAATTCGCTGACTCCTGAAATAATTACCTATTCAAATGTAGCTTCATTTGCCCCCCACGGCAATCGCATAAGAGGATTGTCCTCACCTAACACATCCTGTTTTGCTTATCTCCTCCTTCAATTTTCCTTTTT
Organism: Calotriton arnoldi; assembly: GCA_963921515.1. Taxonomy (NCBI): domain Eukaryota; kingdom Metazoa; phylum Chordata; class Amphibia; order Caudata; family Salamandridae; genus Calotriton; species Calotriton arnoldi. The sequence goes on from CAWUFW010007786.1 coordinate 912,175, forward strand.
CCTTCTTTTACATAGATTTTCATTTTCTTCATGGTACTGAGAAGGCATGGCTCCATGGCCTGGGTAATGACAACCAATCACAGCAGAAGACGATACAACTCACTGCTGTGCATACATAGTAAGCCAACTCCTATACCATGAGCAGGCACACAGGAATTCTGTCATGCTGAAAAGGGAGTATTTCGCATAAATACTGGACCTGTCACAAAGGAATCCATACAACTCCACATCGGCACCCAGCACTGACATAGGAGCCTTCAGGTGAAACCCACGATCAGCAAAACCTGAAAGGGATACACTTGTCAAAGATCCAGATTAAACACGGTTCTACATATTGTGAGACAAGTGCTGAGACCGAATACTCATCACAGTGTTGCAAGATTGTTACTGCTGAATCAGTACAGCATGAAGTGCGGCCTCAAGAAGAAGGTGGGATGGAACGAAATCTCATGGAAAAGATGCATATCGCCCTCCGTACAAGATGTTTATAGGTTTATATGCGTGGTTAAGGCATGCGTGGTGTAGCTTGCTTAGTCAGAACACTCGTGGTTCAGATTGCGGTGTTCCGACTGTTTCCCTTATAGGGGCCAATACAGGCATAGCATTAAGCATTTTAGGCATTCTAGTAGGTGATTTCCATTACACCCCACAATTCCATTGCCTCTGGGTTCAGTGCACACACTACTTGAACTACTACCTACTTTCCCAGTATTTTGAGTGGTGCATGTGGTACCCAATATCCTATATACACAGCGTTTTCCTCAGACCGTGAAAAACGTCCCCAATTTGCACTCATTCCTAAAAAGGTTCAATAATTTCAATTACACAAGTAATTCAAAATAATCTTTCATTTTCTTGTTTTCTTGTCTTTATTCGTTTATAATTTCTTATATATTCAATGATGGTAATGTTGCAATCACAATTTGTCCTTTATAATCTTCAAAACATGCCCAATGCATTTCGGGCTGGGCCCTTCATCAGGGGCTTTCTCCTTAAAAAAGGTAGTCCCTTATGCGATCGCTCACTTGTTTAAAGTAGAGGCTTTCCTCCTTGCAGCAAGTGTAGCCGCCGAAATGAGGCTTTCAGGTAAACGCCTGCATTCACAGTGAATCGAACCAGGAAAGTGCACCCGTTGTAACCAGACATCCTGGACTGCATAGTGCACACTGCCAGAGGAATCTGTTCTCCATGGGCTTGTTGGCTTGCCCCCTGTTGTTTGTTAAGGTCTCAGGGACATCAAGGACCTCCTGTGAGGACATACAGCATCTATGTGTGTTTTACCTGGCGAGTGTTGCACTCTCAAGCGCCTACTTCATCTGCTGTATCCTGACTGCAGCACGGTGTGAGCGTGGAACTAAGTATTGTGGCTGGAGACCGGATTGCCTTGAGAGGAGCCCCCAAGCCATGCCTGCATCTAAGGAGTGTGGCCTGCGTTGTCGTCCAAACTGTCTCACCCTCGTGCGAGAAGCCGACTACTTGGTCTTTGTGACTGGATTGTCTGGTGCAACTCATATCATCTTGCACCAGACATTGTGCCTCATTTCCAGGGAGGTACAGCGAACCCGACTCTGGGTTGATTGGGACTGAATTGTCTGGTGTGACTTGTATCATTCATCGCACACAAGACATTGTGCCGCATTTCCAGGGAGGTACAGCAAACCCAACTTTTTTGGTTCATTGTGGCCGGATTGTCTGGTGCGATTCATATCAGCGTGCACCAGACGTAGTGCCTCATTTCCAGGGAGGTATGGAGAACCGACTCGTGGTTCATTGTGGCCGGATTGTCTGGTGCGACTTGGATCACCACACACCAGACGTTGTCTATCTCTTCCTGTTAGGTGCTGGGACAGCTGCAACCCCTTCACTGAGTGTTCCGTCACCCTCAGTGTGGCGAACCAACTGCCCTCTCCTCACCTGGCCCGATGACTTTGTGTTGTCAGGTAGTGTCACCCAGATTGGGGGAAACTCGGTGGTGAGAGTAAGTGGCCGGGCTGAGCAACACTTCTGTGAGCGATCGGAAGTGGGTCGAGAGACTGTGAGACCCCCCCGTGCTTCTTGGAACTGGGCTGGTGCCAGAAGGCAAATTTAGGGACCTTTTGATTGAACTGAGACAGCCTCTAGCCCATTTATGCTCCACATAAAGTGGGTGAACTTCCCAAGTGGGGACCAACTCCCCCCATTTGTCGACTGTTGCATGGTTACCCTGATAGTGACTCCAGCCTTCTCCCCTGGGCCCTTGATTAAGCGTGACTCCGGTCTTAAACCAGTATAGTAAGGGGTGGGGGATTTTGACTCTAACTTGTGGGCAGAGAAGTCGGGGGGTAACTGAGAGGTTTGGGAGAGATTGTGCCATGAGGTCCACATTCATATTATCAACTGACCTGCCGGGTATCATTTACACAGCATTATGGTGCTGAGTGCGTGTGTGCAAGTCTGCTTCATACAGACTTGCCAATATCCTGTGCACTGTGTTACGGAACTTTGTGAGCATGGGAGAGTGTGCTGGGTGAGAACAGCCTGCTAGTAGTTTCACCGCACAGCAGTGTTGTTTTACGTGTTTGCTTCATTACCTAATGAAAACTCCGTTTTGACATCGGTTTTACCAGTGTTGCCTTGGCCCACGGTGCTGTTGAAAAGTGCTATAAATTCCCGCATGTACACATTTCTGATATCATTGTAACCTGGGGTGCACCCTAGAAATATGTGGATTCGAATTGTGTTATTTGCCAGGGTGGGTCCAGTTCTGACAACATATTGCACCGCATAAGGGTGCTGGGGTAAAATAGGATTTTTTCCAAGTGTGCATATTAATGATGTCATTTAACACTGTTGCACCTAGTACTGCTAGTAAGACTTCCAAGTGTGATTTATGCCCATAAATACACGATGTTCATGTTGTTAATTAATGTGTGTGTTGAATACCATCCTTATTTACATACACCACGTGTGAATTCTCTTTTGTGACGCTCAGTGTATTTATTGTTTGAGAGTGCTGTGCCAATGCTTTACACATTGCCTCTGTGATAAGCCTGACTGATCAGTGTCAAGCTACTCAAGGGTGAGCGCAGGTTATACAGTGAGTGTAATCACCTAACCCTGACAGGAGTGGTAGGTCCTGCCTGGCATTGGCACCACCTCAGCCAACCAGAAAGTACCAGTTCCAACAGGGATCATCTGTCTGACATCACCTGGGGAACTCATTATCTATATGGACTGACAAGGTGCAGTTTTCTGTGTGCTCATCCCTTAATGGTTTCTGAAATTCTCCATCCCTTATGAGCAGTTTCAATGGGTTACTCCCTTTCAGACTACAGTTGGAATCACAGGCATTCTCTGTGTGTCCTGACCCCTTTGTTTGGTTTGTGCTAAATCAAAGTTATCTGCCTCTACCCGTCTCCAGGAGGCATCATCACCAGAATGGTATGCTGAATAAGGACCTCATTTCACATGAACAGCATTTCAGAACTTCATTGGAAAGGTTCTTTTTTCATCATTGTCGGGTGGAACTTCAAGGAAAATAGCATTGCCGTTCTAGTGTATGGAATCATCCACTCCTGTGAAGCAGTGCTCCAACTACTGACAGGGATGACAAATGTCTATGCAAAGTTTCCTTTTTCAGACTACACATGGAAATACTGTCCAGGCACCTCTTTCAACAATGGCATTCAATTTCAGCATCCTCCATCCTCCCAGTGCCTGTGATACAACCTATTTCCCAGCATCTCTGCTGGTGGTTGGTAATGGAGATCTTCTTTAGTGCACTTTACTGGAATCCTGCTACTATGATGATGAAATCCTTGGACACGAGCATGAAGAGTTGGAGAGAGATGCTCAGCTAGAATTCCACTCAGGGCCTCCAAACTGCAGAACTGCTGGGCTGGGCTCTTCTAGTACAAATAGATAATGTTGTATTTAGCATGCAGGTGAACTACCGGGGGGATAGGATATTGTGCATTAGCTCAAGAGGCTTCCATTCTCTGCAGTGGTGTTTCCTACATCTGTAAATTTCTACCTCACGTTTGTGACCTTCTTGGAGATATTCTGAAGATATGTGACAACTTCCCTAAATCTGCTGCTTGTGCTTCAGGTCCCCAAACTATTATTAGCCTGAGGGTGGATGCTCCTCTTACAACTATCCGCAACTAGAGAGTTGTTTTCCCTCTAATACCATCACCTTCAGCATTGATAGCCCCTGTCCACCCTGTTGCTTATGAGCATATATCTGATTGTTTGGAAGCTAAAATGCAGGTTTCGATAACCAGCAGAGTTGTCCATTCCATCCAATAGTTGAGTAAACCCTTCACCTGGTGGGCATATGCACCCTATTGAGTCACTTTTGACTCTTTACTTACACTCTAGTTCTTATCTTCCCTGTGCCTGATCCTAACTAGTTTCTGATTTTTCTTATGGTTCGGGTTTCTTCAGGGCCTTACTGTCTCCACACTAAGGGGGAGATTTACTAAGATTTTGCGCCGTGTTTGAATCACAAAAGTGACGGAAAACGGTGCAAAATCTTTTTTCCTAATTAACTTTCCAGCGCTAAACTTGTTTAGCGCTGGAAATAACATAAAAGTAATGCAAAGCAGCGCATTGCGCTGCTTCGCAATACTTTGTGCCGTGGGGGCGTGCCAAGGGGGGTGCATGGGCATTCCCATGCAACCACCGAAGGTTTCACATGCTAAACCCAATTTACTAAAACAGTAGATTGAGTTTAGCGTAAGTAAACTGCGCCCTTTTCAACTAGGCGCAAGGAAGGAGAAATGCTTTATTTCTCCTTCCTTTTCCGACTTTGCATGCGTGCTGCACTGTGCAGCATGTATGCAAAGTGGGAAAAGCTTTGCATTGTGCCTAGCAGAGTATTTGTACAGGAAGGGTACCCTGCCTGTACAAAATCTATGCTAGACTCATGCACACACCCTAGCGCTGCGGCGCTAAGGTGTGTGCATGGCACACGGCAGCTGTAAGCGCCGGCGCAAGGGAAAGGGGAGGAGAGAGCCATATCTTTAAAAATATGGCGCTCTCCTGCTCCCTCTCTGTCACGCAACACAGCGCAGCCTGGCGGGGGGCTGCGCTGCGTTGTGTGACTTTTTTGTAAATCTCCCCCCAAGAGTTCTGTTGGCAGCCCTCTAGGACTTTAGGGAGCCCTGACCACAGATGTGCAAGATGAACCTTTTGCTTTCTATATTTTGAGGAGCCTTGTGCTTGCACATCTCATGGTACATACTCTGATGCCACCTTTGGTCTTGTTGCTGTTTCCAGGACCCTTTAGGAATGGCCCTATCAAAGGCACTTGGTGAGAATCCTTGTAAGGTCCTCTTCAAAATGTTGTTAGTCTGGGGGCAAATGCTGCAGTCCCTCTTCGGGGATGTCAGTATCATGTATTGAGAACACTACTTATTGTGCTTTCCTTACACCATGGTGCTTCCCCTCTTTCTCTCATTTTGCTAAAGCCGAGACTTGCATTCACTTTAACCAGCTGTGTATTCCCCTTCCCTTCCTCATGCTATAAAGCATCTAGTTGAGGCATTTGAATGAGCCCATACCATGGGTGCTGCAGTTAACAGGGAAACAGCATTTACAACGCGGCATCAACCACGCACTGCCATTACAACACGGTTGTTACAACGAATGCGTCTTTACCACCCATATTGTTACAACAACATGGCTTAGGGGAAGTGGCATTGTACTTTAAAGTCCAGCGCTTTCCCTACTGTCATGCAGACTGGAGACGGAACACTAAATTATACTGCGCTAAAGTTCAAAGCTTTCCCTAAGGCATGTTGTTGTAACGATATGCGTGGTAAAGGAATGCTTGTTAAACACGCATTCATTGTAAAGACCGCGGAGTAACACCATGTGTGTAAAAGGCATGCTTTGTTTCGGCATACAACTCACTTAACATTTAGTTGGATCATATAGCATTTTAATATTTCCAAGTCCTTGTTTCTTTTGGAACAGATGTCAAGGCTAGAGAGCCTTCTTTGTCCATTCACAGTAACGGGATTAAACTGATCATATATTCGGCCTTTGAGTAGGCTGTGGTGATCCTCCTGCATCTGGTCCCTTGGTGGGACCATCCAGAGCATGTAAACCTTTTGGTTTAGAGTACAGGTATTCCAGTTAGGAGAATTCATGGGGCTATCGCCTCAGTTTCTCCTGAACACATCCATTTGCATTATGAGACCTAAGTTGATGATCTTCAACCTCATGTGCTGAGGAGATAGTGGGCACAGCTAATGCTTAAGTTTGCATTGCTGCACTGAAATTAAATCTCCTATGATGGTCTGCATTGTTTGGTTCTGTGTGATCAACTATCAGTCTGCTATCCTGCCTGGTACCTATTGGTGTTGGGAGAACTGGGATGGGGAAGAGGAAAGAAGTGATGATGCTTGGGTTAGGTACCAATCATCTTCATTGCATTGACTCTTACTCTACTTTGTACCAGACAGACGTTCTGCTGCATACCCACACATTCAGAGTGCTCACTGACCATGTCTCTGTTTTGTTTACTCTTCTGAGTTTTCATGTTTATACACTGATTGTAATAGAGATGGAGACCCACTTACACCTTCCCACAGCTAGAAGAGGAGCTAACTACTCAAGTGCCATATCATCCTCACGGGGTAAGAGCCTGGAAACTGAAAAGCTGGACTCACTAATGGAGATTACTGAAATGTATACAGAAATTCGGTGACGCTACATCACTCAGTGTCTGTAGCACAACTACCAAATAACTAGACACGCGTCACCTCTTACTACTGGAGATGCATACAAGTGCTCATTGTTCACCCATTCCGTTATGGAAATAATAATAATATCCACCATACCTGAATAATTAGAGCCCACGAGTTCAACAAACATGTTCAAGCTCTTCAATTGATGTTGTATACAGAGATGGCCTCAATGTGTTTTCCACTATGTGGCTTAACCTCTGACGACCACCAGTTTAATAATGGTGTGTCAATCAATCTAACCTGCTTTTCAAACTCATAAGGAATTAAATTAGACTCTAATAATATTTTGAAAGAGTGTACTCTAGATTAAATATATGGGTGAACATCTGGCAATAGCTAATCCAAATATAAACAAGTAATTAAATTTGATTAGAAATAGGTAATTGGGAAATTTCTACTATACCAATGGAATTGACGAGCTTGTGAATTTTGTGCAATTACGTGTATTTCTCCATAACAAAATTTCACGCATTTTTAGGTTGGGCCTAGCGGCAGCGCGAATGCGCTGCTCGCTCTGCGAGGAATGCAGTAGTCGAGTATGCTGTGTAAGCCTCGCCTTCTCTCCGCCCATACTTTTCATTGACTGGTGTCATTGTCCTTGGTAAATACTGGCTTCCGATTCATTATGAGGCTTGTTAGTCCCTCCCTTTTACCGCCTTGTTGCCATTTGTTACCGCCCATGACGACTTGACCTTTTACTTGGCTCGTTACACGGTCGGCTTTATCTAGAGGGTCAGCACTATTTTGTTTGTGGGCACTTATGGGGACAATGGCGAATGCTATTTTATTGTATTTGTATCCTGAGTGCGGCGCCCGCTTTAGGGACACCTCGCTCAGTTTATTTATTTATTTATATTTAACTTTTATGTTGACCGCGGAGTCCACTTCTGGGACACCGCGCTCTGTTTTTTGTTTTTTTACTTTCATAATGAGCGCGGTGCTTGCTTCAGGGACACCGTGCTCGGTTTCTTTCTTTTTTTTTTTTACTTTAAAACTGAGCGCGGAGCCGCTTCAAGGACACCTCACTCGGTTTCTTTTTTTTTCTTAACTTTAACTCTGAGCGCAGCGCCCGCTTCAAGGACACCGCGCTCAGTGATAAAGTTAAAAAAAATAAAAAAGAAACCGAGCGAGGTGTACTTGAAGCGGGGCTGCGCTCAGTTTTAAACTTAAACAAGCATTTGCAATGCAATAGGTCTCGCATTTATGCGAGTTTAAGCTATTGGCATTGTAAATGACAATGCCTTTTATTTATTTTTTTAAAAACAAAAATAATAGGCATTGTCATTTACAATGCCAATAGCTTAAACTCGCGTAAATGCGAGACCTATTGCATTGCAAATGCTTGTTTTAACTGGTCTCTGGATCAAGCTGAAAATTTCTTGCAAGAGATAGTGTCTCCTCAAACCTGTCCCCATGTCAGTGTCAACACATTACTTTTGAGCACGAGGCATGACCTCGCGTTCAATCTTTACATGATACCTTAATGTGAATTAAAAAAAAAAAAAAAATCACAGTTTTGCATACGCCAACAAAATGTTACTCATACCTCGAACTCATAATCCACCACCTTCTACTATTTCAATATTTTGATAAAATGTGTGCGGTGCCAAAAACATGGCACGTGCGAACAGCATGCATGACAGAGCGAAATCAAATATGGCTGACAGTTAACCTTGGGAGATTACAAATTGGAATCTTGATATGTTTACAGAGATAAACGATACATCCGTTACTTTGTTAATATACCCAGCTCAGATTTGATGGTCTGTTAATCAACACCCTCTGAGAATTGCAAATGGGCCGCTGAGGTCATACGAACTGTTAAGCCAGCCTAACGGTGAATATGAATTAAATGGATTGATTTTATGGAACTTAATCAATACAATTATTCACTCTCATATGAGAAGGGACTGGGGACTGCACGTCTACACAGGAAGGAATGCGGCGATATTTCACACCAGTGCCTGCCTCACACATTACTGCAGTCCACCTCCCAGCCCTATAGAAGGCTGATTCTACTGTACTTTTCGCTGCAGCACTTTCTGTTTAAGTGGACATCTATTATTTATGTGCAAGTCAATTAATCCACGCGCTCCGGCATTATTGGTTATTCACCTTCTATAATGTAGATGCATTCGGTGTCAGGAGGGTACTTGCTGGGATAATTGGGAGAAGTGAAAATTCCTCCATCTGCGTTTTTCGTCCACGAGCCACAGTCCACTGTTTTCTGTCCTTCTGTAGGGGTCTGTTTTTCTAGAGAAAAATAATTCTGGTCATACTCGGAAACAGGTTAAGACAAGTTCATCTTTATTCGGTTAAAAAGAAATCCTAAAAGAATATATATAAATTGCATTTAAAATCACTATTTAAAATTGCAAAACATAAAATTATTCCACTTAAAATCACATATAGGCTCCTTTTGGACAATACTGAACGAGGGGTAACTAGATGCATTGATACCAGTTCATCGTCACTATAAGTATTACTTTTTTTTTTAAAAAGGAGACAAATAATTCAAAAGCATATAGTTCTGGTGACATTTCCAAACCTATTTCCTCAGTTAAAACTTACTAGACACAGTCCTGACCTTACAATTCTTTTACTTTTCAACCAATCTGCGTCATGTGCGTGCAGCTACAATGAGTCTGTAGACTGTAAAACAGACCACCATATCAGCTGGAGATAGTGCAGCGCTGCCATAGGGGCCTTCGAATATTCTTCCTCAAATCCTTCTATAAGTCGCAGAAAAAGAAGGAATGTAACTGAGACTGAGGGGCTACTGGGTGACACGGGCAATGGTGGTATCTACTATGATTGGCATCTGAGGTAGGATACCAAAAAGGAGCCATACCAAGTCTAAACAACTTTGCTCCTGAGTTTATTTTGTGTACTGGTTCTGCGCAAATGATACCGTCGTATTAATATTCACATCACCTAAAATAACAACTACTGAGCAAGTGGGGAAAAAAAGCAAAGTCTATCATTTTAAAATATATAGGCGTTTGCTCTGGGACTGGGGTTCTAGAGTAAAAACACGATAGGTAGAAAACCTAAGAAACAAATGACTGCAAATGTTCTAATTATGTGTGTGTGTGTTAATATAATCAGCACCATCGTGAAATGCTGAGATCGGCACAGCCAATCAGGAATCCTAGAAGACAGGCGTTTGCTAATGATGATTAACTGTATTTCAAATTCACAGTGAGAAAGACCATTGGGTTATGCAGTTCTGCAGAAGTGGCATTTTTCACATACTTTTGAACTGCAATTGCCAAGTACCCACTACCTGCTGCATATTGTACTGATTTCAACAGCGACATAGCTTATACGGTTCAAAAGTTACTTTGAAAATGCCATATCTGATGCAGCATAGTGGCAGACATTTTAGAAACTGTAATGGCCAATTTTAAATTGCTGATTGCGGTACTCAGTGTGTAACTGGTACAAATGAGATAAAACATTGTCCCAGAAAGTATTGATATTTTTTTTTAAGACAAAATTACAGAATATTGCTGCCACCGAGTGTGCTGCGTTATGTCTCATAATTTGCCTTTTCTTTCTGGAAAGACTGAATCAACCCTTTTGCAAAATGTCTTTCTGCATGCCACATAATTCTGGTGGCACTAATTATAACCAAGGAGTTGGAATAAAAAACTGGCAAAGTCAGTGGGAGTGTGTGCTTCTGTGCTGGGGTGGGACAGGAGCACATATGCTAATAGCCTATAGCAGAGGTGCTGTTGGTGTAAAAAGCTGTTGTCTTACCACTCATCAATTTATAGCCTTATGTGTGCTGTCGATTAATGATTAGAAGCTTCGACACCCGGGTATGCCCGATTGACGGGGTTAATAAGGCGAGATGTGTCAAAAAGTATAAAAACCCACTTTAAGGGGTGATGTTGGGTTTTTATAAATTGGGAGTACATCACCTACACTCAAAACCTCTCCTGCAGTTATATACAAAATGGCAGCGTATTTTGGGAGTCACCTATGAGTCTGATGAATGGGAAGACATTTTAGAAGATATGGACTGAGGGGGGTGGGGTGAGAGAATCCAAGATGAAATTCAGCCTTTTTAAATCCCTACAGGACTGGTACTGGACCCCACACAATCTCTTCACAATTGGGGCATTGCGGCTCTTGATCTGTTGGAGGTGTGGGAACTGGGGCTTTGACACATCACATCCTCTTCAACTGCCCTGGCCTACTGCAATACTGGTCACAGGTAGGCCATAGTATCAGTAATGCACTAGACATAATAGTGTGCCTCCCTAAATGACTAATACTGCTACATGATATAACAGAGCCCCCGCACGGTGGACACATGAACAATGTCTACTTGCCTTGGTGGTTCCCACAGTCATAATATGTATCCGGAGGCATTGTTGGTCCCCTAGGGTGCCCTGCCATGATGAGAGAGTCACCAAAATGTATAAAATATCCTTGTAACTCTTGGACCCATCACTGCAGATTAGACAGGGGAGAGAAGGAGACAACGTGGGGACTATGAGTCCCACACCTGCCAGAAGAGAGGCAGAGCTGCCCAGATCATTGTGCTCTTAAGTGCTGCAAGGTCTCCCGATGCGAGGGGAGAGAAGATGATGGCCTGGGGAATACGAGTCCCACACCGCCCAGGAGAGAGTCGGGGCTAACTTGATCACTATGCTCTTAAGTGCTCCAAGGTCTCCCGCTGCGTGGGACAGATGCGGGACATTCCCGGGTGTCGGCCGGGGCAAAGACCAGGTCAAGAGCGGGCCCGTCAGTGCCAGGAAGAGGCAGGGCTGGGCCACCACCGTTGGTATAGCAGCTGGGTGTCATCAGATTACTTCAATATCATCACCCTCCCACTCAGGTATGCTCATAACTCCTGGTTTTTGCCTTGACTACGTTTTACTCCTGGGGCCGTATTAGGCATTGTGATTGTTTGCACCCGGCGCACCTTTTAAAAGGTGCGCTGGGCGAAAACAATCACAATGCCCCCTATTATGATGTATGCGCTGCCCCCAGGGCAGCTGCGAACTCGCGCTGCCCCCAGGGCAGCGCATACATGTGAAAACACGGAGCAGCTGCTCCGTTTTTTCACAGAGCAGGCGGCACCCGCCTGTACTTTTGCAGGGTAATAGAGATCCCCTTGCAGGCGGGTGCATTCAGTGACTGCACCCGCCTGCAAGGGGATGTCTGGGTGGTCCATGGGACCCCCTTTACTCCCTACAGAGGGCTGGTCTCAGGAGGCGCCCTGATAATGCGCCACCTTTTCAGTGCGGCTCCCGAGGGCTGCCTTGACTCTGCGTCCGCGTCTGTAATATGGCGCGGACGCCGAGTCAAAGAAATTCCCTCATTTGCATAGGGCATGCCCCTATGCAAATGAGGGACACCCTCTGAAGGTAGCGCTGGTGCTTTAAGTGCACCAGCACTATTGGTATTATAGAAGGGGATGCCCAAGCGTCTGCGCCCCCTTCTATAATACCAAAGTACCCCAGGGCACGCATAGCGGGCGCAAACGCCCATTGCGCCCCAGGTGCACTTATTGTAATACGGCCCCTGGACTTCTTCTTGGATATGACTTTGTTAGCAAGGCTCTCTTGGCCCTGGAGCCAGGTTTGAGTTGTGTGGAGGATCAGTTTAGCAACTTTTTGATTTGCTGCACAAGTGTGGGGTCCAAATAATCTGAAACCCTTGTGTCTATTTCCAGCTGGGGGCTTCCACCATCGTGCCTTTAAGCGATTGTCCCTTTGGCCTCATTTCTTGTGGGGGTGCAAAACCTTGACTCCATGCTCCCTGGTACATACTGCCTTGACAGGCCACATTATGCATGTTGCGCTGTGCATATATTGTTCTTTCATTCTAGTTGAGCATTGGGAAAAGAAAAGTGGCTCCCTCAAAGTCATCGTCCCCACAAGTGGCACCTCGAATCACCACCAGTGATGGCTTTCTGGCATGGGTTGTGGGGGTAGTCTCGAAGAGATTCAACTGGCAGAGAGTGGATGGTCCTCCTTTTGCTCTTCCAAGTTTCGCCCACCCTCCTGCTGATGCCATTTTGCACTTTGAATCTCATAGCTCAAATGTGGGGAGCCCGTCAGAAGGAAATCAGGACGTGGCTCGTGTGCCAACAGCCTCACCTTTGAGGGTGAGTAGATCTGGTGACCTTACGCATGAGCACACCCAGTCAAGTTCAAGCACCAAGAACAAGCGCAGGAAATGGGTAGCAGCCCATAGACATGGGTGCAGTTATATTAATGTGGGTGCATAAACGGAGCTTAAGTCAAGCTCCTCCCACTCCAGGGGCTTCTTGTTAGATGGCTACTCAAGGAAGTTCAAAGGTGTTTTCGCAAAAGTGTTCAATGCCAAAATGGAACCAATCATCTCAAGGCAACCACTTATTGAATCCAGATTGTCACAGATCCTGGACTGTTTAAAATACCTGAAAGAAGTATCACTTGGACCTTGCTCCTCACAGAGTAGTACGATGAATGAGACAGTTCCTGTTCAGTCATGAAAATCACAGGATAATCTGGTTAGGCCAGAATCTCCCCATGAAATACCTTAGCCTCCTTTGGTGTTAAATAATGTTCTCCCTGATCCCTCTGTCCCGTTAGGCCCATCAGTTTCTAATGCAAGATTGAGTTTGCAGTCAGTGGCTCAGCGTATGCCCCCTAAGCCAGGGGTGGTAATTAGCTTACCACCTGACACATCCACTTATGTAGTGGTCTTAGGAAATGTCCCTCCCTTGACGAGGTCTATGCCCGAATCCTATGAGGTTCTGAATAATAAGGTGGTTCACTGGTTAGACTTGCACCTTAAATTGGGCATGCAAATTTTTGGTTCTATCAACATGGTGCGATGGGGGTGAACTGGTTGGGGTCAGATGTTACGAAGTGTGCTGGGGATGGTGTTGTGGTATACTTAAATAGACCCACCATAGCTGGAAGTCTTGACCACATTAATCCTTTTTAGATCTTCTGGGCTGTCCAACATTCAGGCACTTCCTCTGGGGGTTGTTCGCAAGCCAAAAAAGGTTTGGCCAACCTTGTGGAATCAAGTCCCGCAGGAGCAGGGCTCTTGGAGCTCTTGAAGCAGACCCTTATCTTCTCCCCTTGTGTCAACAGCTTTGCGGACAACAAACAGATTTGCTCCTTTGAGTAACTTTGAGACCTGTGAGTGACCTATGCCCCTGGATTCATCTATGCCAGTGTATAAGACTCCCTGCGGATATATTGGCTAGTAACTCGCATGATTTTCTGTTGTTGTCTTGGAATATTGCAGGCCTGGCATCCAAGTTTAAGGATTGCAACTGGGTGCAGTTTGTTATGAAATACTAGGTGATTTGTCTACAAGAAATATTGGAAGAGCATAACCTTTTTTTCCTAGAAGGATACAAAACCTATGTTACCCCGGCTGTGGTTTCAGTTGCAGAGAAGTTTAAGGGGGATTGATTACTTTTGTCTCCCTGGAATCGTGTGGAAAAATTAAGGATTTTGCCTGGGACTCGCACCTGCTGCAAGCGCTGAAATAAACCCTCTAGGGCCTGGCATCTTTTGCTTTAATTAATTTTTATAATGCTAAAGCCTGGTCGGACGAGGCATCTACACAGGGCCGACGCTAGGCATGGGCAGTGTGGGCAGCTGCCCAGGGTCTCGCACTCGGCCTACCAGCATGGGGCCCCGCACCGATCGTGTGCCCTGTCGTTTCCCTGCCGATCCAACTAAAAGAAAGGTGTCTCCTTGCAATTAGGGTCCATGGGAGGGGTCCCCTCCCCGGGCCTCTGAGGGATGGTGTCTGGAGGCCTAGGGGAGGAGACGCTTCCTCTTGTCCCAGCTGCAGGAGACCATTCAGAGACACTGCGGGATGCCCATTGTCCAGCATTTTAGCTCCCCCACAGTTTTAACTTTTAACCCACAATCGGGCTGAAGGTGTGAGAATTGCTTGTGGCTGAAAGTTAAAACTGTGGGGGCGCTAAAATGCTGGACAATGGGCCTCCTGCAGCTCTCTGAATGGCCTCCTTGCAAGGTCACTTTGGTAAATTAGGGGCTCTCACCGCATGAGTGCGCGCGCTGCATCGCCAAATGCGATGCAGCGTCGCTGCAACTCTCGTTTTATTCATTTATATGTCTACTTACCTCTATACGGCCGTATTCCATAGTTTACTACCCCCCACCCTGCCCCTTCCCTTCCCACATCACCGCCCGGCAGCACTCCCACCATGGGCCGCTACTGGAAGGAATCCCAGTTGAATAGGCTGATTCTCACCGATTGTATGGCCATAAAACATGTGGACAAGATACAGTCGATTGAAAATGTCAAGGCCAACTTCAACTACTTTGATATAGGGAGGGCTTATTTTATTGGCCTCAGTCCATGCGCACGTTGGAGTTGAAGTGTGTAAGGCATCAGTTTTTGGAACACAATTCATTACAAAGAGAGCAGACAAAACTGATGAAACCCACGGTTCAGGGGCATACCCTCTTAAAAACAGTCCAGGGCATGGAACCATACCGATCCATTGCTACTAGTGATTGGAACAGATTTCTGCTGAGCAGATTTAGATGTAATTTGTTGCATCACCTGCTGGCTCCTCCTAGTGGTTGGAGCCCACCTGGCTCTTTGGGTCCTTGCAGCTGTGACAATGTGTCTCCGCAGGACACCTTACATTTTATGATGTTTTGCGGATATTTTAGCTCACCTAAGAGAATGTTTATTTGAGCCTCTGCTGAAATCTTTTAATTTTACGCCGGTTCCACCTGCCTTAATGTTTCTCCAGCTCCTACCTATTGACCTGTTACATTCATAGTATCCTGCTTTTTAAGAGCCGTCTTAAGATCGAGGCAGTCTAGGCCTGATTAAAATTGCTGCTGCTAGTGGCAGCCGCTATATTTGTGATACTGGCGCTGAAATTCATATCAGGTTTTATACTCGTTGATTTTATTATATTACCTTTATTCTGTATTTATATTGTGTGTATGGTGTTTTTATGCTTGATAGATATGTATTGTGTTACTATGTTCTTTTATGGTTATGATCTTAACCGAATAAAGATATTTACCCTTGTGGCACTTATTATAAGGAAGGTGTTGGAACAAAAAACAGGCAAAGTCAGTGGGAGTAAGTGCTTCTGTGCTGGGGTTGGGCAGGAGCACATATGCTAATAGCCTTATGGCCGAGGTGCTGTTGGTGTTAAAAGCTGTTGTCTTTGCCACTCATCTATTTTTAGGGTTAGGTGTGCTGTTGATTAATGTTTGAAAGCTTCAAGACCCAGGTATGTCCGATTGACTGGGTTAATAAGGCGAGATGTGTCAAAGAGTATAGAAACACACTAGAAGGGGTGATGATGGGTTTTTATAACCTGTTACTACACCACCTACACTCAAAACCTCTCATACAGTTGCAAACAAAATGGCAGCGTCTTTAGGGGGTCACCAATGAGCTGGATGAATGAGAAGACATTTTGGAACACATAGACTGGGGGGGGGGGGGTGAGAGAATCCAGGATGAAATTCAGCCTTTTTAAATTTCTACAGGACTGGTACTGGACCCCACACAAGCTCTTCACAATTAGGGCCTTGCAGCACTTGATCTGTTGGCGGTGTGGGAACTCCAGCTTTGACACGTCACATCCTCTTCAGCTGCCCTGGCCTACTACAGTACTGGTCACAGGTAGGCCATACTATCAGTCATGCGCTACAAACTATAGTGTGCCTCACTGAATGACTAGCACTGCTACATGATATAACAGAGTCCCCACACTGTCGACTCATGAATGACGTCTGCGTGCCTCGCCGGTTGCCGGAGTCAAAATTTGAATCCTGGGGCATTGTTAGTCACCTAGGGTGACCTTAAAGGATAAGTGGATCACCAAGATGTATAGAATATCCTTGTAACTCTTGGACCCAACACTGCGGATTAGACACTCAACAGGTGTTAGTTCCATTGACAGAGGGCAAGAAAGTTGAAGTAACGATCAGTGCCTAAACACAGATTTCTATATTAAGAAGTGCTAGGCTGGCGTAACGTTTACTTAACACTTTTGTTAATTATTTTTCACTTTTTTCATTCATTCATTTATTCGCAGCTAAAGGATGAACAATGTAAACATAACAATGCACAATGCATCTCTTCCCCCCAAACAATAGGTATACAACACTAACCTGGTCCTTTTTTTGTTGCTCCACACGCTTGCAGGATGATAAGACTTGCTACAACTGAAACAGAAGAAGGTGCATTTGTATTCACTTGCCATCATCGAGTGTCAAGTTAACATTCACTTGTATGACTATTTCAAAATATGATTCAAGTTAGCTTTACACCACTGGACATCAGTAGCTGCACAACGAAGAATGAGGCATTGAAGTTTCAGGAAGTTAATTGGGAGTGTGAGTCTGCCTTTCACAAAACTGAATGCATTGCTTAAATGGAAAAAAAAAAATGTCTAGGCAGATCCTTTTGAATAGTGAGCAGTTTGGATTTGGGCTGTGAGCCAACAAATCTATTCTTTACATGTGTCCAAGGAAGGAATGAGGCTTGAATGGAAAGACAGTGAGCGGTAATTGGATGACGCAATTGAGTGATGAAACTGGGGAGGAGGATGAACACACATGAAAAGGGCATATGTCAGCACAGCACAAGTAAGACAGCTCATGGCCCTAATGTTTCTGAGCCCGAAAATAGTGCGTAACCTTATGCTGAAAGGCTAAAAATGCTTGTTAAATAATTAGGCAAATTATTGCTTTGAATATTTATCGGTAATCTCATTACCCGTTTCAATGCCATGGTTCCTGTCCTCACCTCATGAGAATATACAAAAGCAGGCAGGATAGGTATCGATCTTCCACCAAGATATCCAGTTAAAAGGAGTAAAGTCCAGATACAAAGAAGGAAGGACAAAACTCAGAATGTCAAAAAGTCCCCAAGTGCCAGTGCCAAAGCAAGCCAATAAGCACCAGAGGCCCAAACTGCAGAGGGCACAAACAGTGCACCCAGATGAGCAGGAGCCCGTGAATACCAGCAACAGCAGTGCTTTAAATGGGCCGGTACTCACCGGTACTGAGTACCGGCACTTTTTCATTTTCTCCCCTTGAGTACCGGCACTTTTCCTAGAACGAAGAGAGTACCGGTACTCATGGGACCGGACTTCAACCCAGGCAGCGCTCCTTTCATCCCTCAACCTTTAACGAGCACTGCAGGAATTAATCACGGGAGCTCTTGTCACCAGGACCCAGCGTGCGCTGCTTTGGAAGTCATCAGAGCGGGGGGGGGTGGGGAAGTGGAGATTCGGGGGGGGTGTCTGCAGAGTGGTTATCTTATCCATTGTTCTTTCACAGTGGGGCTGAGAGGGGCTGTAAAATCAAATGAGTGGCGGTGGGACGCACTGTTCAGGATTGAATATTCTGTGGACAGAACAAAAGAACGTTTGCTAATGCTTTCACCATCGGCACACATCTGAATTGCCTACCACACATGTGAATTGCCTACTTGCCTGCTGCTGCTTTCTGTGTTTTTCTGTTGTTGAAAATGTTAGTTATCACTGACCAGCAGCGTTTCATTTAAAAGTGGGTTTATGGCTGTGGGAGTGATGTCCACTGAGTGTTATCTAACAGCGGCACATTAAGCGCACCTGAGGACAGGCGCCAGCTGGCCTGCCCGTCTCGGCCTGGACCCCTCCCGGGTACAGGCCTCGCTGGCCTGACCTGGGTGTATGATCCACCGGAGGGCACCGTTCTTCAGCTCTTATTAAGCAAGTGCTTCACTGGCTACCATTACAACTTGATCTATATTTCCAGAGTCCCTCTTCATTCTAAAACTCTATCGTGTTGTGAAATGTGTTATTTCTGTAAAGTATAATAATGCCTCATACGTGTAACAGTAACTCCTTCCAGAATGAGTACACTCCCGTAGAGGGACGACGAGGCACGGCTTTCGAAATTACGAAACGTGTTTCTTTATATCGGATAAGTGCCAAGTGTTTGTGTACGTCAGACTTCTTCAATCTGTGGGGCGCGCCCCCCTGGGGGGGCGCAACACCATCTCAGGGGGGGCGCGCACTCCACTCTAATCTTACCTTTGTTCCCTGCGTCGCAAGTCTTATTGGAGAACTCCGGTATGGTTGAAGGGGGGAGGGAGGAGAAAATCGAGGGGGCAGGACCTGCCCATGCTTTTGTCATGTTAACCGTCACAGGAGGGGGTTAATTCATAGAGCTGAAATGCTTCAGCTGCAGTGAGAGGCAGGAAGTCTCCTCTGCTAAAACGAAAGGACCGAACAGACAGTCCAGTTCCTTCGTGTTCGATTTCATAGCAGAGACTCCTTGCCTCCCACTGCAGCTGAAGTGACTGTTCGTTTGCTTTCAGTTTAAGCAGAGGAGTCGTCCTGCCTCCCACTGCAGCTGAAGCATTTCAGCTCTATGAATTAACCCCCTCCTGGGAGGTTAGCTCTTCCCAGAAAGGAGACAAAGTTTCTTTTAAAATTACACAGGCAGGCGCGCAAAATGCTAGCCAGCCATGTGTTGTTTAAACAGCCTGCAAATTGCTTGTCTTGACACAAAATATTGTTATAAATAAAGAAGTATGTATTAATTTGTAATGTGACTTTTCTGTCTTTGTTCCCTTTTATTATCAGTCATGGATCCTTCAGGCAGCCCTAGAACACAATTACAAGTGCTTTCTATTTATATTTGCTGTTCAAATTATGCATAGACAAGTGCTGAAAATACAGCTTTAGGTGACTGCTTATTTTTGTACCGCCTGTGACATCAAAATAATGAGCAGGCAACCCTTATCCTAAGACTGGGAGTTTGTTGCAGGATCAGCACATTATTTATTTCCTCCACCCTGATCCCTGGTTACTGCCATAATAGCAATAGTTTAACACATTTGAAACCCTACGCTGCCGTCAATAACATGCTGAGTTACTTCAAGAGTCTGGGATTGCACCTTGCATCAGACAACTCGCTCCTCATTCTCGCCCTTCACTTTCACGCTCACCCTGCACTCACAGTGATCACTCTGCACTCACAATGCACTTGCACTGTTCACCCTGTACCTCACCCTGCAGTCACACAAGAACACTACTCAACCTGCACTCGTGACACTTCACTCACCTGTCCCCCTCACTGCTCAATCTGCAATCTCACTCAAATAAGCCCTCCACTAACCATACATTCATTCGTCCCACTCTGCACTTACATCCGCACCCAAATTCATATGGTCACCTCACTCACCCTGCAGTCACTCCTCTTACCCTACTCTCACACTGTCGCATGGCTCACAGTGCACTCACATGGGCACTCCTGCCACCCACACAGTGCAGAGGTTTAATGTGCCTGCTACAAAGAACGTGTACCATGCAGATCACTGAACTGAGTGAGTAAACAGTAGCACTATAAAAAAATGAAATGTTTGCCAGAAATGTGCTATAGAGAGATGAGGTGCATCGTTGGTGAGTGGTAGTGAGGAAATTCATGGAGAAGGAGGAAATGGGGGAGGGGGCCCCAAAAGACTGTTGCACTGTGTGCGACAAGTGCTAGTGCCAGCCCTGGCTGGGAGTGTAGCCCCACCCGAAGTTCGGGTCTAGTTGCGCCCCTGTACACAAATATGGGCATGTCGTGCCCCATCAATGTTTTCGTCCTAAATTACAAAAGGACACATTTACATGCACTGCAATCCAGCCTTCAAGGGGCCCCTTGATAGAGACAGCTCTGTTTTTGCCCTGATGGCCTGGAATAATTCCTAAACAGATTTTTGTAAATACCGTTTTGTTTCATTTCTTTTTAATGTGATTGATGTGAGGGAGTCTATTACTATTTGCAGAGAAGTGTGTTTGTTTCATGCAACAACCATAAAAAGTTTATTTTAGATCCAAGCGGGTCCTCGCATATGAGAAATTGGAGGATATCACAGATATTATTCGCTGTAAAATTAGTGGGCTGCTGCTTTGTTACAACAGTGAAAACGCATCACTATCTCTGAATATTAGATGTAAACGCTTTTAGAATTTCGACCATAGTGCTTGTGCACCGTTAGTAGTCTGGCTAAAGAGGGTATGGCAGAGCTGAAAGTAAATCATTTAAACTCAAAGCTGTACTGAACAGGGGCCCCAAAATAGTTTTGGCCCAGGGCACCCAAAAACCTTAACATGTCCCTGCCACCACAAAGTCTGTCAGACAACATTGCTCTGAAGTAAAATAGACATCATTAATTTATTATTAGTTCTATTTTTTTAAACATAAGCCCGACGTGTCCTAAACCCCCACTGCTTCAGGCAAGCAACTTATCGCACCACTAAGGAATTCTCAATTAGGTGTTCGTTCAGCGCCCTCTCTGTGGACTTTCAACTTTGTCTTCCGATCCATAACTGGTTGGTGGGCAATTATCCCATTATAATGCTGCCTAAAACGTTTGTTAATGATTTCTAGAGAAGATTGGTTTCTCGTGTACCAGCTCTGAGCTAGGGAGTGCTCGAAAGATTTGACCACACTGTCTCCCTTACAGCCCCTGTTTTGGCTGAAAATGTCTGCAGAATATTCAGCTTTGAGAGAAACTGCTATCAAAACTCTCTTGCCTTTCAGCTTGTCCTATTTATGTGAGATTGGGTTCTCAGCACTTGCGGTATTAAAGACTAAGTACCGTTCAAGACTGGATGTGGAGCACAACCGGAGGATGGCAGTAGCACAAATCCATCCACAGATTGACCGTCTCTGTGGCGAAAAACAGGCACACCCATCACATTTATGTTGGCGGTGTTATTATCAATCTATGTCATGTGTAAAACAAAGCATCCTAGTAAAAACAATTTGCGCACATTTTATCTTGGAAAATGGTGTTTTGAGCTGTGTAATAAGCCTCTGTCATTTCACCACACCCACTCACAAACCTGCAGTTTACTAAACACTCTTATTGTGTTGAACATTATTTGCTGGATATGGCCCGGGATATGCGCGTGGCGGTCGATTATGTAGTGTACCAGATTCCAGAAATTTGTCAGGTGGTGGGGGGGACCCAACATCTAAAAAATTCAGCTGGGGGCTCAACCTACAAAAGTTTGAAGACCTCTGGTGTACGTGGTTGAGAAAACAAGTAGGTGCTGGAGGAAGGCACTGAACTCTGGCTGCTGTTTCAGAATGAGTCACAGGAATGAACACAACTCACTCGGACGAACACACTCTTCGGATACCCTTCAATTTTACTAACATTTTTTTGAAAACAAATGTTCATGAAATGCTCGATTTCACTGTTGCACAAATAAAACACACACTCCACAAATAGACACGCACCGTAGGCAAACACAGTAGTGACGCACACAACACAGTAACGGATACATGCACACAAACCATAATGCACAGACACGGATGAGTAGATACTGCACAGATGTACATGCACCAAAGATTCATGCCCAAGCACGCACACGCAAACACTTGCGAAAACCACAAGCACGGACACAAAGCACACACATTCCATCGGTAGACACACACACAACATGCACACGTACAATTAAACACATACCAAATGCATACGAACTCACAAAACAAACTATGGAGCTTCTGCTGGTCACCTTACAGTATCTTGCTGCGCCTTTCTTCACAGCATAACATTTGATGACGTCACATTTCCTTTATGGTTATCTTGATAAATAACTACCACGTATAGTGTGTGCTGTACAAACTGAGCAAAAGACACACAATTGATGGACGGAATGCAGAACAAATCAAAACATTACTGTTTTTGTTGCATAGAGCCTTGTGTTACCTGCAGGTCAAAAGTTAAGATCCTTGTAATATAGCTTAGTGAGTTATGACCCTGCAGCAAGGACCTGCCTGCAAACAAGAAGGCATATATTTAGAACCTCGCTGTTATTTCCTCAATCTTTTCTTATTTTAAGGATGCTAAAAAGGCTACTTTGGGTAGTAATAAACACTTATCAGTAAGCACCATATATATAGTTATTAGTGAGATAACTAATGGACAGATACATCCGACATTCTAACAATGCATGCAGATTTTGTGCATACAACCTTGGCAAAGTCAAAAAGCTAACCCCGCCCCTTGTCCCACCTTAGCACCTCCCTAAACTCCGCCCACGGCTCCTTTTGGTGAGTACCTGCACTTATTTTTTTCCATTTAAAGCACTGAGCAACAGTAACCCACGGGAAGCCCTCCAGCGAAGCAAGCACCCACCAGCTCAATCAAAACGAGATCCCACAGAAGTCAAAGGCACTAAACCCCAAAATTGGGGTGGGATACAGGAACAGGGAAGCTCCTCAGATTCAAGACAAGGTACATTGATTCCCAAAACAAACGCAACTCCAAAAACCCTTGACATTTTACAGGGAAGGATGAAAACAGGTAATAAATCACACCTAAAACAGGGCACAAGACCTAGACTAAAGGAACAGGCACATCAGGGTAAATAAAATGAAAGCTAAGAAGGTTCCATGTGAAGAGCACCGTACACAAAGGCCAGAAGACAGCATGACTCTGAACGAGCTAGACCCAGGACACAAAATACTTGCATGCCATGCACTATGGCATGTTTAACCACACCAGAACAGTACGGCAAGGCCAGGCAAGTGCAGGAATTCCAAACTAGAATACAAGGTGTTAGACCTGTCAGTCATAGGGTGGTCTTCCCACAAACTTTTTGCCTTACTCCTCAATTTTTGCATGTTGGCCCTAGGACTCTGTGCACTTTGCCACTGCCAACCAGTACTAAAATCTGTGTGCTCTCTCCTTTAAACATGGTAAAATTGG
The DNA here is from genome assembly GCA_963921515.1 of Calotriton arnoldi. Lineage (NCBI taxonomy): Eukaryota > Metazoa > Chordata > Amphibia > Caudata > Salamandridae > Calotriton > Calotriton arnoldi. The sequence continues at coordinate 935,640 of CAWUFW010007786.1, forward strand.
CTGACACACAATTGACACATTTAATTTACTTGTAGGACCCTAGTAAAGTGGTACTACATGTACCCAGGGCCTGTAAATTAAATGCTACTAGTAAGCCGAATGGCTGTTCATCGCGGTTGCATTGCAAAATGGAAGCGTTGCAGGATGCGTTGTCCCTCGATGCAGTGCAGGCAGCGGCTCGTTGACGTCGTCGAGACGGAGTCGGTGAGACCAAGGCCGTGCGTTGCAGGGCGAGATGGTGCTTCGATGCGGTGCTGGCAGGTTACGGTGCGGCGACGGAGCCGGATTCGGGAGCTGGCGTCGATCAGTCCGGACAGCGGTGCGAGTCGGGCGGTGCGTCGTGAAGCTTGCGAGGCGGTGCCCAACTCCAGTGCGGTCACAGGACTCGAACTCAGCAACAGTGACCGTGTCGGTCGGACCAGATGGATTCAGTGTAGCGGAGCGTTGCAAGGTGCGGAGACCTTTGCCTAGCTTAAACCAGTTCTGTGCAGCTTTGGAGCATTCTGTGTACATGACTCCTGCTTTCCTTTCAGAATGTGGGGCAGGGTACTCAGACGCCCGGCAGGGGGTGGAGCCAGCATTGTGGCAGGCAGGCACAGCCCTATTCAGACCCAGATGCAACTCCTCCCTCCACTCTGGATGCAGATCTCTCTATTCAGCCCTGGGCTGCCTCACCCTGTCTCCTGTGGCCACCCCCAGCCCCTGTCACGCACAAACCAGACACACAATACACAAGCTGGCAGAGGCAGGCTGGATAGATTAGGCAAGAAAATACCCACTTTCTAAAAGTGGTATTTTCAAACACAGAATGTTAAAACCAACTTCACTAAAAGATGTATTTTATCATTCTGAGTTCAGGCATACTAAACTCGAATTTCTACCTAGTTCCCTGAGTCAGTTTAGGATTATAAGATGTTATAATCAAACTGCCCATTCTGGCCTATGGGGAACAGGTAGCCTTGCAATAGTGAAAAACGAAAATGGCTGTAATTCACTATTAGGACATGCCACACACACCAGGCATGTCCCACCATATCCTTACAATGCACCCTGCCCGTAGGCCTACCATAGGGGTGTCTGATATGAAGAAAAGGGAAGGTTTGGGGACTGGTAGGTGGGTGCACTTACCAAGTCGACATGGCAGTCACAGACTGCACACAGGCTCTGCAATGGCAGGCCTGAGACACACTTTACAAGCTACTTCTGTGGGTGGCACAACCAGTGCTGCAAGCCCACCAGCAGCATTTGATTTACAAGCCCTGGGCACACTCAGTGCACTGTACTAGGGTCTGACAGTAATTCAAATAAGCCAAACATGGAGTCACTAATTCACATCACAATTTACAATAGGGAGCACTTGCACTTTGGCACTGATTAGCAGTGGCAAAGTGCCCATGAGCATCTAGTCCAGCAAAAACATATCGACAACAGTGGAGGCATTATGAAAAAATGGAAGGGAGACCCACGCCAAGGATGCCAGGTCTAACAAGACGTAATCACATATTTACACTGTGCCAACTGGCACGGGCAATATTCACAGGGGAATTATATACAGGACCAGGCCAATCGGGCCACGGTCAGAACCATCAGATCAGGTAAGTAAATGCAAATATAAAACACAACCAGTAACTACTGGTACCATAATGACCTAAGCATTATCCTATTAGCATTAGACATAAACCCACATTAGGCCCAAACCTCATTAGCATAAACACATTACGCAATGGGCCTCACCTGCATAAACACCTTATGCAATAACCTCATAAGCATAAACACATTACGCAAATAGGCACTACCTCAAGACATCATATCATGACATTAGGCAATAACCACATTAGGCCCAAACCTCATTAGCATAAACACATTACGCAATGGGCCTAAATCATTGTGGCAACATTCAGAGTAGGCATAAATACATTACGCCATCCTGTAGAGCCTGGTGCTCTACCCATGTCCCCAACCTGCCCCCAGGCCAACTAGCCTTCCACAGGGGCTCAAATGCCCAATGTCCCAATGTCAGGGCGCTAAGCTGCCACTTGCAGCTAAAGCAAAAAGTGCCATTGCACTAGCCTAAACGTAGCAGCTGCCCACTAATTGCTGGGCAGCTGGGAACATCACTGGCAATCACTGTGCCGCCTGAGCCCCTCTCTGGGACTCTCTAGAAACAAATGCCCCCAAAACGTTGCAGTTGCCCACTGTCAAGCGGGGCAACTGTGAACAATGAAAGAGGCCCGGCTCTGGGTATCTCTACACCATCATAGGCCATCGTGGCACCTACCCACTGTCAGACGGGGCAGCTGTTGCGAGATTAGGCATGGGCATCTCGGGACCCTCCGGGCCCTTTAACAATAATGATGCCCCTTGTTGGAGCCACACGGGCTCTGGAAAAAGAACATGCCCCCATCGTTGCAGTTGCCCACTGTCAAGCGGGCAACTGTGACCAAATCTGCAGAGAGGCCCGTCACCACGGGGCCTTTAAATAAACTTGCCCCCATGTTGGAGCGGCCCGCTCTCCTGCGGGACCGCTCTGGCCACTAGGCCCTCACACTGTGACAACATCAAGCCCCACTCACCGGGCTCCCAGCAACTCCTCCGTGCTCCCGCTGCCTGCTCTCGAGGCTCCAGGTGCTGCAGCAACACGCGGGGGGAGCTCTCCTCCTGGACGGCGGGCGGGGCTCTCTCAGCTCACGAGAGTCCTGTGTAGACTTGCCGGCTTCTTACTTCGGCCCGGGACGCCCTGGGAGGCGGGGTAGGCTCCCGTCCTCCCTCCTGGCCGCATCTACTCGGCACACGCAGGGCTCCCCCCGGTATACGGGAGCCCTGCTCGGCAGGCGCCGACTTCTACTCGGCTCTTCCTCCTCAGCAGTGCGGGCGGGTCTCTCTCCACTCACGGGAGCCCCGCTCTTCCGCCGACCATGGCTTCCTCTGGACTTCCCTCAGGACTCACGAGGCCACGCCCACGTCCCAACAAGGGTTGCCTGACTTCCGGGTCGCATTTTGCAGCGGCCCGGCAACATTTCAAAAGCGGCTCGGGCTGCGGCAGTGATTCTTCTTTATCGGCAAAATGAGGGGTGGGCTCCCTCGCAACCAAAATCACCATGCAGGGTGGGCACCTGCACTTGAGATCTGATAAGCGGGGTGGGCACCCGCCGTCTTGAGCATCACGGGGGAATCCCTCGCATCGGGATTCCCTCCAACGAGGCGAACAGCTTCGCGCTGCGCAGCCCACGCTCCTCCTCAGCTGGGCAATTAAAGGATAGCGCTTCCAGGCGCTAGATGAAGCCAAAGTCCTTTAGGCATCAAGGAGGCAATGCAGGGCCCAGGGAGGCAAGCCCTCATGGCAGCCCCCCCCTGGGCCCCAGCAGCAGCACGCCCCAGCAGGCACAGCACCCAAGAGTGAACATCTTTCTGGGGTCACAGCCCCTATTTTTATACCCTAAATCCCTTTGTGTCACAGCACAGGGCTTGGGGATAAACCAGACGCAACTGGTTTGGGGGAGCTTTGGAGCACTTTGTTTTGCTCAGCTCCTCTCTCCTTTGTCAGGTGGGGGCTCAGTGATTAGATGCACCACAGGGGGCGGAGCCAGCATTGTGGAGGGAAGGCACAGTCCTATTCAGGTCCCAGGTGCAACTCCTCCCTCCCATATACATGCAGATCTCCCTATTCAGCCCTGCGCTGACTCACCCTGCCCCTCCTGGAGCCACACACACCTCCCAGCTCCTGTCACTCACAAGCCAGACATGCAATTCACATCAGGCAGGCAGACACAGAGCACACATAAATGCCAACTTCTAAAAGTGGCATTTCTACACCAGTCCCAATAAATCTGCGCACACCATTGCGCAGCATTTATTCTCACAAATTCATACATACCAGACTTGACCACACTGCTCCTCTCATTCCAGGAATTAACATGGACACACTTATCCCCCATGCATTCCTATGGGAGGGCAGGCCAATCTCACCACAAGCACACAGAGAGCGCACGCACTTTCCACTGGACCACAGTGCGAAAGTGCTCAGAGGCCTAAAATCACCAACACCAGGTTACAGACAAGGCAAAAAGTTTAGGGGTGAACCTGCCAAAAAGGGCCAAGTCCAACACATGAATAAACACGACACAGCCTAAAGAAGCCCAGCGGGAGGCATAGGTGCTGACAGTGGCAGTATAAATTAGATCACAAGCCCAAAGGGCCTCAAAGTGGACGAAAGTGAGGAAGACAGAGGATCCACAGAAAGCAGAAACAACTGAACATAGCCCACAAGGTAAGCAAGAGCTCCTATCCAGAGACAAAAACCACAAAGTAACTGGCTCTGATAGAAAGCATGCAAAATAAGAGGTTTATGATTAGAGGTTGTCCTTTCTAAGCACACTTGGAGAGGCAGGAGTTTACTTTTTTATTGGAAGTAGGTAGTGAGCTGTCTGTCTTTAGGATGTTAACACACATCATGATATTAGGACAGGGACAAGGATGTGATGAGGAGGTAATGCACCAGCTCCAGAGAGTGATGTGTAAACAGAACTCTACAGTTGCCCATTGTCACATGTGAGTAGCTCATCCAGTCTTGCTTTACTCTTTATTTTCTTTGACTTGTAGTTTTCTTTTTCCCATTTTACATGCAAACTTTCAAGTAACTGCATGGAAAGAAAATAATATAACATGTCAGAATAATAAATTCAAAAAGATCACAGGGCATAAATTGTGTGACCTAAATATAGCTGCCAGAAATATTAGGAGATGATGACACTCTTTCGGCCGCATCTGAGTGGGCTGTTTACTGTCTGTTCATCTTCTACCTACTCTCCCCCTAGCGCCCTCAGTTATTTTATGCCTCAGGTTCCTCGCATTTTGCCTTATTGGGTGTGCTTGGGTGTTTTATTGTATGCTTAACAATTTACTTTCACTTTATGCTTGAAACTAGTGCTTGACAATCATTTCTACTGGAGGTTTATAACGTATCTCGTTTGTATTTGAAGTAAGTCGATGCTGAAACTGCTCGGCCTCATCTAGGTTGGCTGTTACCGGTTTGTTAACTTGCTTTTTTTTTTTTTTTTTGTAAATGTATTTATATTGTCTCTGTACGTAAACGTCATTTTTCATCTTTGTACAGCGCTCTGATACCCGGTTGGGTCTTGTTCGCGCTTTATAAAACTTTTCAAATAAATAAATAAATAAATTAGACCATTGGGTGTGGATTTTCGATTAATAACACCAACTGGGCAATATTTTTGTGTTTAGGGCAAGATATTTGTGTCAGGCAATAATATGACAATGGTTGATTAGGATAGCTTTATGAGGACCTTATGCCAGGCACAGGACAACCTCGAAGCTCTGGTGTGAACCTCCAAATCATATTATCCCAGTCAAAGAATTCAGTAGTTCATGCTACCTGTTGCTAAGACGCACGTGCAAACGATAGGTTAAACATTACAATCACTATTCGATTGATAGATAGGATGTGGCTCCAGCAGTAGAGACCTTTATGTAACCAAGAGGTCACAGCTTCTTATTCCAACAAGACATGTCAGTGTGTTGAGTGTTTGCTGCAGAGAGGTGTATCCAGCCAGAATGTCACAAGCTGTCATCCCACTTGGATAAATCAGTTGTTTAATGCCCCTCAATGCACGGATCAGTCTATTTCCTGCCTGCATGTCACAGGACTGCACCCTCCAGGGATGACTCACAATCTCACCCTTCAAGATCTCTATCTATAGAATTGGAACCATTCAGTTATGTAATGTAAACAGCTAGTCAAGGTTCGGTTTTCCAGCAAACATTTCAAAACGTGACCTGCAGTTTATAAATAGATATCTCAGTGGGTGCTTGCCCAACCAAACTGTTTAAATTGTTATGTATGTTCCTGCTTACATTCAGCAATCATGCTTGCTTCTATATGTATGTCTTGCATATGTGAATAGTTACTTTGCAACCTGAGTCCCGGGTCCTGTGCATAGGTAAGGAAAGAAACTGCTGTGACTTTTACACCAGTTGTTAGGGGGCACTTTCAGGGGGGCTCCAACTGCTTTAACCTTCAGCAAACGTCAAAATATTTGAGATTTGGAAACCTTTGGTTTCCCTCACACTTGAAGTGCTTCAGAGTTTATAGCACAAGCTGGTTTGGGCAGACTTGCAGAGGCTGTCCAAGGACACATGAAATAAAGGAAAGCAGTCACAAAGACAGTCAGGAGGTAGAGTCAGAAAGAGCAAGAAGATGGAGAAAGACCATGAGAAAGAGCATAACAAGAAAGGGGAAAAGCAGAAGCGAAAACAGTGAAGTGTATCACAAAGGGAAGATAGTAGACAAACTAAGATGATATCAGTGAGTGGTTAGAGAGAGGGACAGATAAAACACAAAAAGAGTGGGGTCTAGAAAAGCAGGCCACAAACCAGGAGAGAGACGTCTACAAAGTGAAAAAAAACAAAGAGCTGAGACAAATGTTGGTGGCAAATAAAAAAGAAAAAAAACCACATAGACAGAATGAAACATCGACAGAGTAATGCAGCGAGAAGCAAAGTGGGCTGAGCAGAGTGACACCAAGTCAACATTAGGGAAGGGAGACAATAAAAGCAGAGGACGAAAGTAAGGGTGACAAACGAAGAGTGACCCAGCCACACACCAAAATACAGAAGGAGTCTGAGGAATATGTGGAGACAGACCCAAGGCCTTCATCAGAGTGAAGGTGATAGAGCGAAATGTTCTTGTGAATTGTAGGGGTGCATCATAATCACTGATAGGCCGCACCCGCATGTAATCAGACATATATTCGCATATATTCAGTTGTGTATTCATGTATGTTTAGTAAGAGTGAATAGTTCACTAATATGAAGTGAACGCAGCAATATAATGGTGTTATGATAATTATGTAATGTAATGCTTATTGAATTGTGTGAAATAATGCCTAGAGAAATTAGTTTGTGTGTAATCTAATTGCAGTAGTTTAAACGTGCACCATATTTAAGTTGCACATGTAATTCATTTTTGCATATGAATTGTAATGGAAATGCTTATGGGAAAAGTAAGATGTGTGTTTAAAAGTTATATGTAAAGGCCTGACTACATATATGCTTAGGGAAGGCCTGGTTTATTCTTATGTTAGCTTATTTTGTAGGCAGAGAAAGGTTTCTCTTGGTAAGGCTCTCTGGGCACAAACGGTAGATTTAATTAGCACAGTAGAAGGTTTCTGTTGAACGTATCTCTTGTTGCAGGTGCAAGGACACATGTCTCGTTAGTAAAGACTAACTCTTTGTTTTCAAAAGTTAGAGAGATGGGAGGCATGGTACGGGGAGTGAAATGGAATTTAGGGATGATACTTTCAGCGGAGAAGGTGCCTGGGACTCAAGGCCATCGCAACCGTCCAGGATGAAGTAACCGTTTCGATGGAAAAATACAAGAAAGAAGACCTGGCCAAGGAGGCGTGACAAAGGCGTGTACAATTGTATTGGGGTTTTGTATTAGGGATAGTGCCCTGAGGGAGGAGGCCAGAGAAGAGGTAGGGGAGACCAGAGAGGAGGACAGAGCTGAGCATAGGTACTAGGTGATTGCACTTCTGAGGAAGTCTTCACAGCTGACACCTTTTATTCACTCTTGCCTTTGAAAATCGTTATGCAGGGATGTCACTTAGCATTAGTGTAGGGACAGCAATTGATGTAAAGCTTGTTTAGTCCAATGAAGAGCAATTTAGAATTTGGAGCAATCATAGTCTGGTTGATCCTTCTAGAACTTTCTATTCTCTTTATCTTGAGTCGGATGAGATTCCTGCGTAGGTTATTATTTGTATTAGTGCCCATCTATTTCTTTAACCTCGTGTTGAGGTGCTTGCACGTTCAGTTATTTTTGGCGATAATAAATTCTTAAACTTGAATTCGGAGTCAGTGGTCCTTTCAGACAAAATGAATGCTATTATATAACCAGATGAGATTCTCTCCTTTACACTATTCAACAGGTAAAAAGATCTTGGCGACCAGAAGGTTCTTATAGATAATTAGATAAGAATCGGCGTTATCAGTTGGTAGCAGAGTAGGATGGTTACCTTTGATGGTAAGGGGAGATCTAGAGCAAGATAGGAGACTAAGTTGCCCCATAGAGCCCGAGTGACGCAGATCCAGAGGACCGCGGGAGAAGGATGTCGGAGGTCGTTGAAAACTGACGGAGAGTGCCGGTGCGGCGGAAGTAGCAGTTCGTGGGAGAGTGAGTATGAAAAGAGTGATGTTTGGTAGATTGCGGTGTTTTATTGTTGTGTGATGTCTTGCGGAGTTGGAAAGAGAGTTGTGTGATTGAGAACCCGACCGTGAGCGCGCGCGGGACCGGGAGATTTATTGTGGTGTAGAATACACCCAGAGTTGAGAACGTTGACCAGAGGTTGTGGGGGTCACGAGACGTCATTGACAGACCCACTGAAGATAGGGAACACATGAGTGAGTGTGTGAATAACCAACGCAGGTCGTAGGTTATTGTGTGCAGAACATTGAGTGATTGAATCCTATCGAGTGTGTTAGAGGCGATTGTCCGGTCGTTTCGCGGACAGACGGTTGCCAGATTGAGGTCAACAAGCTCAAGAGGCTGATCGGTCATTGGTGGACTGACAGTCAGAGAGGTAATTGTTCGGTAGGACGGACATTATTTCAGAGTATGATTGGGACAGGTGCGAGTGAGAACGAGTGAATTAGAAAGGAGGGGAACTGCTGCGAGCGGAGGAAAAGTGACGTCAGACAAGTGCGCGCTGCGATAGGCCGGTTGGTGTGAGCCGCGCTGGTATTGGTGGAGTGAAATCAGGAAGTAAAAGCTGACATTTTGAGTGCAAATAAAAAGTTGATTCATCATGAAATGTTTTAAAGTTTTACGGGAACTTTGTAGAGGTGATAGACATGTGGTTGTTCGGGAAGGAGAGGAAGCTCCTCCCGAGGATACACCGGCACATTATATGGCAAAGAATGTCGGAATGCATACTATAATTTGGCTTGAAAATTGGCATAAAATGACGGAAGCAGAAGGAGAATTGTCGTTCCCGCGCTATGGTACTTTCAGGTTAGAGGTGCTGTACCAGCTAAAAAGTATAATGGCTTCCTTACGACCACTACCTAGACCAACACAGTTTGAGGCACTACATGCGTGGATAAGAGCAGCGTATGATAGGAAGAAAGACAGAAGCCAAGAAAGGGTGAAGAAATCGGTCAGGGCATTTCAAGATGCAAGGTGGGATGCACTGGAGAAAAGGTGGAGAGTGGAAACGATCGAAGGAGATAAGTTGTACCCATTGTTAGTACAAAATGGGAAAATAATAAGAATCGATGAGGACGACAGTGATCTAGATGACAGCTTGTTGGATAGGATGTTGGCAGAGAGGCCACCACCATTTAATCCAGACTCAGAAGAGGGAAAGCCGACCCCAGCAGTAACAATCGATGGGAGCCAGAATCAGACTAGTATGAGAGTAGTGGGAAGGATTTCCACAGGAACAGAGGGGGCAACGGCGTCTATGATAACACAGCCTCCTGTTGGGAACACAAGATTACCGGACTCCTTGACAGTACCGGTTACCATTGGCCCTATAGTACCGGTATATGACCCAGACCGAGTGAGAGAAGGGAGCTCCGTACAGATGGAAAGGGAAGAAGTAACCAGCGAAAGTGGGAATGGGTTTGGAGTACGAGTGGTTCATTTCCCCAGGCCAGTGGAGACAAGTACGCCATTACCGGCTACTGCAGACTCTTCCCTTAGACAAGAAGAGGAGAGACCAGAAAGACCAAGGTCTTTGCGTGAATCTAGGTCAGCTTTGAGGATGTGGACACCAACAGCGACAAACCAAAGTGATAGGATGCAAGGAGATAGGGCACAGAACGTCTCGGAAGACAGACCAAGTTCCAGGAATATGAGGGAAGGGAATAGGTCACAAGGACAGAATAGTGACTGTGATGAGCGGGATGGCTCGGGTTGTCGAGATGTACTGAGGAGTGCGGTACAGGCAAGGTTACTAGACGTAGTGAGATTGAAAGCAGAGGTAGACGAGATGATTGATGGAGGTCTGCCCTTGGAAAGAATAGAAATTTATGGACCAGATGAGCTGCTGTTTGTAGCAAAAGATGTGACTCGAAAAGCTAGGATGGCACATGATAGATTGAAGGAATTGGCCAAAAGATATGAGGTGGACTTGAATAAAACTAAAGCGCTGCAGGGGCCACATAGACTACAGTACAGTGACCAGGAGCTGGAGGAGAAAAGACTAACAGGATTAAGGACACATACCAGAGATCTGATCGTAGGGATGAGGATATGGATTTTGTTGGACAAATGGGAAGAAAGGTGGTCCAAGAAGAAACTAACAAAGAAAGCTGAGGGGAAACGCCGCCTCCAGGGGGGCGACGGGTGTTGGAAATTTTCCTTTACGGGAAGTACAGAATGGAGGGTACGTGCATGTGCCGTGGAATAGAGGTGATTTGGCTGCATTTACAAATGATTTTCCTCGGCTGAGGGAGAAACCAGTAGAGTGGTACAAGCAGGTTGAGCGGTTTGTGAAAATTTCAAAAGTATTGTGGATTGATTTGAACACTTTGTTTGACATAGTGGTACCGGGAGATTTGTGGACAGCTTGCAAAGTTGCTATCGAGTGGCCGACTTCGGAACCAGAAAGAGAGGCGGTTACAAATGGCCCATCACCCCTAGTTATGAAAAAGTATGAGCAGGTGATTACATGGTTGAAATTGAAGATTTCACCCCAAGATATAGATTGGGTTAAGATAGATCGGACAGTACAGGAACCCAAAGAAACGGTGCACGAATATTACGAAAGACTTCTGCAAGTTTTTAAACAGTATAGTGGGTTAGATATTTTGGACCCCAAGGATATGGGACAGTTTGTCTCAAAGTTTGTAATGGGTCTGAGGATGGAAATCAGCCTCATGATACAGCATCATTTGATCTGCTGGCAGAACAAGCCGTTAGATGAAATTTTGAGGTATGCGAGATACTGTAGTGATGAGGTGGACTCAAAACATCGGAAGTTAAAAGATAAATTGATGCTTGTCCAGATGCAGACAGCACAGGGTCAGCCTAGTGGAGGGACCTTAGGAAGAAAACAAGGAAATTTCCAGGGGAACCAGAATGGGCAAGGACAGGGAAGGGGAAAACCAGTAGACCCCAAGACAGGAGTGGACATAGCCACACTGAAGAAGACCACGGCGTGTCATCTTTGTCGCCAGGTTGGACATTGGAAACGCGAGTGTCCTTTGAACCCAGCTAACCAGTTGCAGGAAGAGGAAGAGGGGGCTCAGGCACCCGCGCAAGAGGTAGTTAATACAGTAACGAGGCCTAGGACGATGAAAGGTGGGGTATACAGCTCTCACGCCCAGGTTCCCCAGGCTCCAAGGATTACACAGGGAATACGAACGTACCAACAGATGCCCCTGTTCGAAGACTATGACGAGAGTAGCTTTGACCCTTTATCCTGACGGTGCCTGAGGGGGGAGGAAGACTGCACGCTTGGAGCGGTCTTGGAGGTAGACCAGAGGGGACCTTTTGTGGAGGCAGATATTGAGGGTCATCCTGCCACACTTTTGGTTGATACTGGTGCTACCCGGTCTACTGTAAGATCAGCAGTAGTCCCTAACCTACCCCTCTCGGGACAATCAATCCAGGTCGTTGGAGTAGCGAACAAGAGAATAAGCAGCCCATTGACAGAACCGATCTTAGTAAGGATAGGTTCTTTCCAAACTAGACATCAGTTTGTAGTGTGTGATACGAGTCCAGTTTGCCTTTTGGGAAGAGATCTGTTGTGCAAGTTGAACTGCACGATTTATTGTACGCCTCAGGGAGTGGAGGTCCAGACGAGAGATGACGATGCTGACTTTAAGGTTACAAATCAGCATCTATGTATAGATCTGTACCCAATGGTGACTGTGGAAGAACTTCCATCTGATTTGAGAGACGCAGTGTCATCTGTGGTGTGGGATTTCGCAGGCAATGAAATAGGTTTGATCAGAGGGGTTGAACCAGTGCGGATTGAGGTGAAGCAAAATGTTGATTTCCCCAGGACACCTCAATACAACTTGTCGCCTGAAACGATTGCAGGGATAAAACCTGTGATCGAGACTTTCATTGAGAAAGGCATTCTAAAAGAGATCCGAGGTAGCCCCTGTAATTCACCTATTATGGGACTACAGAAACCGAGCGGGAAATACAGGATCGTGCAAGACCTGCGAAAGGTCAACACGATAGTTATCCCTTGTTGTCCAGTGGTACCGAATCCTTCAGTAATACTGTTCCAGATCCCATGTGAAGCCGAGTGGTTTACGGTCATCGATTTGTGTCAAGCCTTCTTTTCGATACCGCTCCACGAGGAAAGCCAATTTCTTTTTGCGTTCAGGCTGGAAAATCGCGTGTTAACATGGTGTCGTATCCCTCAAGGGTATACGGAAAGTCCATCGATCTTTAACCAGATCCTGAAGAAGAACCTTGAGAGTCTTGTGTTGCCGCAGAACTCAGTTCTCGTGCAATACATAGATGACTTGCTCATTGCCTCAGAAACAGAAGATGCTTGCAGAATTGACACGATAGCTCTGTTGAACCACTTAGCAGAGAATGGACATAAGGTGTCCCCGAACAAGCTGCAGTACTGTTTGAACGAGGTACAGTACTTGGGACACAGATTAGAGAAAGGCAAGAGGAAGGTGTCACCAGACCGAATTGAGGCAATAATGAGTATGTCAGTACCCACTACACAGAGGGAAGTTAGGATGTTCCTGGGAATGGTCGGCTACTGTCGACAGTGGATTCCTAGTTTCTCCTTGAGAGCAAAGCCTTTGCAGAGGCTTACGCACAAGGATGTGAGTGATCCGGTACCATGGGACGAGGAGTGCTTGATATCATTCCTGAAACTGAGAGAGGAATTGTGCAGTGCTCCGGCACTGGGAATGCCAGATTACAACAAGGCCTTTACATTGTTCTGTCATGAGAGGGAAGGATGTGCATTAGCAGTGTTAGCTCAGAACCATGGAGGTGTCCGTAGACCAGTTGCCTATTTTTCAGCTACTTTAGATCCAGTAGCTTCTGCGTTGCCCGGATGTCTAAGATCCGTTGCTGCAACAGGTGTCAGCATTGAAAGATGTGAAAGCATTGTAATGGGACATCCATTGACTGTACATGTGCCACATTCGGTTGAGTTATTGATGACCAGGACCAAGACCCAGCACCTAACGAACAATAGGTTAACGAGGTACGAGCAAGTCATACTTGCCGCAGAGAATGTGACTCTGAAAAGGTGCTCTGTCTTGAACCCTGCGACATTAATGCCTACACCGAACACAGATGATGAAGATTGTGCGGACTCATGATTGTCTCGATGTGACCGAGCTTTGCACCAAACCGAGACCTGACATTGTCGATGAACCATTGACTGACCCAGATGAAATTTTCTTTGTCGATGGTTCATGCTTAAGAGACAGTGTGGGGCAATTGAGAGCAGCGTTTGCTGTATGTACCATTTCAGGAGTGGTCGAAGCTGCTTGCCTAGAAGGAGTACGTTCCGCGCAGGTAGCTGAGATCATTGCCTTGACCCGTGCCTGTTTGGCCGCTGATCGAATTCGAATCACGATTTACACTGACAGCCAATATGGGTTTGGTGTGGTGCACGACTTCGGGCAGTTATGGTCTCAGAGGGGATTTTTGACATCATCTGGCTCACCTATTCGGAATGGAGAATATGTAAGACAACTGTTGGATGCACTACAGCATCCGAAGGAAATTGCTGTTGTAAAGTGTTCAGCCCATGGGAAGGGGGAGGACTTTGTATCATTGGGTAACAATTATGCGGATGAGGTTGCCCGCTTCTGTGCAGAACAAGGATGTATATTCACAGATAGATACGCAGGGGAGAGCCAAGAAGGAACCGAGCTCAACATAATGTTGGCCATGGCAGACACCTGGGAAGAGCTTAAGCGACTGCAGGATGAAGTTTCAGACCAGGAGAGAGAGGGATGGATCAAAGCTGGTTGTGAGAAAGGAGATGTGGATGTGTGGGTATCCAACGATGGGAGAGCCGTGTTGCCTGAAGAATTGTTGAGTCCGATGGCAAGACTGATACATGGACAGGCACACCTTGGTAGAGACGCAATGATGAGAGTGTTTAGACAGACGTGGTATAACCCACGGTTCCGAGCAATGGCTGAGACGGTATGTCAGAGGTGTGTTACGTGTCAGCAGATGAACGCTGGAAAGAAAACTGTAGTTACATTGAGTCACATTGGGAGGTCAGGTGGGCCTTTCAACAGAATACAGCTCGACTTTGTGGAAATGCCTAAGTGTAATGGGTTGAGGTACATTTTAGTGCTGGTATGTGTATTCTCACGGTGGGTGGAGGCTTACCCCACACGCAGGTGTGACACTCTCACAGTGGCTAAGTTATTGTTGAGGGAGCTCATCCCTAGATTCGGGATCCCGACCTCTTTGGAATCAGATAGAGGAAGGCACTTCCACAGTGAAATCATGAAGTTACTTTGTGCTGCATTGAACATTGACCAGAGACTCCACTGTAGTTACAGACCAGAGGCTTCTGGGATGGTGGAACAAGTTAATGGAACTTTGAAGGCCCGGATGGCAAAAATGTGTTCTTCAACATCCCTGAAATGGCCCGACGCTTTGCCGCTCGTGCTGATGAGCATGCGAAGTGTCCCAGACAGAAAGACCGGGTTGTCCCCCACGAAATCCTAATGGGAAGGGCAATGAGATTGCCAGCAGTACCAGCTACAGCCTTGATAAGCATCACTGATGATTTGATTCTCGATTATTGTAAAGGACTCTCTGATGTGGTCCGTTCTGTATCCCAGCAGGTGCAAGCAGCAGTGGTCCCAGCCTCGAGTGATCTGTGCCACGACTTGTGTCCCGGTGACTGGGTGCTCGTCCGGAAGCACGTGAGGAAGAGTTGTTTGGATGCCCGCTGGCGTGGCCCGTATCAGGTGATACTTATCACGAACACAGCAGTGAAGTGTGGAGGATTGCCGAACTGGGTGCATGCCTCCCATACCCGCAGAGTTTCAGCACCCTTGGAAGAAACAGCTCCTCTCGTAAATGAAAATCCAGCTGATGTGGCAGGGCCACATGGGAGGACAAGTCAAGCTGTAAGGGTCGCTGACACAGCTGGTGGTGCACTAGAGCAAGCCGAAGGGGGTTTCCACAGTTCGAACCCTGACTCAGACACCGAAGACAGAAACGGTGCAGTGGGCGGAGAAGAGACAGATTCAGCAGAAAGAGGAAGTAGTGCACTGGGTATAGAAGGGGAAGGCAGACGAACGAACAGAAATGCAGAAAGTTGGCCTGAAAGACAGAGGCGACTGAACCTGAGGTTAGCACCTGAAAGAGACCTTGCCCCAGTGTCTGAAGCATCTGAAACAGAGGCAAGTGACGAAGATCAGACTCAAGACAGTCGGCGAAGGTCAAAGAGAACAAGAGTGCCTTGTCGCAGATACTCTACCCCTGAGTGGACTTACACTGTGTTTGATGCAGGGGGTGGTGAGTACGGGAAGACTGAGGTCAGTGCAAGTGGTCAGTCGGAGCCCGAATGTGGTGGTGAAGGTGGTGCTGCAGTTGCCAGGGCTCGAGATAGAAGGAACACTGACTCTCACAGTTCCGAATCCCCCGCTTCTGAGTGAAGTCCGAAACTTGGTTCTGCATCGACTCGAATTCCCACCTTTTGGAGTTGAGCCGTTTTCACATGAAGTGTTGATTTTGCGTCTTGAACTTTTGTATCACGTTCTGGTATTGCTTAATGAGGATCTTATTGTGGATCAACTATAAACTGTAAATAAAAGTCTAAGAGAAGAAGATAACCTAGGTCCGAGTGGAAGAAGAATAACCTTAGGGACTTTCCACAGAAGAGGAACGAAAACTAGGGAAGTCTTTTTCTGGACTGTGTAAATAAGATTGTGAACGAAAAGGGAAAATCCGGAGATTTCATGGTTGCTCGAGCTGGTTAAGCAAGTCACAAATAAAGGACAGAGACTTTTTCAGGGTTCTTTGCTATAACCAAGACTTTTTGAGAACTTTCGAAACCATGGAGCCGGGAGATCCCAATCGTAGATCTAAATGGATTGTAGGCATCCTTATAAGTAGTGTAATAGTTTCTATAATCATAGTAGTTATAGTTTCCTATATTGGTTCGCACGAGCTAGAAGTAGAAGGGGTGACAGGGACACCTACACCTATTACACCTAGCCAGAAGGGGGTAGACAGGGCAGCTGACAGAGCTTTGCTATTAGAAGAAAGTCGTAGGTTACATGTAGATTTATCTAAAGGTGATTTTAAGTTGAATGCATATGCTAAGTTGTTGTATGAATATGTTGATGTGATGGAGGCGAAAGATTGTTATGTGTGTATGCAGTTGCCTACTTCAGTGGACGAGGGTATTAGGTATCACCATCTTCCACTGACTTATGGTATTTCATGTAGTCTTTTGCTTAGTTTATTTTATGAGAGAGATCAGTTTGAGTATTTCTTTTCCAATTTCGACGCAGTGCTTCCTGAAGTCCCAGCTTACAAGCATTTGAATAAATATGACTATTATAAGACGGAAGATAGACTCAGGAAGTACTTCATACCGAGTTTGGAATTGGATACAGCCTTTGCACACAGACACAATCTGACTTGTTTGATGTCGGATGTAGAGAGAAAGTTTGTAGATCAGGTTGAGGATAGGTATAGAAAGCTGACTCACTCCCGAGACTTGGGGCATCACAGGACTGATTGGACAGAGGAAGAAAAGTTGCATAAGACCAGGGGAAGCTATGGTCCTATAGCGTTAGATAAGGAGCAGAGGGGTAAGTTGTGTATAAGGCGTTATCAGACTTACTACGAGAAGGTAGCAGTGGGACAAAGTACTTGTGATCACGTTTTCACCATGGCAGATGTGGCAAAAGATTTTCTCCAAGGTCCTGTACAAGTGATACCAACGGTGTATTACATATGTGGGAAGAATGCTTATGTGAGGTTGCCTGCAAATTGGTATGGAACATGTTATTTGGCAATAATATTTCCAAAGATATACCATACAGAAGACTTAGATCTTCTAGAAGGTGGGGAGCATTCAAGGGCGAGAAGAGCTGCAAGTGCAGGAATTGTAGTGGGAGATATCTTTGGTGCTATGATACCCAGTCTGGGAGTAGTCTTGAATGACGTGAAAATTCGGAGGTTAGCGACAGTGGTGGATGAATTTTCAATGAACACAGCAAAGTCGTTGGTGTTGGTGGAAGGAGAGATGTTGTCGATAAGGGGAATGGTTTTGCAGAATCGCCTTGCTTTGGATGTCCTATTGGCAAAAGAGGGCGGAGTCTGTAAAATGTTGAAGGTTCAAGAGTGCTGCACTTATATACCAGACCGTAGCAAGGATCTGGAGAAATATATAAGTAACATCACTACAATCCACACAAAAATAGCGGATTTGACCGAAGAGGGGGCCTGGGAAAAGGTCGGCAAGGGTTTTGGTCAAGTGGGAGGTTGGTTTGCGAATCTGGGAAAGGGATTCCTTGGGTACTTTCTGAGACCCCTCTTTATCTTGGTGGGTTGTGTGGTTGGGTTGTGGATTGCGATCAAGGCCTACAGGTGGTATCGGGCAGGCCGAGTCAAGAGAGTTTTGAGGGAAAATGAGATGAGATTGGCAAGACTGCGGGACAGTCAGTATCAAAGGCTCAAGAGCATGGAGAAACTGAGACCAGGGAAGATGGCAACAAGTTCTGTTTAGGTCGGTTCTTTCTCCAAGGGAGTAGAATGAAAAAATGATGACAGGAGTCATCAAAGGGGGAACTGATAGAGCGAAATGTTCTTGTGAATTGTAGGGGTGCATCATAATCACTGATAGGCCGCACCCGCATGTAATCAGACATATATTCGCATATATTCAGTTGTGTATTCATGTATGTTTAGTAAGAGTGAATAGTTCACTAATATGAAGTGAACGCAGCAATATAATGGTGTTATGATAATTATGTAATGTAATGCTTATTGAATTGTGTGAAATAATGCCTAGAGAAATTAGTTCGTGTGTAATCTAATTGCAGTAGTTTAAACGTGCACCATATTTAAGTTGCACATGTAATTCATTTTCACATATGAATTGTAATGGAAATGCTTATGGGAAAAGTAAGATGTGTGTTTAAAAGTTATATGTAAAGGCCTGACTACATATATGCTTAGGGAAGGCCTGGTTTATTCTTATGTTAGCTTATTTTGTAGGCAGAGAAAGGTTTCTCTTGGTAAGGCTCTCTGGGCACAAATGGTAGATTTAATTAGCACAGTAGAAGGGTTCTGTTGAGCGTATCTCTTGTTGCAGGTGCAAGGACACATGTCTCGTTAGTAAAGACTAACTCTTTGTTTTCAAAAGTTAGAGAGATGGGAGGCATGGTACGGGGAGTGAAATGGAATTTAGGGATGATACTTTCAGCGGAGAAGGTGCCTGGGACTCAAGGCCATCGCAACCGTCCAGGATGAAGTAACCGTTTCGATGGAAAAATACAAGAAAGAAGACCTGGCCAAGGAGGCGTGACAAAGGCGTGTACAATTGTATTGGGGTTTTGTATTAGGGATAGTGCCCTGAGGGAGGAGGCGAGAGAAGAGGTAGGGGAGACCAGAGAGGAGGACAGAGCTGAGCATAGGTACTAGGTGATTGCACTTCTGAGGAAGTCTTCACAGCTGACACCTTTTATTCACTCTTGCCTTTGAAAATCGTTATGCAGGGATGTCACTTAGCGTTAGTGTAGGGACAGCAATTGATGTAAAGCTTGTTTAGTCCAATGAAGATCAATTTAGAATTTGGAGCAATCATAGTCTGGTTGATCCTTCTAGAACTTTCTATTCTCTTTATCTTGAGTCGGATGAGATTCCTGCGTAGGTTATTATTTGTATTAGTGCCCATCTATTTCTTTAACCTCGTGTTGAGGTGCTTGCACGTTCAGTTATTTTTGGCGATAATAAATTCTTAAACTCGAATTCGGAGTCAGTGGTCCTTTCAGACAAAATGAATGCTATTATATAACCAGATGAGATTCTCTCCTTTACACTATTCAACAGGTAAAAAGATCTTGGCGACCAGAAGGTTCTTATAGATAATTAGATAAGAATCGGCGTTATCAAAGGAGATCAGCAGAACACAGGGAGTCTGATCCCAAAGGGGACAATTGAAGGTGGAGAGAGTGCAGGAAAAATAGAGAATGCAAGAGATGTTGGGGAATCAACAAGATCGTCTGACGATGGCAGTGCGACCGAGAAATATTATGAGAATGGAGCTGAAAGTGGGAGACGGGGCCATTGAAGGAAGGAAGTAGGGAGGGAGGGAGGCACATGAACAGAGTGTATAAGTAATCAGGGACAGATTAGCCTTTCGTCGCTACAATGTGATATAGCGCAGCAAAACTGTTGGCTATGCAACATGCAAAGTGGATTGCTTCTAAAATCTCTCGTTGGCTATGTTTGTGCCATGCCTTTATGGCTCATTATCAAGCCGTGCACCTTCAGTAAAGCCTCTCCATTGCCTTTGCAGTGATTCGCCTTTCATTATGAGTTTGGGGGTCATGTCAGACTAGCGTCAAATCGTCCAGCGGCCACGTGGCACACCATCATAGGTTTTAAAACCATTTGGCACAGACGGCGTGTGAGTGGCGATACCGTTTAACGAAAACATGCAAGTTTGCACTGCTTGTTTCTCACACCAAGTATTGGCAGCATGCCTGCTCACAGCACTGCGGACATGTTCCAGTCCTCGGATTCCTGGTGAATTACACGTCAGCACCGGTGCAGGACGGTAGCCATGCACAAGATGGCGCTACCCAAAGTCCCAGGTCCCAGCTTCCTTCCCTAGACAGGCAGAGGAAGCGGCTGCTCCTGTGGAGGGAAAGTTCTGCTTTACGTGGCACGTGTTTGCGCTTGAATTCTTCTTCATGCAAAAGGTGAAAACGTTGGCAAATTTAAACATAAGCCTATCGTTAACAGACGAAAAGTAAGTTGCAGCATTCTTTCAAGCCTGTGCCAACCCGTTCATTAAGCACAGTTCCATATTTTAGAATAAAATCGAAGCCCTGTTTTATCTTTGCCTGTGTAGGCGACAGTTTTATGATGTTGACATAACCTACTTGACTTTGCTATATTAAGGTGTATTATTTACATAAGAATGCAGAGGTATGAGCAATGCAGTAGAAACATGAAAGGGTCTTGCATAAGTAGAGGATGAAGGGAGAGGAGTTCACACCCAACCTAAGATATGAAAGATGGGGTAGAAAGGAGAAGAAGAGGCCAAGAGTGGGAGTAATTGGGACAGAGGAAGATTGCCAGAGAGAACGGAGAGAGAGAGAGAGATGAATGTGATGGGTGTGTGAGAGAGAGAGAGTGTGTGTGTGAGAGAGAAAGAGTGTGAGAGAGTGAGAGTGTGTGTGAGAGAGAGAGAGAGAGAGAGAGTGTGTGTGCGAGAGAGAGAGAAAGAGAGAGTGAGAGTGAGAGTGTGTGTGTGAGAGACAGTGAGTGAGTGAGCAAGTGTGTGTGAGAGAGAGAGTGAGAAGGTGTGTGTGTGAGAGAGAGAGGGAGAGAGAGAGAACGGAAATCATACCTATTACTAAAGCAATTGACTTTGATTTTGTATTTTATTAAAATTCATCTCAGCTCAATCGAAGCAGGAACTCTTTCGCATAAACGCATAACGTGTTATATTCGTATTCACAGCTGGTTGAAATTCAACATAAATGATCATTTCAACAAATACTCGTCGGTCTAATGTCCACAGAGATGCACAAGGCATTGCAGAACGACATGTGCGCTCCGTTTTTGATGTTTTCCGAGCTGAGAAAACACAAGCCAGCCTCCCATTGGTTCCTTAGGTGACTCAGAAGCATCTTGTCGACCTTTTATCGCTTGGTATGCTAATAGCACACCTGCATTATTAGTACAAGCAATTGAACGATTCCTTATACACCCTACAAGGCGGAGAAGACATGCGTTCCCACCATTGTAAAATCCTCATTAAATATTCATCACAGAACTAATAGTAGAAATGCCTATATGTAAAGGCATCAAAACACGCAAGACTTCACCCACACCATACCCAGAAGAACATATCACTCACTGACCGGTTCCCTCATCTCGAAATTCCTTGAATTCGCCCATGTCCGCCAAAACAAAAGATAAATCGCCCCTGCTGCAAACATACTGTCGAATTTCACCTTAAGGAGAAAATATCTCAGGTTTCCGCCTAAGCACGAGTACAGAGATCCCTGCACCCCAGCAGTAATGCAAGGTCTCCTCTTCGGAAACATCACAGCAATCAACATTTATCACATCTCCCCCGAAACTTAACACCCCGCCGCTTTTCAAGCAATAGAACCAGCCGCCTTCCCTTTTAGCTCAGTATACCACCCTCTGTCCTCGGCGCTAACGCTCGAGTGTGTATTTCAGCCCGACACTTAAGGCCCCAGTCCTGAAACCACATCAGCAGACTGGATCTCTCGCCTCCACAACAGAACCTCACACTACCAGCACACATCAAGTTAGCTATTTTACCTCAGCACCGAACATCTCACACCTCAAACCACCACACTGCGAAACTCAACCTTTTTTTCACAGCAGCACATCTCAAATTCACCAGCACACGTCAGGTTCTCATCCACTTCAAAAGTGACCTTGTCTTCAACCCACACCAGCACTCCACAATTTAACACAATCACCATCTTACTCTTCAACAGCAAAGACCAGATGCTGCTTTATATCAACACGTTCACCCCTCAACTTACATCACCAAACTGCCCCCCCCATCCACGCCAAGCAGTAGCGCCTCAAATTCAGAGCACACATGCCACATTTCTCCTCCACCTCGACCCTCCCACCCCTCCACCGGCATCACTAGATTCTCTAGTCTATGTCTGGCCGTCTCTTAAAACCATGCTAATGCTTCTTCCCGAAAGCGAATACCCCTGATTTGTCAACCAACATCACCAGACTGTTCCCTACACCTAACATCACAGAACCATCCATTCTCCGGCAGCGCTAACAACAAACATGCGTGTCTTAAACTTTCAAGGGTAGCTCTCTTCACTCAAACTCGCCCCCTGTATCCCACCAAACAGCCAGACCTGAGACACATTAAGGGCTGCTCAGCCCGAGTATCATTAACACTAGACATTCACTCCCCCCACATCCGGTGGCTGGACTGGGAAGAGGACGGGAGTTCTCGCAGGCCACATCTGGTCCCCAAAGGCCACCACCGGCGCCGACATACTCACTGTGAAACAAACTGCGCCCATGGGTCATGTCTGTTCCTTGCACAAGGGGCTGCTATCTCCACTAATTCCATTTAGCTGCGGGAGGACTTCCAGCGGGGGCGGCGGGGAAAGGCACGGGCACGATTCGAGAAGGCAGAACCGCACACCAGGCGGCGCACACCGCGCGCACCGGCTGCACCCTCTCTTCCTCAGCAGCCTCCGACGTGGGCCGGCCTCAGCGCCTCAACCTGCGGTGTCATCGCCTGTCCTCCAGATGCGAGCAGAGACCAGTCGCAAACCTCAGCGTGAAGTCGCGTGCCAAGCCCAGAACACCCAGGCCACGGTCCATAGCGGGAGGCTGCGCATAGATCCAGCACACACGCCAATTGCCCCAAATATCCAAAGGGCCGATGGATTGCAGAGAGGGGCTCAGTGATCATGCATAAGAGAAAGGGCGAGCACTGTCCGCGCCAGGATCAGCAGACACCGCGCCGGGTTCATGCCAGACCAGCAGCACATCCGAGCACTCACATGATCCCCGGGCCGGCGCGCTCACTATCCTACGGTGCTTCCCCTCCCGCATCCAGGGGATTAAAGAGTCCGTCATCA
Organism: Calotriton arnoldi; assembly: GCA_963921515.1. Taxonomy (NCBI): domain Eukaryota; kingdom Metazoa; phylum Chordata; class Amphibia; order Caudata; family Salamandridae; genus Calotriton; species Calotriton arnoldi. Next base: position 958,473 of record CAWUFW010007786.1, read on the forward strand.
GCTCCCTCCGGCGGCTCCACCTTGCAAGGCTACCGCGTGCCACGAGCGGTGCGCACAAATGCCAGAAAAGTGGCTTCACATCATGTTTGCGCCGGGCGAGCGCTGGATGGAGACGAGACACCTCAAGAACGGCCACAACCCGCGCTCCTGAGTGCACAGGATCATCTCCACAAGCAGCAGCACAGCATCGTTCTCCAGCTGCAAACCAGCAGCAGACCGCTTGCAGCGACGAAAGGCTTCAGCCCCCGCGGGTATCACCCAGTGATGAAAAAGAAGGCACGTCCCAGCAGGCCACCCACTGCGCAAGATCACTCCTGTTCCCCGGTTTCCTTCAGCAGGAGCTGGCATAGTGTATAAGCACCCTGCGCTTGGGATGCCCCCACTCCGCCCGTACCCATCCCGGGCCGGGATAAAAAGTTTCCTCCTCTCAAGAGACCTCCTGGTCCTGATGCTGGGAACGGGTCCCGCGGCGGGTACAGACGGGTGTCCACTTGTGCAGACTATGTAGCAGCGCGTCCGCTAGCAGCGTGCCAGTGGGCGGGCCGTGCTGAGGGATTACCAAGGCGGCTTTCCTGCGGGCACGAGTTAGGGTTTACGGAGCAGTCAGAGAGGATGCGAGGCGGGAGAAACCAGGTCTTGGTCCTTCCCCACTCGCTTTCTCCGTCTCCCCCCCTCGCACTGCGCGCCTGGAGGAGGATTCTCGCTAACCCTGTCCAGTGAAGGTCGGAGTCCTTGCAGATGCAGCATGCGCCGCAGCCGCTGCAGTGTTGTTCATGCGGGGGAGTTGCGCGCGCTGGGCTCCTACAGCTCCGGCAGGCACCGCACCTGTTGCTGCAGCACTGGGGAGGGACGAGGAGGGCGCTATCCCGCTCTGCCGCACACAGTGATCTCTCGATGGAGAAGCGTTGAGCAGAGGAAAGAAAGGAGACACAAATGCGCCTAACTCGAACAAGCAATCCTCATCCCGTGAATCCCGTCACATCTGCCTAATGCACCACTGAGGCGCATTTCATGATCTGTCCGCGGCGTTAGCACGTCTCCGAGGCGCGTAGGCGCAGGTCCTGTCGAGCCCTGCTTCAGTGTCCACAGTGAGCACAGACGCCGATTAACATTAAAGGATGCGGGGTTGGGCATGGGAGAGGGGCAGTGTCCTCTGCCCAGAGTGTGTAAACGGGAAATTTCTGTCTCCGATTAATTTGCCTCACTTCCCTTAAACAGTAATTGTCGTCCCTTGTGTGAATAGGTCCTGTCACAGATCCGGCTAGACGGGGTGGAAGCAGGGCTCTCTCACTGGCAGTAGAACCGGCTCACCGGGGGTACCGGAGAGGAACAACATTTTCTATACATTGGAATCACGCAATCGCCCAGCCACAGAGCCCTGCAGGGAGTGATACTACAGACTCGGCCGCTCTGGACCCCTGTGATGGACAAGAAAAATGTGGCTTACAAGGGCTGGAAACGGCGCTGCAGAGGGATGCAGAAAAACAAAAGTGGAACGGGTGCATTATTTAAATCAACCTGAGCCACTGGTAGGGGGAATGCTTAATTTAATCTGAGCCACCGGCAATTACTCGTGCCACGTTTTGGATCATCGTTTGATGCCCATTTTACCGCTCTAGACAGGGACCAGTTACATGTTAATCAGACTCTTTTCCTCCAACATTGTGTCCTCCCTCCTGTTTTTCTAAGTGAGATGTCCTAATTACAATTAGAATACACAGATCTGATTCCCTGCTCACTGTGCCACAAACCGCATCTCACTGATGAGTCCCAGAAGGGAAAAAATACGTCTTGTTGTTCTCATTTGGAGGGGACCTGGCAGTTCAGACTGGACTATTCCTATTGGAGCAGGACTAAGACTCGTGTGCATATTCCTGGTTCCTTTACAGAGTGGTATAGTGATGGGCAAAAAAAAGATGGAGTACAATGCAGCCCTACTTGATCTTAAGTCATTGCAAATAATTCATGCATCCGCCCATCACTTTTTTGTAGATACTGTTCTGGGGTTGCTTGTCTGGAAGTTGCTTGCCATCCCGACTGGAGGGGACCTGGCCGATTTCATTTCCAGCCAGATGGTTCCTGTAAGAAACTGGGTTATTGGTTGAGAGGGGTAGAAGCAACGACCAGGCAACAACCACAATCCTTGTTTGGGTGGACCACAAAAGTCATTAAATTAACCTGTGCAGATTGGCTATTAACTTTGGGAAACGGCATTAACAATGCGACCTAAGCCACATGTGTCATTATAACTCAAGTGGAACAACGCTTGCCTTAACCACGTATCTGCCTTTACCACACATATGCCTTAACCACACATATGCATAGGTAAGGCAGTTAGTGGTTTAGCATTGCAGCGAGTGGGCAGGGGGTGTTGGAGGGTTTCTGCAGATTACATTCTAAGGAACAGCAGATTGGTGAGTAGTTTACTGTTGTTTAGTTTTCAGGGCAGGGGAAACAGCAGTTTTTAGGGCTCAGGGCGGGGGGCTGAGGTTAAGGATCCAGTGTGAGGGTAGTGGCAGTTTTTAGGGCTGGGGGTCAGTCTTAGGGCTCAGGGCGGGGGGTCGGCTGGATTTGGGGGTAGTTATTAGGGCTGGTGGACAGGTTTTCGGGCTCAGGGTGGGGGGCTCGGGGTAGTTTTTAGGGCTGGAGACGAGAAGTTTTGCAGGACAGGGGGCTGAGTTTTAGGGCTTAAGGCGAGCGGTCTGATCTTTACCATGCAAAAGCCTTTACCAATCATGCCTTTACAACAAAATGAGTTGTAAAGGCATGCATGGTAAAGACGCGGTCGTGGTTGAGACCGCATTGTTTAGGTATGTGTTGTTGAGGCATGCATTGTTCTGTCATACAACCAGTAACATGGCAAATAGACCATCAGGCTTAACTTATAGGTAATTTGTAAAGTATTTATGCAGCACACAAACAGTAATAAAGTGAAAATAGAAGAAAATCCCAAATCAATTTAGAAATAAAATGATGCCCGAACACAGATTCAAGCAGTAGATCCGAAGATAATGAATTACATTTTTTTTAATGAAAATTGCGCCTAGGAGCACAAAGCTCCACTCGTAGTCATCTGGTCGCTTTAGACCATGCGAAAGTCAGAAGTTCAGACTGACCCCGAAGGAGCATGGGTCAGACACAGGGACCAGGTTAGTCCCACTGAAGTGTTGTACTCTCAACCCGGCGCAAAGAGTTCCATTTGCATTGGAGGAGTCCTTGAGGAGGAGGCTTTCGGAGCAAAGAGCAGGTTGAGTGTCGCTGTCGTTCGAAGCTGTAGCATGAAGAGCCAGTTGTCGCTGGAGATTCGCGTTGGTGATTCCTGTGAGCTAGCATTGCGGTAGCACTAAGTGCAGGTTTCGCGTTGACGGTCATTGTGGATGGCTGCTGTTGGTGCAAGGAGCAGGTCTCACCGGAGCTTCATGTTGGCGGTTGGTGGAATATTGGAACAAACTAACCTGTTCGGGGTTACAAGGAGCCCAAACTTCAAGATTTTCTTTAGGAGGAGCTCTCACTGATGCCTGCAAACGGTTTAGGACCTGATGAACTTCTCATGGAGATCAGGACTCACTCCAGCATAGGCAGGTCTAGTTGGTGTGGGTCAGCTGGGCAGTTGCGGGGAGGCCTCTGGAAGCTTTTGGTGTCCCTTTAGCTCACACTGGAGGCCAGCCAATGACCTGTGGACTCACTCAGGGTGGCCTGGGATGAAAGCAAGCAGGTTGAAACTTCCTTTTTTAAACAGCAAATCAGTCCTTAAAGAACCAGGCAAGCATGGCAGTACTTCTTCTGAATAGTCCACAGGTCCAATAGTGTGCTGAGTTCAGGTTTTGAGACTGTCACTTATATCCTCAGTGCCAGCCTATGGGTGGCAGGTGGCCCCTTTACTGGTTTTGCCTCCTAAATGGCTAGGTTAAACAAAAGGCAGGCAGGCAGGCCTAGGATTGAGCTTTGTCAGTGGAAGGGCAGGCTTAGAAGTCAGTTATGGGGTGGGCAAGCCATGAGGCTGCCCCTTTGAAGCCCAGTAAGGTTGAGTGCCAATCCCCAGTACATCCTGCTCAGATAAAAAACACCTTTCCCCACACCCAAGGTACTTTTGTGACTATGTCTGAGATGAATAAACAAAACAGCACAGAAAAGCCAATCATAGTCATGTCACTCTGGAAACTGGCAGACAGGCACATTTATTTTATGCAGCAAAATGCCAACTTTCTAAATGTGGAATTTTCAGAATAGTAACTTAAAATACAACTTTACCACTAAAGAGTATTATAAATTACAATTCATTTTAGTGTAAACTGTATTTTTCTGTCTGCTCCCAATCTAAAGTTAAATCCAAAAACAGCAAGGTGATGGATGAAATGCTTGGATTAATCTCAGCCACTGGCAATCGCTCATGGCCGCATCCCATTCCATTGTTTTTTGCCCACCATGCCACCTCAGCTAGAACCCAGCCATACGCAAATCAGTCTTGACCCCCTCTCCCTATGGGAAAAATCCAGCTCATGTGGCCCCCTTCCCTTTTGATAGCATATATATTAAGGCCGGGCCCGGGGGGATGGGTTTCCTGGGGCCAAAATCTGCCCAGGAAGGGGTGCTGCGCGGCCTCCCTGACCTATTCAGTTAAGGCTGTGCCCTGGGGGATGGTGTCCCGAGGACCAAAATTGGCCCAGGGAGGAGTGCTACATGCCCCCCACCCCCATTGTAGTTTGGCTGTGCCCCAGAGATTGGGGTCCCTGGGCGCTGGGAGGGGTACCATGTGCAACTCCTCCCTAATCAGTCCGGGGAGGGGGACAGCAAGCCCCCCAAAAAATTTCGGCCCGGGGATGGGGTCCCCGGGACCGAATTTGGTCTGGGGAGGGGGGGGGGTTGTGTGGCCTCCCTCACCTATTCAATTAAGGCCGGTCCCTGGGGGGTTCTTGTTGCCGGGGATGAAATTGACCCAGGGAGGGGGACCACATGGCCCCCCTCCCCCATTGTATTTTGCCTGGGCCCCAGGAAATGGGGTCCCAGGGCCGAAATCAGCCCAGAAGTGATGCCTCATAACCTCCTCCCCATTGTATTTCAGCCGGGCCCCAGGGGATGTGGTCCCCGGGACCAAAATTGGCATGGGCAGGGGTGCTACATGGCCTTCCTCCCCTATTCAATTAAGGCTGGGCTGGGGGATACAGTGCCTGGGGCTTAATTCGGCCGGGGGTGGGGGGCCGTGCAGCCTCCCTCCACATTAAGTCATGGCTGGGCCCTGGGGGATGGAGTCCCTGAGGCCGTTCTGGCCCTGATGAACTTTTTACAAAAATTAAACCTCAACAGTAAGCACTTACACATACAAACATAGCAGGTGCCTCCTTTGAAGCTTCACTTCTGTAAAGGACATATGATCCTAACTCCTGGGCTTGGTGAAGGCAAAGCAAGTGTGTTATCTTGAAAATTCTATATTGCTAAATGATCTGAAATCCTTTGTGGAGGTGAGTGCATCATTGATCTATTGGAGCGCAGTCTGTATTTGACTTTGACAAGTGGGTTCTTTCTTGTCCTGTCTTGATGAGAGCAGGGTGCATGGTTTCCCCTTTAAATGAGTGTGAGTATTCAAATGTGCAAATCAGTTCAAAGCTTCGCTCGTTTGGCCCTGCCCACCGTAGTAGTATGCAAAGGTCTTCCTACCTTTTCCCAGGATGATGCACAGCTTAAAAAGCGGCCCTCCAGTGCGTTTCCCACCAATTTTGGTGAGGAGTTCTTGATGCGTAGGAATATAAGTTCATCTTCACCTAACAAAGAAGCACTCACTTCACATAGTTAAAGAGGAAAGACCCTTGTTTGGTGGAGATTTACCTCTTTGTAGGCTTGTTGTCTTCTCGCACATTTGTTCTTACTCCATTATGAAGTTGTAGTGTAGAAAACATACTGGACATTAACCCAAGGAGGCAGCACTTAGTAATTAACCAGTAGATAGTACTCCACTTGGATAGATATTTCATGCAAAACTGTGGACTCTTGTTGGGTAAAAGGGCAGGTGTGGTTCATTTGTGACTGAGTCACTCATACAGCTATTGACACA